>JACAVU010000003.1:3477779-3604558 GCA_014183005.1 Castanea mollissima | reverse complement strand
ACATTTTTTGAGTCAAGCACCAAGAGCTTATTTATGCATGTATATATGTTTCATCAAAAAATAATAATAATAAAAAGCATGTATATATGTGTAATATTTTGTGCAAAAAGGTATTTTTCCTTTTTGTTTTGTTGTGAATTTTAAATTTTTAAGCAAAGTTAGGCACCGAATCTATATATATAGCCTTTTTTAAATAGATAATTACAACGTACAGCTAAATCCACAGCTCAAACTCTTTCTTTCTTAAATTTTCAAACACTTTGTTGTGAGTTTGAAGCAAAGGTAGAAATTGAAATATTATATAGATATATATATAGAGAGAGAGAGGAGAGAGAGAGAGGAGAGAGAGAGAGAGAGAAAATTCAATTAAATTTTAATTGAATTCTCAATATTGTACCCTGTATCTCATTTAATTTTTAATTTTGTGTCAATAAATTATTGAATCTAAAAATCAAAAAGTCTAAATTCAATTAAATTGTAAATTGGATTTCAATTAGAATCCAAAGCCAAATCTTAGAAAAAAAATCCAATTATGTTTTTATTGAATTCTCAATTTTTTGCCACATGTCCCATTTAATTTTTAATTTTATGCCATGTGATTTATTAAGTGTAAAATTTAAAGAGTTTAAATCCAATTAAATTCTAAATTATATTTTAATTGGAATCTAATTTCCCGTTATGTGTCTATTTATTTTTAAAATTTTGTGGCAAGTGATGAATTATTTGGTGAAAAAACCAAAAATTCTAAATTCGATTAAATTCTAAATCACACGCACACGCGCGCTACCGTCGAATAGCATTTCCTGCTGCAGTTGTGCCGCAAAGGGTGTCCCTCTTCTGTACCTTGATCCACAAGTACCGGCGGAGGACCAAGAAATTACCTGGCCTCGTACATTTGTTGTAGGGTTATCCTATGACATGGCCTCAGAATAAAAGTGGATTGGTCCGGGTTCGTTTCGCCATCCTACCCAATGAATTATTAGGATTCGTTTTCAATAGAATCTTCTGCATCACGGGTTCCGTCATTCCCATCGCTTCGCGATTAATGGTTAGGCAGCCATAAACTCTGCATTTGCGGATGAAATCCCACCGAGAAGGGTTAGAATGGCAGTTCCTGTGCCTTGGGGAGGTACCAAATAATGACTACCCGAATCGGGGTTTTGAGCATAAAGATTCCACACACACACGCGCGCGCGCGCGCGCACACACACACATATATATGTAATGAAAAACTATTACATATTTTAGAAAATGTATAACTTAAAAAATATTAGTTTACACGTCAAGAGAAGAGACTGATTGAATTGTTATGTAGGATACTAGGATATATCCATAAAATCAATATGCCAATTTTTGAAAAATCAACACTGCTGAAATTGATATTAGTTTATTGGAAAGTTATCATGAATTACATCCGCAAATATGAGATTATGAGATGTCTATTGGGATATTCCATTTAACAGCAAGGGCATTGCATACTTCTTGCACTTAAAATTTCTGAATGATGGAGTCAGAAGGCCTTAGGGAATAACTTTAGATAACGTGACAGCTTTGAAGTTCCTGTTGGAGTTTTGGCAATGCACATGCCGCACTTCACATATTTACTCTTGTTTTCAGTTGTTATGGACTTATAATCATAATGTATCAATGTTTTCTTATTCTTTAATATAACTGATGTCTAGTTCTTTTGGAAAATGAAACATGAATAGTTGATACTTTGGATGCTTTCATTCACCTCCTTGTCCATTGTTAGTGATGAATGTAATGTGAAAGTTGTACTCTTTGGCAGGATGGAAGCAACACAAGGTAGAGACCGTGATTGAAACAGCTTGTGATCCTGGAAATCCAGCAGAGGTTGGTTATTCTGCACCCCCTAGCCCCCAAAACTTTCATCTATTTCTTGTGATATTTTATAGTTTGTAGGAATTGAAAATTCTTTTAATGCTGGTTTCTAAAGTAAAACATTATCGTGTTTATAGGACATATTCATAAAGTTTCATCCAAGATGGGGGTCATGGCAACATGCCCAACTCCTTTCTTTTGTTTTAATTGTATTCCCCCCTAGCTTGATGATTTTAAATGCATGTTCATTATAGTGGCGTCAAATGGAAAATTTTGGAATAAAACAAGAAGGAAATTTCTGAGTTTGATTGTATAAAATAAATTGACTGATTACTATTTGTGATCATATTTCTTCCTCTATGACACATTTGTCTCCTCGTGAACCTGTTTGATAAAAGTTTCCAGCTCCCCATATTAGGAACCACTGATTTCATAACAATTTCCATTCATCCCTCTTAGGAACCACTGATTTAATTTCCTAACAAGTGATATCAAATCCATTGATTTTGAGATGACCAAATCTGTTGCATTGCATCAAAGTTCCATGGATTTACCAAAATCAAAGGTTGAGATCCTTTTACATGTCTTCTCAAAGTCTATGCATTCTTTACTCTTGACAACACTTTACCACATTTCAAGCCGTCCTCTTATCACATGGAAGGAGAGGCGTAGAAATGGATTCAAGAAGCAGAGGTATCGGGATTCTGCACAAATTGGATGGAGTTTTATGTAGCCTACAAGATTGGTTTCTAAAAAATTTCTCTCTCTCTCAAGAAGAACAAAATAGAATTGCTACAAAAAATGAGAGCATACATGATAAATACATTGACACTGCTATTTAATTATTTATACGTACAATAAAGCATAACCGCCTGATCTAAGGGTCCATTTTGTTGGGAGGATGGAAAAGTAAGAGGATGGAAAATATTTTAGTTTCTCTCATTTGTGTTTAGTTAGGAGGGTAGAAAAGTGGAAGGATGAACACTTCATTAAAAAATACAAAATAAAATAAAGAGCATAAGAAATTAACCCAATTTTTTTATTAAAAAGAAAAGAAAAAAACCTACCAAAATTGATGAGAAAAGAAACATATGACCAAAAAATTCTATTAAAAAAAAGGCTACATGTCAAGATGTCATTGGACTATTAGTTTAGTGGACGGCTAAAAAGCACAAACACTTTATTTTGGGTGTTGTACTCGTATCGTACTCGTGTTGGACATGAGATACGCCTAGGACACTTTTGCACCTGTGTCTTAGATTGTCCTTTGTTTTTTGTTTTTTGTTTTTTTTTTGGAAAAATTGCGAGACATGGCGGGACACGAGAGTGACACTTTTTTTTTTTTACTTCTTTTTAGTTTTGATTTTGAAGAAATTACAAAGACATATCATCGTCAATTCGCAAACACAATTATTGCAGTAAGATATTCCTTAAACAGGAGATGAATAACAATGACTTCAAACTTGAGTTTTTAGACCCAAAAAAGAACTAAGAAGTCTGTCCAAGGGCTCAACTAATCAACCCCAAAAACATTGATTGAGAAGGGATCCATATTAATCATTGATCTTGTATTAGTTATCGTGTAGTACATTCTAAAAATTTTCAAAGTATAATATTCTAGCTGAGCTAGGGAAAACATGTAAATATAAGATCACCTTGATCTTGTATTAGTTATCTTGTAGTACAACAAAAACAACGACAAAACTCAAAAGTAACACAAACAATAACAAGAAGTTAAAAGAGAAACAACAGAAGAAAAATGATACTTTAGAGAACTCTTAGCTGTTAGGGATTCAACCTTGAAAAGGAAGCAAAAAGCCTACTTGAACAACTTTCAACTCCTGTATAAAATTAGGATTTCAAATTTTTAAGTTAGGAAAGCAAAATGAATCAAACAAATGAGCAATAAAATACAATCAGATAAGAAAATAAGAATGTGTTTGGATTTCATCTTTTTAAAATAGGGGTTCATCTTCTTTTTCTTTTCTTTTTTACAGTGAAGATACAAGTATATTGATCATAGAAAAAAAAACAAGGAATAAAATAGGCAGATAAGAAAATAAAAATATGTTTGGATTTCTTCTTTTTAAAATAGGAGTTCATATTCTTTTTTTACAGTGAAGATACAAGTATATTGATCATAAAACAAAAACAAAAACAAAATAAGGAATAAAACATGGCAGATACAAATCACACTTAGAGTACACTAAAATAATGAATCAAACTAACTATAATGTCTGTCTGTAAAGAGTAAACACAAAAATAAACACATATGCATAATGATATTTCTTATTTTACAAAGCTCCAGTGTATGTGACTTTGCCCTTTAAGAGGTCAACTACAATGATCTTTCTTAGGATTAGTTTTTTATGGTTGTTTGCTAATGCTTAAATTTGATGTCTTTAGGTTATGGAACCCTCTAGTGATGCACCCCCTTTCCAAATAACACCCGTTGCTCAAGTTGAACTTGCTACCCAAGCTGAACCTATTGCCACTTCAACTAATATTTATTTACTCTTTTAATTAGTTTTTTATGGTTGTTTACTAATGCTTAAATTTGATGTCTTTAGGTTATGGAACCCTCTAGTGATGCACCCCCTTCCCAAACAACACTCGTTACTGAAATTGAACTCGCTGCCCAAGCTGAATTCGTTGCCCAAGCTGAACCTATTGCCACTCCAACTAATGCTAAGGCACTTCCACCTGTTTATTTACTCTTTTAGATCTTATTCTTTGGTTTGTATTCTAATTTCTAAACATCATATATTAGTCATGAATTCACTTTATTATCTTTTACTGTTCTTGAATTGATATATTTAACATTATATGAAAAAATAAATGCTTAACAATATTTAAAAATAAACATAATAATATATTAAATAATTAATTAATATACGTATCCCCACCGTACCCGTGTCTTAATTTTTCAAAAATTACTGTGTCACCGTGTCATATACATACCCATACCTGTGCCCAAATCCATGTTTGTGCTTCATAGGTTGCCGACCACCCCTCATGAAGATGACACTTGATAACACCACATCGTGGGCAAGGTGTTTTGAAGGGGAGAGAAATGTTAAAAACCCCAAATTATATTATAGGCATACTGATATGATTCTTGTAATCTTCTAATAATTGTTGTAATTTCATCTTTTCAATTATTTAGTTAGTTAGTTAAGGATTAAGCACATGTAAAACACTTAACACATGACTAGTTCTTAGAACACATGCTAAAATAGTTAGCCAATCATCTTGAGTCACAGGGGCCAATTAGATCAGAGTTAGTCTCCCATAAATATATGATTGTAATTTACAATAAAACTCTAAATGAATAAACCAAATTGTTGATTTGTTCATTTCCTTCTCCGTTAAAATACAGAAACTGATTTTTTTTGTTAATCTATTTAAACTTTATCAGGATGAGATGAAGCATGGTGATAGGATGGCTATCCTTGTAACAAACGTAGCTAACATCGTGCTCTTTGCATTAAAGGTTTTTGCTTCTATTGAGAGCAAATCATTGTCAATTATTGCCTCAATCTTCGATCCATTCTTTGATCTCTTGTGGGGATTTATATTGTGGCTTACGTCTCATGCTATGCAAAACCCAAACCCGCATAAGTATCCAATTGGAAAGGAACGGATGCAGCCAGTGGTAAGTCATTCAACCCAACAATTGTGAGGGTGCAATTGGAAATACTTTAATCTATATTTGAATTTAAGACTCTCCCTTCCTGCAATCAGTTTAGTAAGTTTTACTGCCATAGTACAAAGTAGTGTTCTCTTTTCTGTCAGTCCATTACTGTAATTGAAGGTTGCCTGCTTTCCTTTTTGTCATTTCGGCAATTCTTAATGTGATCAATGAGGGAAATGAATATTTCTACCATTACTGTTGTTGCCTCATTTCGGCAATCCTTAAGCAATAAAGAAACATTTAATGGTGTTAGGATACAGTCTTACTTTTATTCTAAACTAAAATGCAAAACTCACTCTCTAAGTTTCACTACTTTTCATTTCAATCCTCTAAGTTTGAGTTTTGTCATTTCAATCCTCTAAGTTTCATTTATTCTCAATTAAGTCTTCCGTTAACAATCTATTAGTTGTTGCCATTATCTACAGTAAAGCCACGCCGTTTTGTCATTTTTTTAATTTTTAATTTTAGATTATTATTTTAAGAAAACGTTAAATTTAATTTTTTTCATAAAAATCCAGAGATTAGATTAAGAAACGACGAACAACATTGAAGAAAAAAATTGAATTCCCACCCAATACTGAGAGATTAAGAGGGAGAAAGAGGGGGAAAGAGAGAGAAAGAGAGATTAATACAAATGCATGCCTAATTCATTAGGTTGAAATTAATATAAATGCATGCCTAATTCATCAGGTTATGCTTTAGACTCTCATTTGTTATCGAAATATTGAGCTTAGAGTCTTTTGAGTTTGCGAAAAAAAATAAAATAAAGGTTTTTGGCAGAACTTGTTAATTGAGAAAATGCAGGGGACCATTGGCTTTTTGCTTCTGCATATCAACCTAGGAATAGACACTTTGGAATAAAACTTTTGCTTTGTTTTTGTGATTAAATGGAAAAGTGGTCAAACAATCTACACTTGGGAATAAATCGCATTGGTTTTGGGCTTAGATAGTTAGGAATATAATATTTATGGGGATGTGGCTCCAAGGCAAGCTAATAATAGCATCATATATGCCCAGACTCTGTTTGAACACTTATTTTACTACACTTTTGCTAGTATGCATCAAATATTTTACTAATCTATATTGAACTCGCAGGGAATGATTGTTTTTGGATCTTTTGGATTGCAATTACTGTTTCTGGCAGCTAAACAATTCATTACAAAGGTATGCAACTTTGATCATATTAGCTTCAACCTAAGTTAAGGATATAGATGGTGGTGAGCAAAGGACTAGGATACATCGTAACCAAAGTTGATTTGAGAAGGTTTTAAAGCACCCTTCTTGATGTCTTGTCAGAACTCAGAACTCCGATGTTTCCTTAGTCATTGGTACTTTACAAAAAGGTTGGCATAGGTTTAGAGTTACTACCCAAATGTATGAGGTCCTAGTTAGATCACAGTCTGAGTTGGTGGATACACTTGAGCATGATTGTTCTAAAGTTCTATATTGTAGTCGTTTACAATATCAGTACAATATCAATGACTAATATAATATTCATTTCATATGTTGATTACAGTCCAAGCCTACAAAGGATCCTCAGAAACAGAAATGGATGATTGGAGTAATGACCTTTGTAACTATGGTAGACTTTATGCTCGCATTCTATTGTCGAAGATTTGAAAATAAAATTGTTAGAGCCTATGCAGAACATCATTCTTCCAACGTTAAAACTAATTTAATTAGTTTGGCAGCAGCTGTCCTGGCTATTCGATATTATTGGTGGATTGATCCTACTGGAGCTATTATAGTGAGTTCAAATGCAACTGACTTTTTTTTTTCTCCCCTTTTGACTGTACTGTAGATAATTGGGTTCAGCTACTCTACTGGTTTTTAATATATTTTCTTTCTTAAAACCATCACAATTACCACTTCCTGTGTTTTGTAAAAAAAAAAAAAAAATTGGTATTTCCACTCTCTCAAGTGATATTCGACTTCCACTCTGTGCCTTGACATGGATCTATGAGTGGCATGAGGACGGAATTTTTCTTGGCTTCTTGGAATTGAACCTTACTGTTATCTTATTACAATGATTTCTTGAACCTGTGATGCAGATACTATTATATACAATGCATTCATGGAAGAAGACGTTCTTTGAGAATTTATTTGCACTAATTGGAAGGACAGCACCACCTGCAATTTTGGACAGGCTAACATCTCTGGTATGGGAACACCATGAAGATATCAAGCAAATTGGCAGATTAACAGCATACACATCTGGTCCTGATCAATATTTTGTGGAGGTTGTCATAGTTTTGCCACAAGACATGGTTCTAAGCAAAACACGTGATATTGTTTGGACACTGCAAGTGAAGCTGTCGCAACTCCCTGAAGTTGCAAGAGCTTTTGTGCATATAGATTCTGAGAATACTCACAGGGCTGAACACAGGACCATGGTTTGATGACAAAGATGATGAAGATTGTAAAAATCAAAGCTCAGCCTTGCTTAGAGCACAAGGGCGGTTCAAGTAAGAGAAATGTTATGTCCACAATATTTTTATAACAAATTCTACGTGGCAAGTTGTTACGGGTTGCTATTAATAGGATAGAAAAGTAATTTCAATGATAGGTTCAAATTAAAACTAATAACAACTAAACACCTATGATTTGTTGTGAAAATGTTATGAAAATATTGTGGATCTAGCACCTCTCATCAAGTAAACAGTGATCTTTTTCTATAAATATTCAAGTAAATGCTATTCTTTTTTCTTTTTCTTTTTTCCTTTAACATTAATATTTGAGTAAATTGTAAATTACACCCCTAAAGGTTGGGGTTGACTGAATTTTACACCTTCAAAGTTTCAAAAACTTGATTTTACACCCTGAAATTTAGTTCTGTTCGCAATTCACACCCTACAGTTAGTTCCTGTTGTTAAGTGACACGTGCATGCTGACTTATTTTATTTTTGCTAAATCAACCCCAAAACTACTTTGTTTAACTAAAAAATAAAAACTTACTTGGCACTATACAAACGGTGCCATTTTGCCCAAGCTAAAACACAAAAATTCAATCATAAAACTACACCAGTTCAGACTAATTCTAAATTCTCAAATCAATCACTCGTATCATCAGCTATTCCCAAATGTCTGAGCAAGCCTCATCATGAACCCATCCACCTGAAAGGTACCGGCGGCAGCAGCTCATTGTGAAAAAACCAATCATTTGTAAAAAAAACCAATCATCTATTAGGTGTAAAAAAAACTAATCATTTGTATAAATAAATATATAAAAAAAAAAAAACAATCTCATTCCAATATGGAAATCTATTAGAAATCATCTACGCAATAGAACAATCATGGGTTTGCCTAACCAATCAACAATAATCCAAGTGCTTAACAACCTAATCTCAAGTCGACACAATGCTAGCTTTCCTACACCATAATTAGTTTAGGACTTACAATCATCGTCATAATCTTTTACACGGGTCTGTAATAGTGAATATAAATAGTAATCAAAACTTAATTTTAAAAAAGAAAAAAAAGGATTATGAAAAATCATCAATAGCTATGATTATAGCCTAAACCATATCATATCAAACAGTAATCAAACCTCACCATTGCTGTGGCCGTTGCTGTGGTCACCGCTGGGCTAATGGCTGAGGTTCACAGAAGTTGAGGACGTTTGTCAAGCTCATGATGAGGCCGGTGCCGGTGCCGTTGGGATGATAGGCTCACGATGAGCCGCTGCCGCCGATACTTTTCAGGTGGATAGGTTCACGATGAGGCTTGCTCAGAGATTTGGGAATAGCTGATGATATGAGTGACTGAATTGAGATTTTAGAATTAGGCTGAAATGGTGTAATTTTAGGATTGGATTTTTTGTGTTTTTTAGCTTGGGCAAAATGGTACCGTTTGTATAGTGCCAGGTAAGTTTATATTTCTTTGTTGAAATGACATGGTTTTGGGGCTAATTTGGCAAAAATAAAACAAGTCAGCATGCACATGTGTTACTTAATAGCAGAAATTAACCGTAGGGTGTGAATTGCTAACGGAACTAAACTTTAATGTGTAAAATCAAATTTCTGAAATTTTGGGATGTAAAATCTGCAATTTAGCCTTAATATTTCAATAATTGAGCTGATTAGAACTCACGATCGCATAAGTCAAATAATGCTCCTTTACTACCTACATTTCTTTGTTCCTACATATTTAGGTGATGTGTATGATGAGTACTAGTGGTTGAACCTTAATATCCAGAATTATTTTGTTTAGAATTATTCTTTAGTCCCTTAACTTTAACGTCAATTGTCAAATTAATCCTTAATGTTTGATTTTTGTTAATTTAATCCTCACTTTGTTAAATTAAGCAGATGTGATTCTTCTATCCAAATCATTTAGCAAGTACAATTGTTTCAACTTTTTTTTTTAATAGAAATAATATTCATCAAACAAGAAGATTTTCACAGAAGAACTAGATTGACTTCATTTTGATTGAGTGTGGCTAAATTGATAAAAATTAAAATTTTGAAACCAATTTGAGAACTAAAGTAATATTCAAGGGAGTGAATCAAATTTTAACCAAAAACTAAACAAAAGACTTGTTGTAGTTGCAAATATTACATAACGGGTCAAATACGAATTCTAACATATCAAAATCTTAAAAAGTTCTTAGCTGTGTATTGGAGGAGTGCTATGAAGTATGAACAACAAAAGACAAGCCTTATGAGTAACCAAGTTTTGCTAGGAAATCAGTTGTTTGATTTCCTTCATGGTAGGAATGAAGTAGCTCCAGATGATATATCAAGCTCATGAGAGATTTTCAATCTACAACAATAGAAGCATAGAAATCACGAGCAGACAAGATACCTTTTGCATTTCAGTTGGAATGGAAATAGTCTTTCTTGTTCTTGTTCTTGTTCTTCTTCTTGTTCTTCTTATTTTTTTTAATGGTTAAAAACCATACCAAATGTCACCTCATTTAAAATTTTAAATGATGTTAATCTTAAATGATATAAGACTAGATACACCATCTTATTGATAAATAATTAATCTAAACTATGAAATAGATCTATTTCAAACGGAGAAGATCCTAATAGACTGGTACTATCAGTCAAAAAGTGTAGGACAAGTTAGGTATAGGCTCAACTAACAATGGGGCCAAAAGCTAATTCAAGATCATCTATAACTGCTCATAAGTCCATAATGCAACTAAAACATTGATTGCCCAAGTAATTGGGTCTGGAGAACATACTACCAATGTCCATTGTGATCATGAATTAAGCTCCTCACTGCTTGCTGACTCTGGAATCTGGATTTCTTTAGGAACAACCATCAATAATTAAATATATAAGCATTTAACTAAGTTAACTTGGACGTGACTTTAATTCATTTTAAAAAAATTAACCTTCAAATATAAGGTTTGTGATCAATTAACCGTTCTATTAGATAAAAAAACAAAGGGTTTAATGGATATAATCACATGATATACATATTGTGGGGGTAAAATGATTAAAATATGCATTTGGGCCTTGATCCTGATTTGGTGGTGTAAGCCTATCCGAGTAGAGTCTTTGAGGCCCACAAGTCAGTTCATGCTACAAGGGTTGGAGGAGTTGTCCAAGGATGAGAATCTCCTCGAATGGGTCAAGTAAAAGTCATAGGACATGTTAGGATGTTTGGAGAGAGAATTCTGGAAGATCTGTTGGGTAAAGACATAATCCACACAGTTATTGGAAGGAAGAACGTATGAGAAAAATTAGAGGGAAAAGGCTGCTACCACCGCATCAAAGACCATGTACCTACCTCTCTGGCTGCATTAATGGAGAAATGACCTCTGAACAGTAATGTTCAGCCTTCCAGCTAGTGTTTGAAGATTTAGAGAAGGTGCTGGATGGGACAAGTATCTAATTGGAAGATCTGTGTTACACGTGGAAGAAGAAAGGAAGAAGAAGATGAATATAAGAGAACGAGAAAGGTATGAAAAAAGGGGATCGCAGAATAAGAAGAAGGAAGAAGAGAGAGAAAGGGTTGAATACTTAAATTGTAATTGTAATATTTTGCTTAAAGAAAGAAAGGTAATACAAGTGATCCTCAGTTTACGTCCGATGAGAGTTTCTTTGCTATTTTCATCTATTAAATACGTGGATAACGGCAATCCAGCTTGTTTTCTTTTCATTCAATATCAATAACATAGGTTTCAAACCCACACTCTACAAATTTTATTGTATAAGGCTCTTTGGGCCTGAGTCCATCTAGTGATTGGACCGGATATAAATTGTGCACTTACACATATGATTTTTGCTAAATGATTGATATTTTCTAAATTAACCCCTAGACATAAAGTTGATAAAATCCTAATTAAAATTGATAAAATCCTAATTAAAATCAAGTATGTTATAAGAAATATTAAGCGAAGTAATAGCGTTATGTATTAAAAGGAAGATGTAAGCCAAACTTAAATACAAAAAATAAATTTTAAAAAAATACAAAAAATAACTTGCTTTAAAGATGTTGTCTTAAGCCTCAAATGATCTAATCGAGTTGGTGCCGCATGCTTTCTCTTTTAACACTGACTCAGACACGCAATAATATGTTGAATTGCAGACTTTTTGTGTCTTCCCTATTAAAATTCGTCAGCGAAGCAAAAGACATGATTTTCTTTTTTTGAGGAACATGCAAAAGGCATGATGATAAAGGTACTTATGTGATAACTCAACAATTATTAAGGTGTTATGGGATGTTATTGACACCTCAATATTTGTTTTTTGTGTTTTGTTTTTGCTTTATTTCTTCTTCTTTTTTTTTTAGTGGAAATATTTGTTTTTCCTTCGTACAATAATGAATTTGTTATCAATTTTTACACAATTAGTTGGATTCCAACTTCAATACCTTAAAAAAAAACACACACACACACACACACCCCCACCCCTTTCCCAGCTCCCCAAAACATTAAGGGTACGTTTGGTACGCTGTAATAAAATCTGTAATGTAATAACTATTCCTTACAAACAACCATTCCATTATTTAGTTGTGTTTTTGTTACAAGTAATAGTCATTCTTTAAGAATAACTATTCTTTAAAATGAAGTATAACTATTCCTTACAAAAATGATTGTAATAACTATTCCTTAACTTACATGATAAATACAAAAATAAAAATTACTAAAAGACCGCAACACTAATAACTCTCTCTCTCTCTCTCTCTCTCTCTCTAAGAATCAATTTATAATTTTTTACCATCTTTTGGCTTCATTATTCTCCATGTTAATTTTTTTTTCTACTATTATTCTCACTGTTCGTTCTATGTTCAAAGCTCAATGATGTGAAAAGAGTAAAAAAAAAAAAAAAAATCCACTATGCTAGCATGTTCTTTGTAATGATTTGGTATTAAAATTTGAAAATTATAAATTGTATTTAGTTTATAATGTTTGTATTTATAAATTGGTATCTATATGTTGTGATAAAATAACTATATTACTATGATACGATGTTATCAATTTTTATATTTATTAAGATTAATTAATAAAAAATACTAATCAATTAATCATATATATTTATTCAATTTATAAAAGGATAGATATTAAGCCATATTGTAAAAAAAATATATATATATATATATCTTTTTTAAAATGGTATTTTAGAAAATTTGACCAAAATATAATGACATTTAATTATCTTAACATAGATTCAGGCTTACATTACAAGCTTACAGTGTTATCACCAAACAAATAAATAGGAATAGTTACGCCATTCCAACATCTTGTATTACTTATAATACTTGTTCCAATTACAATGTCAGCAATTTAATTTTAAAATAAGCCACTTTAGATAAAAATAATAATAAAATTTCTAACCTAATTATTTTTTAAAAAAAGAAAAGAAATTAGTTAAATTTCATTATTTTTTCCAAAGAACATGATTGGCCATGTTCATCTTATAAAATTTTTTTAGCTTTTCATTATTTTTTTGAAGAGAACATGAGAACCCAAATCCTGAACATCAACAATGTAGCTCTCTCTCTCTCTCATGTTCAAATACATCAAAACTCATATAAACAGATAACATTTTATTAAACATTTTCTTGGAAACCAAACACAACACCACCACCTGCAAACCCAGAAAACTCAACCACCTGCAAACCCAAAAAACCCAACCAACACCACCGATTTGACCCAGCCACCACAATCTCCACCTCCACCAATTTGGCGCAGCCATCAAACCCAACCAACCCAGCCCTCTTTCTTTACCTTAGCCGCCAATCTCCACTGATATGAGCCCTTCTCTCCACTTCCACCACCACTTCCACCACCGATCTAAGCCACTTCATCCAACTCCACCACCAAAAACACCAAAATGCAAAGCCAATTCTCATGAATAAAATATATCAAAACACAACCCAATCCTCACCCATTTTAGATCTGGTCAAATCAAATCACGATGACTTATCCAACCACTACCGATCTTGGTTTAGAGAGAGAGAGAGAGGATAAGATCAGTTAGACATGGGTTTCGACCATGGGTCTTGGGTCTTCAGCCATGGAAACACAAAATCAAATTTGCCACAAACCACAAACCTATATCAACAAAAATCACAACCCACCATCGGAATCTTCCACGAGAGATCACCATTGATCAAAGAGAGAGACACCGATATGAGAGAGAAAAAGAAAAAGAAACAAAGATAGAGACTTTTATTTGAAGATGAGTCAATGATGATTTTGGTTTTGGTTTTTGTGCGTTGAAGGAATTTGAAAAAGAAAAAAAAAATGAGGGGTTTGATAGGTTATGGGTTTCAAAAAGAAAAAAGAAAAAGAAACAAAGAAAAAGAAACACTGATTTGTGTTATGGGTTTTATGCGTTGAAGGGAATTGATGATTTAGGTTGGCTCTGTTGAAAGGATTTTTTTCGTCTTTTACTATTGAAGAACTTTGATGAAGAACATGACCAAAAACATAATGAAAAGAAAAGAATATTTGATTTAATTATTTTATTTTTTAAAATCATAAGTTTAGAAATTTGTTTTAATTGTTTTTCTGATGTGGCTTTTTTAATATCTAAAATGCTAATGTGGCATTATTTTAAATACTAAATAAATTTTTTAATATTATTTTAATAATTATGTTAGCATTTAGTGTGCCAACAGTATACTCTGTCTACCACATAGACAATTTCCATTAGTGAGATGACGGTAGAGACTAAAATAAAACGCATTCTTCATTTTAGGGACTAAAACCGGTAAAATTAAAAAGTAGAGACCAAAGTGAAAATGGGTGAAAATATAGGGACAAAAATAGTATTTCCGCCATTATTATATTAACGATAAAATTATAGACATAACAATAATTTCACAATATTTTAAATTAGCCTATCACTTCACACATAATGGAGTTACTATAATCTGTAATTTAAAATTTTTGAATAGTCCATGTGTGAGATAATAGGCTAATTTAGAATTATTGTGAATGTTTGTTGTATCACTAGAAGGACTATTTCAAATCAGGTAATTTCTAGACATATTTTTAATCTCTTTTTTTTTTTTTTTTTTTTCTTCTTACATATATAGATGCATCCCTCCAACCCCTACAACCCGGGGTTCCATCCTCTTTTCTATTAATGTAGTGATTAGGAACTTATATCTTGAGCTTAGTAATCCCAAACACTTGCATATATTGTATTAGAAATAGTGGCTCATATGCAGTGATGAGGAACTTATATCTTGAGCTTATTAATCCCAAGCACTTGCAAATATCTCGTTAGAGATAGTGGCTTAAATTCAAATCGTAGTTGCCTTTGTAAAAGCTACTTAATTATGTAACTCTTCTGATATATTTTATTTCCCTTTGCACCAAAACACTTATTTTCTTATTTCTTATTACTTGGATACCTAATTGACTGCCTTAAGCTATCATCCTTGACTGGATAGGGCCTTTGTCGTCCTCAGTTTTCTTCATGAATAAGACTTAAAGACTTTATATTGTGGAAAGTTCCTAAAAAGTTAAGCTAATTGTAGGATGTATCTGAAAGAGTAAAACATTTGATTTGGTTAGAGATGCCTAGCATGCCACAATACATACCCCATCAAATCTTATTTACATTATTATATCCTCCAAGGTGACTAGTGGGTTGACCATATTTGAGCAAGTATAAGTGAACAAACTGATATTTAAATAATTTAATCTTGTTTGAATGATTAAAAGTAGCTTTTCCTGTCTAGTGATGTAGGTGAGATAAGGATCAAGGTATAGTATATTAGCTACGCTTTACTAAATATCCCTACTTTTCCCTAAGGTGGAAGATTTCTTTGTTTATGAATATCTGTTGCATGATATTTCCATTTTTGCTTAGACGTATGTCTTTATCAGTATCAAAGTTTCATCCATGTCATGTGGGTTCCAAACTTCCAGTAGTTCAATTGGCAAAATCTTTTGTTTGTCCTGACGACATAATGCAATTATTATTTAGTAGACACCATAAGTTTGAATTACTATTGTATAATAAACAAAATTTTCCAGTACTCGGCTCTCTCATATGACCCAGTTTTTACCATTGAAAAGTTGAAATCTTCTCTATGTTTCTTTCATTTAGGTTTAGGACCATTAAGTCATTTAATACCTAATTGCTTCACTTTTAAACGATAAATAAAAGACTATTGGGCTCTTAAATTATATAAAAAAAAACATGCCACAGAGATGCGGAATTGGTAAAAGGAAATTGTACACTCAGACTCAGATCAAGAACCATGCATCTCCAATGGAGATGGAGTCAACATTCAAAGTTAGCATGCCTAAGAAGTGAGAACATACCTCAGAAAAACTAAAGTTCCATTCACTATTATGTCTTAAAATTGGTATATTTGATGTATGCTTATACATTAAATTTTATGCTTCATCTGAACCACAAGGTGTGCCATATACCATGCCTAATAATTAGCTATTGTTGAATTTTTTCTTATACAATACTTCAATAATTCTCCGGATTGTGCCTAGATTTTGTGAATGGTTTGGAGATGTGAAGATGTTGCATCGACATGAATTGAGTCTAAATTGAGCTCAATCTTAGCTATATAGACGACTACGAGGAGATCTAATTATATTTGTTTTACCTTTCTAGAACAAAGCGCAATTAATGTAAGGAGCACATCCTCCAATCATGATTAATGGTATTAGAGTTAAGGTTCATGAGTCATGATTAATGGTATTAGCACAGGCTCTGGATTAGAAGCCTAGCTAATAATGCCATCATCCTTGAGTCAAGGCAATTTTGTTGCCATTGGAAACTTGTGAGAAACAACCTAATAAAGCCATTGTTGGAGTCGTGAGAACTTTGTTCCCATTGGAAATTACAAACACATATAATCAACCTTTCCTGTTTTTTAATATTTTGATTGACGTTGGTTTCGTCACCATTTGACTGACGTCCTGGTCATTTTGCATAAAAATGATCGTGAGATGCCAACAATACAAGAACTATAGCTATTATTTTATGACACAATCAAACTTCTACAAAATTTAGTATGATATACAAAGATGATTTTCTTTAATCTTTAATATCTTATGTTGGTCCCTAAACAAAGGTTTCATTTTCACCCATTACTAAATCTAATGAAAAGTCGACACAATCGGAGGAAGCACAAAATAAACAATAGTAAAAGGAATGTAAGTTGCAAGAAAGGAGGCAGGAAGCTCCACATTAATAGCATACAAATTCAAAGATGCTTAAAATAACGACAAAATTTAGCTAAACTTTGTCCCTAGTTATAGGATAAAAATAAGTAATTAAAAAATAAACCATGACCATAAATAAATTTTTCAATAAAATCAATTCATTAGGTTTTTTCTATATTAATTATCCAAAAAAAGGTCTTTCTTTTAGTGGGTGAGTAGAAATTGTTTTTCTATATGAATAATAGGGTAATTTTGTTATTTTTTGTGCTTCGGATATAGGGTTTATTTGATTTTTGTCCCTCAATTGTAAATCGTTCAATTTTGATATTTCAAATTTTAAAATATAATAATTTAGTATGTTTGTATATTTTCGTCTATTTGATACTTGTAATTTTTTTTTTTTAGTCCGTTAAATATAAGATCAAATCGGTTTTGATCCCTCAAAGAGTTGAATATTTGAAGCTTTATTGTTATGTTTCGAGTATGGATTATCAGAGATATAGAGGGTGTTTGGATGGCACTTTTCTACGTCCACGTCCAATTTTTTTTTTTTTTTTTTTTTTACGCGTATTGGTTACTGTTTATTGGCCATGAACAGTGATTTTAGGCCAATGAACAGTAACTTTTGGCATGAACAGTGTTTTTTACCCATTTAAAAATTATTTTGCTACAGTGTTTTCAATTTTCAGTTTTTATTTTTCAGCAATAAGTTCTATCCAAACGGACCCATAGTTGTTGAATCAATGTACGTATTTGCTGTGAGCTTGTGGCAATGACTTTGAACAAGATATATTCTCTGAAACTCACTTGGATTCTAGAGAATGTTTCAATAACTTTTATTAAGAAGAAGATAAAAACAATATATCTTGAGCCAGACTCAATCATATTAGGATTTTTCTCTATCCCAGTTATATAGTCAAAAACTTCATTGGCATGTTGTGCCAAATTGTATTTCCTTCTCGCTTGACATGGTTCACTTGCATGCTTCTAAATTCTTGTAGCTTCTGCCAAATCCCCTAAATGATATTGCAAATCGTGGTAGGTGCTTCACCAACTTCCCGTAAAATATCAATGATTATCTTTGAATCACTTTCAAAGACTACCTCCCTTACCCCCACATCCCAAGCAAAGAGGACTCCCTCCTCTAATGCTTTGGCTTCGGATTTTAGAGTTCCCAAAGGAATAGGGAGCTGCTTCCACTTGACCTACAATGTCCCGAATAATAACCCCCATTCCGGATGACTGAGAATTAGTAAAAGTTGCACTGTCGACATTAACCTTATACCTAGGACTGAGCGAAGCCATCCAGTGGGTCACCTCGTCGGACACAAAGTGAGGCATGCTGAAGTTGGCTGTTTGAAATTCTTCTAACAAAACTCGTGCTTTGTGTAATATTGCCCTGCTAAGTTGTCGAGCTTTGCCATGTCGTACCCGGTTACGGTTATACCAAATATTCCATGCTATCATGAGTACTAATTCCAGAGTATCATCCCCCACATGCTTTGAAAATTTCAGGTGCCACAATAAGTCCACAAACTTATGGAAGACCAAACCATGGTTATCAAATTTGAGGCCAAAAAGTTGCCAGACCTCACGAGCCTTATCACATTCCCAAAGAGATGTGCACTATTTTCAATTCCAGTGTCACAGGCCTCACAAACTGGATTAACCAGAACTTTCCTTCTACATAGATTCACCTTTGTAGGCAATATATTCTTACTTGCTTTCCATGCAAAGGACTTAACTTTGTTTGGGATATTTAGCCTCCATATTGTCTTTCAAAATATTTTTCCATTCTCTTCATTCGATGCTCCTCCAAAGGTGTTTCCTATTCTCGAAGCCGCTGCCAATCTATAAGCTCAGCAAACTATGAAATTATCCTTTGGTGTATAGGCCCACACCAATCAGTCGCTAGGCAGTTTAGTACTTAAAGGGATGCTTAATATAGCTTTAGCATCATCTGGGGAAAAAAATCGATGGATCATATCAAACTACCAAGCCCGAGTACATGGATCAATGAGAAGAGAGAGACCTTCGCATCTATGGGTATTTCGGGATGTCTGGAAGTAATTTTGAAAGGAGAGGGCTTGGGGATCCATTTATCCTTTACTATATATGGTGATAGCTTGGCCATTCTCCACCTGCCACCGGTAGCCTTGTTGAACAATATGTTCGCCATGCATAGGAAGGGCGATTGCCCATTTCAGCTAATAAGAAATCCCCATCTGGAAAATATCAAGCTTTGAAGACCCGGTGCACTAAAGAGTCTAATCCATTCTGAAGTCTCCACCCTTGCTTTGCTAATAATGCTAAGTTGAAAGCCTTTAAATCACAAAACCCCAAGCATCCTTCCTCTTTAGGCATACACATCTTATCCCAGCTTAGCCACGCCATCTTATTTTTTTCATTAGCTTGACCCCACAAAAAGTGTTGCACCATGCTCGTCATTTCATCACAAAGAGTATTAGGTAATTTAAAGACACTCATTGTGTATGTTCGAACCGCCTGTGCAACAGTCTTTATAAGAATCTCCTTTCCGGCATTGGATAACAATTTTTCCTTCTATCCAAACAATTTATTGTTCAATTGCTTGAGTAATTTGTGGAAAGTATTGTGTTTATTTTTTCCAACCAAAGATGGTAGTCCAAGATACTTCTCATGTTGCTTTATAATTTCTGCTCCAAACTTGATTTTGACATCATCTTGAATAGCTTGAGGAGTATTTCAACTGAAGAAGAGGGAAATTTTCTCACGATTTAGTTGTTGCCCAAAGGCTTGTTCATACTTCTCCAAAACTATTATTAAAGTAGAACACTCTTCTTTTGTGGTTCTACAAAAAATAAGAATGTTATCAGCAAAAAATAAATGCGGAACTTTAGGTTTTAGGCTTATTTATTTTGTTAGTGTTCCTAGCTAGTAAATGTATTAGCGCTAATTTAGCTTCTAAATAGAATGAGTAATTAAACCAATGATTGGTTTAAAGAATGGTCCATCCTGTCTCTTTCTCTTTGTAAATCATGACATTGAGTAAAATAAATTCTCTATTGTACGTTTTCATTTTGAAAAAAAGAAAAAAAGAGAGGATGCATCTATATTCTATTAGTCACATTAAAAAAAAAAAAAAAAAGACATGACTAAATGGGTAAATATTAAATTATGAAGGGTCAAGAGAGTGAAAAATACATTTTTCCCTAAATGAAGTTATTCAAGAAAGATAATACTATTGCCGTATGATCAAAAGGAATATATTACATAGAAGAAAAGAGGCAGGAGGGCGGTTCCATTAATTCCATTCCATTAAACATAAAAATTCAAAGGTGATAAAAATGCATTGCTGCAAGCTGTAGAATCTACCTACTTATTCTAGAAAAGAATAAAAGCTCTAGAATCAACAACATATGGGGCTCCCCTCCAAAAAAAATATATATATATATGGGGCATGTGGGTTAATATGTCACTTAAACAACCATAAAATAAAATTAAAAACCAATGATCATAAAGCTTTTTTAATAAAAATCAAGAAAAAAAATTGTATTTCACTTTCCAAATTAGCATGATTAAGTCATTAGAGGATAGAAGTCAATTAAGATTTAAATAAATTTTTTATCTGTAATAAACAATACATTGGCTTTTGATGCTTTCTTTGGGTTCTTGGTTCTTTACTATCTTGTTCTTATATCTATAATGTAAAATTATTCAACACGGAGATTTTTATCTTTAGGGGATGAACTAGACACTTTTCTATATGAATAAAATTATATAAATAAACTATTTGGGAAAGGTAGTACCATAAGTCCGCATGATCAAAAGGAATATTATTTACAAGAAAGGAGGCAAGGAGGTCCACATTCAGAATATAGATCCAAATGTATGTTGTCCAAAAAAAAAAAAAAAAAAAAAAAAAGAATATAAACCCAAAGATGCTCAAAATTCATTGTTGCAAAATCTGGAATCAGCCACCCCACAAAAAAAAAAGGGTGATTATAAAGCAATTATGGAATAAAAATCAAGAAAAAGAAATGTTATATAGTTAGTTAACTTTTTGCTAAAAAATAAAATAACTGTACACTTTTTTTATTATTTTTTAAAAAAATCTATGAATCAAAAAATGGTTCTATATGTGTAATATTATATTTACTAGTTACTATCCCTGAAAAGATAGTTTTATTGCCGTATGATTACAAGCAAAGGACAAGTTTTAAAGGAAAAAAAAAAATTGACTGTTAGTTAGAAAAACATCGCTAAAAAAATTAATAGGTAATAGTTATAACTAATAGTACTCATCATAAATCTTAATATCAGTTGCTCATGACTGGTTCTACCTTGTAACCTTGTTAAATGCGGACACAATATATACTTGTTCAAATCCGAAATGAAACAAAGACGTGACTTGTTTTTATCGATTACAATTAGTGTAATGTGGCTAACATTTGTTGAACGTTAAACAACAATGGTACGAACACACCAAATCTCACGACGTTGATGTAGTTGATAGTAAGTAGTTGACAAAAAGTGATGGGTTCGTGTAAACAGGAGTGGACGGAAAGTGTCATCATCCACTTAAAGTTGATTACATCAACATATTGTGAAATTTTGTGTGTATTTAGAATTCTTAATGTTCGAAAGAGTTAAATTCCAAGACCAAATTTTTTCCTACAACTACATTATATGGTAGATTGTGATTGGATGTCTAATACTTACACATGAACTCACCACTTTTTCTTTGCCACTCACAGCATGAGTTGAGGTAAAGTTGTGGCGAAAAAGGTTAATTGTGGTCCTAAATTTTCTGTCCAAAACCACATAATGCCATGCAAAATGGTATTTATGCTAATATTTAAGGGGCTGTACTATTTAAGGGGCTGTATCTGTTTAGACCGGATTTTTTTTGTTCTAAAATACCCCTACAGCCTATATTTAAGTAGGGGCAAAACTTAGTAAAAATATTTTTTTTAACTTCCATGTAAAACACTACTTACAAAACAAAAACTACTTTTGAATAACTTCCTTCCTTCACGTCTTGAACTTCCCACTATAAAACAAAAACTCCTCCCACAAATTACATACAATCCCACTACAGAGTACAAACTTCCCACTAAACTACTATGAAAATTCAATCTTTTTGGCTTCGGGGTAGTTACAAGTTTTATACCTTTCATATTTCTTCCCACTCAAAAAATCCACTTCATTCTTTTTTTTTTTTCTCCCTCTCTCTTCCTCTCTCTGATAATTTATTTTCCTGCACAACTTTGATACAATTTTTCCATAAAAGTTTTCCTCTATTTGCCAAAAATACTCATAAGACTCTCTAAGGGGATCTCACGAATGTCCCTTTAAGTTACAAAATTGGAACACTGTAAGTTGCATGTTTCACTCTTCTTTTTGGTGAAAAACATGAAAAATATATATTAAATAAAGGTTTTTTTTTTGTTCTAATTTTTCTGACTCATTTGTAGAACCAAGAGTGGAGGAATGGTGGACACAAGAAGCACGGCTATGGCCATGTCAATTAAGTTTATCAAGATCTGAATTTTTTTTTCTAATTGCTGGTATTTTTTTATTTTTGCTAATTTGAATTCTATTTTTTTAATTTCTTAAATTCGAATCCCAATTGATTCAAATAACTTCATGTTTAGGATTATTGTCTCCCCAGAATAACAAAGACTGCCACTCCTGTAAGAGTCTCTCCTCTATTTGTCTCTCTCTGATTTCTTCTTCTTCTTCTTCTTCTTTAATTGAATTTGATTGGTTTGATTTAGATTTTTATTTTATATTTTTCAGTGATATATATGGGCCCAAAGCCACACGGCAAAATGCAACAGCCAAGTTATTCAAATAATTGCAGCAATTTATCCCTATCAAGTAGCAGTAGATTTTTTTTTTTTTTTTGGGTCGGGTCAAGTAGCAGTAGTTGAATTTGAAATAAACTCATTCTATATTGCAAAAGAGATTGGGTAAAGATTAATAATTTGCATCTATTATAATTTGGGATTACTACATTTTTCAATCACAAAAAAGCCTAGAGTCTAGTGTTTTTTCATCTGCAAACGCATAATATTCATTACACCTCTAGATTTTTTTTGTGATTGAAAAATGTAGTAATTCCAAATTATGATAAATACTCTAAATTAACTCTTACCCAAAAAATAAAAGAGTGAGCGCATATTCAGAGGCTAGTATACAGTGATTCATCTGTCTCTATCCCTCCACATGTTAAGCAAGGGCAGTTACAAAGTTACAAACTTTGCAGTAGTAGTTGTAGTAGTTGCTTGTGCTGTGTATATAAGGAAACTTTGCAAGGCGTTATTGGTTCAGGATATGATCAAACACAAATAAGAGAGTTTTTGAGAGAGATATAATGGGTGAGAGTGGAACTGTGATTGGTGAAAATGGCAGAATTGAGCCTTTTTGACCATCAGAAGTTGAAACAAGTTCCAAAGTGTCAAGCCAGACTACATCTTCATGGAGACTCAATATTAAGGAGTTTTTTCTGCCACAGCAAAACGTAGATGATGATGACCATCATCATAGTACTTTCCCACAGCTTTTTCGTACTAGTCAGCCTTTTCTTCTTCATTCTCAACACCTTGTCTTTTTGTTTCTCTCTCAAACAAAATCTAACTTAGTTCCTTGTTATCATTGGCTGTAGAGCTATTAATATGTTAGCATCTGGTCCATAGTGGCTAAAACTATCCATTCGGTCCAGGCTTTAAAATATCTAAGGTGAGTTTTAAATATGCATAGATGAGGTCATTAACAAGATTCCCTTGGAATTTGAGTTGGGTTTTGTTGGAGCAATTTAATATTAAATAATTAAAATGAATAAATGTCATAACATAAATGTAAAGATGTGGGAGTGAATGTGGAAGATGAGGAGTTTAGTGAAAATGTTTAATCCCACATTGAAAAGGAGAGAGACTATTTTGTTCTTTTTAATTGTGGTGATTAATGGACTAACATGAATTGTCTCAAATATTGGGCCAGATACGTGCTCAAGGGGGAGGTGAAGGATGGAGGTGTTAAATTTGGAAATGAATCAGCACCTTGGATCCTCCTACTTGACAACCCATTCAGAGTAATTACCATATCCGTTGGTGAGTAATTTCATGAGGCCCATTGAGCCTATAAATAGACCATTTAGACACAATCCAAGTCACTGCAACATACACAAAAAAAAAAAAAAAAAATAGAGAGATTCTTAGCAAGAAAGGGTGTTCTTTCCGGTGGAGTTTTGGGCTTGAACACTTTGTGCAAAGGTTGTTCTAGCCATACGACACTTGTTGGGCTGTTGTATCCTGGGGGAGACAAGTTAGAGACGGTCTGCACCGGTTACAAAGTTTAGCCACCCAAGGGCTTGAATCTCCTTAAAGAGAGCGAGTGTCGCGCCTCAGTCCAAATAGTGTCATGTAATTTCTCTCTTTAAATTAATAAAAATTCAGAAGTATTATTCAGTTTCTCTTTGTATATTTCCATTATCTTTGTGTTTGCACCAACAATTTTAAGGAGATTCAACACATGGAGCCTACACAAGAGAAACTAGATGAGCCTGTTGGAGATCTCAACAAGTCCTTTCACTTTAAGGGAGCCCACTTCAAAAGGTGGAAAGGAAAGGTCATCTTCTACTTGAGCCTTCTCAAAGTTGCCTCCATCCTTACTGAGAAGAATCCGTCAAAGATTCCTACCGATGAGATAAGTGATGAAGAATATATTCTCCATCAAGAAAAAATAGATAAGTATACAAAAGATGAATATAATTGTCGCTCTTATCTATTGAATTGTCTTGCCGATCATTTCTATGATTATTATGATACAACTTACAAGTCTGCTAAAAAAATTTGGAAAGCTTTACAAAGCAAGTATGATACCGAGGAGGCAGGTGCAAAGAAGTATGCTGCTAGTAGATTTTTTCGTTACCAAATGGTGGATGAAAAATCGATGGTAGATCAAGCACAAGACTTCCAAATGATTGTAGCAGAGTTGAGATCCGAAGGTATAAAGATCGGAGACAATTTGGTGGTAGCTGGCATAATTGACAAACTACCACAATCTTGGAGGGAGTTCCAAAAGACTTTGCGGCACAAACAAAAGGAGACATCCTTGGAGACCTTGATCACACGCATCCGTGTGGAGGAAGAGGCTAGAGGACAAGATGCACTCATGACACAAGAGAGCAATGGTAATTCCACCACAAAGGTAAACCTTATTTCATCCAATGATAATATGCCCAAAAATCATTTTCCTAGAAATGGTCAATTGAAGCAAAAAAAGAAAGCCTTTAAAAACAATAATAGATCACCTCAAGGAAGGGGAAACCCGAATAAAAATTACAATAAGAACCAAGGACCCCTTCACAAGATCAATTTAATAGATCCTGTTTTGTTTATGGCAAGAGTGGGCATATTGCTCGATTTTGCAAATTTCGAAAACGTGAATCTGTCCCGCAGGCTAACGTAACCGAAGAGTCTTTAGTGGCTATGATTACAGACATCAATATGGTGCAATATGTTGAAGGGTGGTGGGCAGATTCTGGTGCTAATAGGCACGTCTGCTATGATAAAAATTGGTTCAAATTGTACACTCCTTTTGAAGAAGAAAAAACTGTTATGCTTGGTGACTCTAGTAAAACCAAGGTTCTTGGGAGTGGTGAGGTTGAATTGAAATTCATTTTTGGACGTGTGCTAACATTGAAAGATGTACTTTATACTCCGTCCATGAGGAAAAATTTGATGTCAAGTTTTTTGCTTAACAAGGCTGACTTCAAGCAAACTATGGAATCTGATAATTATGTAATCACTAAAAAATGATTATTTGTGGGAAAGGGTTATGCTTGTGATGGAATGTTTAAATTAAATGTTGAGAATAATAAAGTATCTACCAGTTCAATTTATATGCTTTCTTCTGTTAATTTTTGGCATGCTCGTTTGTGTCATATAAATAATAGATATGTGGGAATCATGAGTAGTGTAGAATTAATTCCAAGACTGTCAAAATTTTTTGAAAAATGTGAAACTTGTAGTCAAGCTAAGATTACAAAAAGGCCGCATAAAAGTATTATAAGAAATACCGAATTGCTTGAGTTAATTCACTCCGATTTATGTGAATTTAAGGGAATTTTAACTCGTGGAGGAAATAGATATATTATCACTTTTATTGATGATTTCTCAAAATATACAACTATTTATTTGTTGAAAAATAAAAGTGATGCTTTTGAAAAATTTCAAGATTTTTTAAAAGAAGTTGAAAACCAATTCGGTAGAAAAATAAAAAGAATAAGAAGTGATAGAGGCCGTGAGTATAAATCAAGTGCATTTAACTCATTTGTTCAATCTTTGGGAATTATCCATGAAATTACTGCACCATATTCACCTGCTTCTAATGGTGTGGCTGAAAGAAAAAATAGAACTTTAATTGAGTTAACAAATGCCATGTTAATTGAATCCGGTGCATCTTTGCATTTTTGGGGTGAAGCTATTTTAACTGCATGTCATGTTTTAAATAGGGTGTCACATAAAAAGTCACACACCACACATTTTGAGATGTGGAAAGGACATAAGCCAAATTTGGGATATTTGAGAGTATGGGGTTGTCTTGCTTATGTAAGGCTTACTGACCCTAAAATACCTAAATTAGGTATAAGAGCTACTACCTGTGCTTTTCTTGGTTATGCATTTAATAGTACAGCCTATAGATTTTTTGATCTGGAAAACAAAACAATTTTTGAATCTGGTGATGCAATTTTTCATGAAGAAAAATTTCCTTTCAAATTGAAAAATAGTGGGGGTAAAGAAAATATTTTGTCACAACCTAATTCTTCTACTTCACATAATCAAGAAAATTTTGAAATGGAACCTAGAAGGAGTAAAAGAGCTAGAGTTGAAAAGGATTTTGGTCCTGATTATTATGTTTTTAACGTTGAGGAAAATCCCCAAAATTTAAAAGAGGCCTTAACATCACCTGATGCTATATTTTGGAAAGAGGCTGTAAATGATGAGATAGAATCTCTAATTTCTAATAAAACTTGGAAATTAGTAGATCTTCCACCGGGTTGTAAGACCATAGGTTGTAAATGGGTCCTTAGAAAAAAGTTAAAACCGGATGGATCAATAGATAAGTTTAAAGCTAGACTTGTTGCAAAAGGCTTTAAACAAAAAGCTGATCTTGATTTTTTGATACATTTTCTTTAGTAACAAGAATTACATCTATTAGATTGTTAATTGCTATTGCTGCAATTTTTTATTTGAAAATTCATCAAATGGATGTAAAAACTGTTTTTCTAAATGGGGACCTAGAGGAAGAGATTTATATGGATCAACCCGAAGGTTTTGTAGAGCCTGGACAAGAAAGCAAGGTATGTAAGCTAACTAAATCCCTATATGGCTTAAAACAAGCACCTAAACAGTGGCATGAAAGTTTGATTCATGCATGATTGAGAATGGTTATAAATCAAATGAATGTGATAAATGTATTTATTCTAAATCATGGAATAATTTACATGTTATTATTAGCCTCTATGTGGATGATATGTTGATTTTTGGCTCAAATATGCATGTTATAAATGAGACAAAAAATATGCTTAAAAGCCACTTTGATATGAAAGATCTTGGTGAGGCTAATTTTATTTTGGGAATGAAAATTACAAAAACATGTGATGGAATATATCTTGATCAATCACATTATGTTGATAAAATATTGAGAAAATATAATTTTCATGATCACAAAAGTGTAGCTACTCCTTTTGATTCTGGTGTTCATTTATTTCCTGTGAATAATGATGATGAGATTTTCAATCAAAAGGATTATGCTAGTATCATTGGTAGTTTGCGTTATGCTACTGATTGTATTAGACTTGACATTGCATATGCAGTAGGAGTGCTAAGCAGATTTACTAGCAAGCCTAGTAAAGATCATTGGCTAGCTATTGAGCGAGTCATGAGATATTTAATTGGTACCAAAAGTTATGGCTTGTTTTATAAAAAATACCCTGCTGTGATTGAAGGTTTTTGTGATACCGATTGGAATACTTTGTCAGGTGATTCTCTTTCTACCACTGGTTATATTTTTACCTTAGGTAGTGGTGCCATTTGTTGAAAATCTAAAAAGCAAACAATAATTGCTAATTCAACAATGGAAGCTAAATTAATAGCATTAGTTTCAGCTAGTGAAGAGGCAAATTGGCTTAGAGATTTGTTATATGAAATTCTACTTTGGGAAAAGCCAATTCCACATATATTAATTCATTGTGATAGCACCGCTGCAATTGGTAGAGTTAAAAACCGTTATTACAATAGTAAATCCAGACCTATAAGAAGAAAGCACAGTACCGTGCGATCTTATTTGAGTAGTGGCATCATAACTGTGGATTATATTAAATCTAATGATAATCTTGCAGATTCATTTACCAAGGCCTTGGCAAAAGATAGAGTCTGGAATACATCGAGGGGGATGAGACTAAAGTCCATAAAATCATGAGCCATGTATGAGGATACTCAACCCAAAGACTAGAGATCTTGAGAATTGGGTTCAATGGGAAAAACGAATCATACGATGGTCGTAAGAAATGCACAATTTTTTTTTAATTATTTATTTTGTAAATAATTTTTTAATTGTTCATCCCTATGATGTAAGTGCATTTATCCTGTAATGTGGAAAGGTTGAGTAAAAAAACTCTTAATAAAATTTGTAGCTCGTATGAGTGGGGTATCAGAATTACAAGAGCACCCTTGACAAAATTTCACCTATGTGAGTGTGGGGGTGGGGCCATTCCTTATGAGATTTGGACTTAATCTCAAATACACTTATGAAACCGGGATCAGCACATGGCCGTAAAGTGCTAGCTATAAAAGCTCATGTCAACACCTGGGTTGTTATGTGTAAGTAGTGACACTTAATTTTCTTAAAGTAGTCCTAGTTCAAGTCGGAGACCACTACGACTCTGGAGTTGAGATCGCTGTTTTACTAAGTGAAGGTTCAATGCAAAGCACACCTTCATGATGCATAGTGACCCATCTTTGTCTGGTAATCTCTCTTTAACTAAAATTTAATATTAAAATGAGTGGAGGATTGTTGGAGCAATTTAATATTAAATAATTAAAATGAATAAATGTGATAACATAAATGTAAAGATGTGGGAGTGAATGTGGAAGATGAGGAGTTTAGTGAAAATGTTTAATCCCACATTGAAAAGGAGAGAGACTATTTTGTTCTTTTTAATTGTAGTAATTAATCTTGTAACACCCACTATATCAGAATTATGGACCTAATTAATCAGATTAATTTGGGTAGTAATTTCGTGAGGCCCATTGAGCCTATAAATAGACCATTCGGACACAATCCAAGTCACTGCAACATACAAAAAAAAAAAATTAGAGAGATTCTTAGCAAGAAAGGGTGTTCTTTCTAGTGGAGCTTTGGGCTTGAACACTTTGTGCAGAGGTTGTTCTAGCCATACGACACTTGTTGGGCTGTTGTATCCTGGGGGAGACAAGTCAGAGACGGTCTGCACCGGTTACAAAGTTTAGCCAACCAAGGGCTTGAATCTCCTTAAAGAGAGCGAGTGCCGCGCCTCAGTCCAAATAGTGTCGTGTAATTTCTCTCTTTAAATTAATAAAAATTCAGAAGCATTATTCAGTTTCTCTTTGTGTATTTCCATTATCTTTGTGTTTGCACCAACAGGTTTGATTCAGCTGTGTAAAAGTTGATTACAAAATAAACACATATTAGGAATGGAATGTGCATACATAAACATATACCCTTCCAGAAAAAAAAAAAAAAAATAATAATAATAATAATAATAATAATTTTTTTTTTTTTTTTTTTTTTAGTATATGATCAAAAGTTAAGGAAGAAGGTATACAATTTTAGAGTGATGCACTTTCTACTTGTATTTGGTAAAGATGGAATAATGAGAAGAAGAGTAGTGATGCAAGGCCTGTTAAGAGTTATGACAAGGTTTTTCTAATTAAGCCTTTTGTTTATCTCAGAAAATGAGACATGTTAGTTGTTGAAATTTGTTTTCTTTGAATTTTTTGCCACAAAGTTCAACTCGGTGAACAATCTTCAAGGTTGTTTACATCTAGTATGCTAATCTATCTTCATTTGATCCGAAATGGTCTAAGAATGGAATTGTGTCTCATCTACCACAGAAGCATACAAAATTGCTAGTTTATTTAATTTAATGAAGAAACTCTCGGTGACATTATCGCCATTAAGGTTGCTGTAAAAAGAAGTATGATTTCCATTGTATCCAATGCTTTCAGCCTTGAATGGCTAGCTTGGTCCTGAGGTAGCAGAGCCTTGAATGAATAACTGACTGGATGTTCATTATTTTATTGCTAGAAGATAGATCATTTCCAACTTGTTTTGTATTGCATATATCAGTTGAATCACTATATGCTTGCATTGTTCTTCTGCCCTCAAGAGAATATTTTCTTCTTAAGACAGCAGTTTGAAATTAATTTTTAATACTCTTAATTTTTCCTAAGCCTGATGTTTAATTTATTTATAAAAATGGCTTCATAAATGATAATTTGGGTCATTTCCATCTGTCTGTGAGCCTTGCTGAAGAATCTCCCAACCAATCTCGTTCATTGATTTACTTATTTTTCCATTGATTCTTGATCTCAGGGAAACGAACCAGGGTTACAGAGTACTATAAGAAGCAAAAAGAGCTCTTTGACGGGTTCAGCAAAATGGAGGCCATAACTGAAATAGTTGGTTGTCCTAAAAGTCTCACAGAGGTTGGTTGACATGGTTGTTTTGTTTATTCTCCGTAACTTTTTATGAAGTTTCAATGTTCGATGTGTTTTGGACAATCTTAATATAAGCATGTTTGGCGTCCTAATTGGGCAAAAAGTTAGTTCTGAACTAACTCAAGTTTAAGAGGGCATATTTACAAGTAGTTCCTGCTCAGATTTTAAATTGTGGGAAAACAAAGGAATGCATTTTTTTAAAAAAAATTCAATTATGCAAAATAAAAGCAATATTTTTTGAATTACAACTATTCTAGTCAAAGTGTTTTGTATACGTAGTGACTAAGAACCAAGTATTAAGATGATCAATAACAAAGTTCAAGAACTTAAATGGTTACCAAAAGCATGATACTTCTGACTACTACATACCTTTCTTAACTGAAGACTTGTGTGGCATTGAACACTGCTTTATCAGGATGAAGTGAAGCAGCTTGCTCGGAGTGAGAGGCTGGCAATTCATGCATCAAATATAGCTAATTTGGTGCTTTTTGGAGCAAAGGTTTTTGCTTCTATTGAGAGCAGATCATTGGCGGTTATTTCATTAACCTTGGATTCCCTTTTGGATCTCTTGTCAGGGTTTATTTTGTGGTTCACTACATATTCCATGAGAAACCCAAACCAGTATCACTATCCAATTGGAAAAAGACGAATGCAACCAGTGGTATGGCATCAAACTTTCATTTTTTGGATGAGTGAATTTCGGTCCCAGCACGATGTCAAAGAAGAGATTTAAACTAGAGACCTACTCTTCATAACTCATGATCTCCAACCTATTGTGTTGCCCACCTTGGGGTTTAAGGCATCAAACTTCCTAGTTGTTTCAATCCAATATTTTGTGCATGTGTTACAAAATAGTCAAACACTCCAATATATAAGTATTGGTTGTGCAAAATTTTTTCAAAAACTAAAATTACAAGTATCTAATTTCTTCACTCATAGGTAATGTTTGATATAAATCAAAATGAGGTCCTATCTTTTAAATAGATATTGTGGGGTGCCAAACACCTTATGCACACACAACCAAACTTCCTAGTCTAAGATCTTTGGTTTGAGACTTTTGGTTTACCTTAATTAATAAACCCTTAAAATTGGTTTAGTTAATTACATAACTTATAATGAATTAGACCCATTAGTGCCCAATCACACCTATTACAAAATCAATGGTCAGTGGTGACCCCTAAAATAAAAGTAAGAAAAAGGGACTCACAAATAGTGGCAGAGCCACATGAGAATTTTTAAAAAAAATTTCTTACCATATAGGTATATTTTATAAATATTTAAAGGTTATATGAAGAAAAAATAGAAGTTGGGCCCCCCAAAAGAAAGCATTGATCAACTAATCTAGTAATACTCCCCCAAAAAAGAGAGTTTAGAGCTAATATACAATTGCAATAGAATGAAATAATTAGGTAGTAAGTTTTGTGAGTAAATAGTGAAACCCCTAATTTTTAGCTTAATTTCAAATCTTATTAGTGTATTCAAATCATTCAACATTGAAAATATATGCAATTTGGTTGAAATTTTCTATTCTCAAGATTTTACCAAGAGAAAAAAAAAACAAAAAAACAAAAAAAGCTCATATGAGACTTCAATTATAACATAATGATTTTGATTTGTCAAACAAGATTTAAGTTTTGCAAACAAGTTATATATTGAAAAGGAAATTATAAATAATTTTGCTATAAAAATAATAAATGATGAAGTTGATTACGTGAAGTATTATTATTGAACATGACGTTGATGGAAGATACTATATTTGTTTTATTTTTTTTATTTTTTTTGGTTCTATATATTTGTATGTTGTATACCCAATTATACAATGTTTGTATACTTGTTAGAGTTTAGGAAGATTATAAGTTTCTCTTATAAAGAAGATCTCGTGTCTAGATGTGTACATATACATATTAAAGTTGACAATTTTGTGTATATGCACTACAAGAAAAAAGACTTAATACAATAAAATAAATCGTTGCAATAACAACTAATGTCATTATAATAGGTGTTATTGCAACGACAAAAAAATCGATGCAAGCCATTGTAATAAATTCTAAGGCAAAAGGTTTATGCAAAAGTAGATTTTTGTTGCAATAAATTCCACATATTACAATGATTTATTTTGTAAATCTCGTTGCAATAGGTATTATTGCAACGACAAAAAAGTCGATTGCAACCCATTGTAATAAACTCCACGGCAATAGGTAGAAAAAATCACATTGCAATAGGTTGATTTTTTTATAATAAAAAAAACTAATAAATAAATAAATCATTTTTCAAAATAATAATTTTTTCATTAACTTGTCTCACACTTCAAAAACCAAATCTATAAAATTTGAAAATTTCGAAATGCTTTATTTCAATACATATATCAAAAAACACAAATATATAGGTGTGGGTGCGATAGGGAGAGAGAGAATTTGAGCTTAGCAAATGACAATTGACCATCATGTATTTAAAATGTTTGTTATTGGGGTGCAGGGAAGTCTTCCTTTATGCTGTGTAGTTGGTCTGTTTTCTTCTCAACAAACTCTTTGCAATTTTATCAAAAAACGTGTGATGGAGATGGTCCAAAGTTTATCCACAAAGCTATAAAAAATAAAAATAAAAACTTTTTTCAGTCATTTTGCAACGAAGCTTTGAAGTATTTTTTTTCAGCTTTGCTCCTCTCATTGACCGCGTTTTTTAATGATACTTTTTTTTTTGGAGAAGATTTGCTTTTGTAATGATACTAGGGATAGGGCCAGCACCGTTTTCTTACTTTTAAATATTAAGTAAATAACATTTTAAATTTTTTAGTTAAACACTAAAATATCAATTGGTGTTTTATTCCAATTATAGCAAGCAATCATCAAGAGCAGACATTATCAGTTAGAATTATCTCAAAAATTAATTTTTAAAAATTTCATAAAATTTTATTTTTTTTGATTGATAATATGACAAACACACTTAATCATTCTTATAATATACATAGCCGATATTAAATAAAATATTTATTAATCTTAATTTTGAAAAAAACTTATTTTTACAGATGTAAAATATATTAGTTACTAAAAAATATACAAATTAAATAACATTTCCATTTTTTTTGAGGAACTAAATAACGTATATTTTAAAAAATCGAGGGAAGGTTCCGTCATATTATAAACAAAATGTAAAAATTAACCAACACAAATGGGAAACATCAAACCCTGTGACAGTAGGTACAAAGAATGTGAGCAGTAGTAAACGCGTGTTGAAAAGTTGATAAGTTATTTTTTTTTAAAATGTGATATTATATCAGATATTGATGCGAAAACGAGTGTTATTGATGACTTTTAGAGAAAAGAAAGATAAAAAGCAGGATAAATTACAGCTTCAATTTTATCCATTCACGTTTTAATAATAAAAAAATACTTACGCGTTTTGGCCCTTTTGGGTACAATGAGATATATAGTGAGGCCTTTTAGGTAGAATAACTGTTACGTTTACAACATTTTCACTATATTTTTACAACAAAATTGGCAGATTGTTACCTGGTTTTTACTTTGAATTTATCACTGAAATTACTTTCTTACTCACTAGCTTGGTACCTCCTACACCAATCAGTATCATTGCAAAATTTTGGCCTTTAAGGGATGGTTTGATGTTAGCTTCCTAGCCTGGTATAACCCAACTCTTTCTGGACTTGGATGCAAAAGTTATTGTTTACTTGGTTCTATCTACAAAACCCTCTAACAATTCACATTACTCGTTGCTTAATGATTGCCGGTACCTCCTTCATAAAATCCACCGAATAAAGATTAGTCATGTGTTTCGAGAGGCGAATTGGTGCACTGATCTCCCTACTGATAATCTATTTGTTATTTTAAACTTGGATGCTTCTAGAATGCAGTTCTTAAGAATCTCAACCAATACTTCGCCTTTAATGTCATGTTAATTTTAATGCAATTTCCCCTTTTTACCCCCCCCCCCCCCCCCCCCCAAAAAAAAAGAAAAAGAAAAAAAAAACTAAAATGTGATTGTAGGTACAAAGAATAGGTAAAGTATTATATGCGTTCAGAGAAGCTGATAAGTTTTGTTTAAACCAGAATAGACTGTTTCGTTTCTTTTGAGCTTAGCAAATGACAATTGACCATCATGTATTTAAAATGTTTGTTATTGGGGTGCAGGGAAGTCTTCCTTTATGCTGTGTAGTTGGTCTGTTTTCTTCTCAACAAACTCTTTGCAATTTTATCAAAAAACGTGTGATGGAGATGGTCCAAAGTTTATCCACAAAGCTATAAAAAATAAAAACAAAAACTTTTTTCAGTCATTTTGCAACGAATCTTTGAAGTATATTTTTTCATCTTTGCTCCACTCATTGACCGCGTTTTTTAATGATACTTTTTTTTTTTGGAGAAGATTTGCTTTTGTAATCATACTAGGGATAGGGCCAGCACCGTTTTCTTACTTTTAAATATTAAGTAAATAACATATTAAATTTTTTCGTTAAACACTAAAATATCAATTGGTGTTTTATTCCGATCATAGCAAGCAATCATCAAGAGCAGACATTATCAGTTAGAATTATCTCGAAAATTAATTTTTAAAAATTTCGTAAAATTTTATTTTTTTTGATTGATAATATGACAAACACACTTAATCATTCTTATAATATACATAGCCGATATTAAATAAAATATTTATTAATCTTAATTTTGAAAAAAACTTATTTTTGCTAATGTAAAATATATTAGTTACTAAAAGATATACAAATTAAATAACATTTCCATTTTTTTTTTGAGGAAATAAATAACGTATATTTTAAAAAATAGAGGAAAGGTTCCGTCATATTATAAACAAAATATAAAAATTAACCAACACAAATGGGAAACATCAAACCCTGTGACAGTAGGTACAAAGAATGTGAGCAGTAGTAAACGCCTGTTGAAAAGTTGATAAGTTATTTTTTAAAAAAATGTGATATGATATCAGATATTGATGCGAAAACGAGTGTTATTGATGACTTTTAGAGAAAAGAAAGATAAAAAGCAGGATAAATTACAGCTTCAATTTTATCCATTCACGTTTTAATAATAAAAAAATACTTACGCGTTTTGGCCCTTTTGGGTACAATGAGATATATAGTGAGGCCTTTTAGGTAGAATAAGTGTTACATTTACAACATTTTCACTATATTTTTACAACAAAATTGGCAGATTGTTACCTGGTTTTTACTTTGAATTTATCACTGAAATTACTTTCTTACTCACTAGCTTGGTACCTCCTACACCAATCGATATCATTGCAAAATTTTGGCCTTTATGGGATGGTTTGATGTTAGCTTCCTAGCTTGGTATAACCCAACTCTTTCTGGACTTGGATGCAAAAGTTACTGTTTACTTGGTTCTATCTACAAAACCCTCTAACAATTCATATTCCTCGTTGCTTAATGATTGCCGGTACCTCCTTCACAAATTCCACCGAATAAAGATTAGTTATGTGTTTCGAGAGGCAAATAGGTGCACTGATCACCCTACTGATAATCTATTTGTTATTTTAAGCTCGGATGCTTCTAGAATGTAGTTCTTAAGACTCTCAACCAATACTTCGCCTTTAATGTCATGTTAATTTTAATGCAATTTCCCCTCTTTACCCCCCCCCCCCCCAAAAAAAAAAAAAGAAAAAAAAAAAAAAAACTAAAATGTGATTGTTGGTACAAGGAATAGGTAAAGTATTATATGCGTTCAAAGAAGCTGATAAGTTTTGTTTAAACCAGAATAGACTGTTTCGTTTCTTTTGAGCTTAGCAAATGACAATTGACCATCATGTATTTAAAATGTTTGTTATTGGGGTGCAGGGAAGTCTTCCTTTATGCTGTGTAGTTGGTCTGTTTTCTTCTCAACAAACGCTTTGCAATTTTATCCAAAAACGTGTGATGGAGATGGTCCAAAGTTTATCCACAAAGCTATAAAAAGTAAAAATAAAAAAAAATTTCTGTCATTTAGCAACGAAGCTTTGAAGTATATTTTTTCAGCTTTGCTCCTCTCATTGACCGCGTTTTTTATTGATACTTTTTTTTTTTTTTGAGAAGATTTGCTTTTGTAATCATACTAGGGATAGGGCCAGCACCGTTTTCTTACTTTTAAATATTAAGTAAATAACATATTAAATTATTTTGTTAAACAGTAAAATATCAATTGGTGTTTTATTCCAATTATAGCAAGCAATCATCAAGAGCAGACATTATTAGTTAAAATTATCTCAAAAATTAATTTTTAAAAATTTCATAAAATTTTATTTTTTTTGATTTATAATATGACAAACACACTTAATCGTTTTTATAATATACATAGCCGATATTAAATAAAATATTTATTAATCTTAATTTTGAAAAAAACTTATTTTTGCAGATGTAAAATATATTAGTTACTAAAAAATATACAAATTAAATAACATTTCTATTTTTTTTTTAGGAACTAAATAACGGATATTTTCAAAAATAGAGGAAAGGTTCCGTCATATTATAAACAAAATATAAAAATTAACCAACACAAATGGGAAACATCAAACCCTGTGACAGTAGGTACAAAGAATGTGAGCAGTAGTAAACGCGTGTTGAAAAGTTAATAAGTTATTTTTTTTTAAAATGTGATATTATATCAGATATTGATGCGAAAACGAGTGTTATTGATGACTTTTAGAGAAAAGAAAGATAAAAAGCAGGATAAAATACAGCTTCAATTTTATCCATTCACGTTTTAATAATAAAAAAATACTTACGCGTTTTGGCCCCTTTGGGTACAATGAGATATATAGTGAGGCCTTTTAGGTAGAATAAGTGTAACGTTTACAACATTTTCATTATATTTTTAGAACAAAATTGGCAGATTGTTATTTGGTTTTTGCTTTGAATTTATCACTGAAATTACTTTTTTACTCACTAGCTTGGTACCTCCAACACCAATCAGTATCATTGCAAAATTTTGGCCTTTATGGGATGGTTTGATGTTAGCTTCCTAGCTTGGTATAACCTAACTCTTTCTGGGCTTGGATGCAAAGTTTAGTGTTTACTTGGTTTTATCTACAAAACCCTCTAACAATTCATATTCCTCGTTGCATAATGATTGCCGGTACCTCATTCACAAATTCCACCGAATAAAGATTAGTCTTGTGTTTCGAGAGGCGAATAGGTGCACTGATCACCCTACTGGTAATCTATTTGTTATTTTAAACTCGGATGCTTCTAGAATGTAGTTCTTAAGACTCTCAACCAATGCTTCGCCTTTAATGTCATGTTAATTTTAATGCAATTTCCCCTTTTTACCCCCCCCCCCTCCGAAAAAAAGAAAAAGAAAAAAAAACTAAAATGCGATTGCAGGTACAAAGAATAGGTTAAGTATCATATTCGTTCAGAGAAGCTGATGAGTTTTGTTTAAACCAGAATAGACTGTTTCGTTTCTTTTGAGCTTAGCAAATGACAATTGACCATCATGTATTTAAAATGTTTGTTATTGGGGTGCAGGGAAGTCTTCCTTTATGCTGTGTAGTTGGTCTGTTTTCTTCTCAACAAATTCTTTGCAATTTTATCAAAAAACGTGTGATGGAGATGGTCCAAAGTTTATCCACAAATCTATAAAAAATAAAAATAAAAACTTTTGTCAGTCATTTTGCAACGAAGCTTTGAAGAATATTTTTTCAGCTTTGCTCCTCTCATTGACCTCATTTTTTAATGATACTTTTTTTTTTTTTGGAGAAGATTTGCTTTTGTAATGATACTAGGGATAGGGCCAGCACCATTTTCTCACTTTTAAATATTAAGTAAATAACATATTAAATTTTTTTGTTAAACACTAAAATATCAATTGGTGTTTTTTCCAATTATAGCAACCAATCATCAAGAGCAGACATTATCAGTTAAAATTATCTCAAAAATTAATTTTTAAAAATTTCATAAAATTTTATTTTTTTGATTGATAATGTGACAAACACACTTAATCGTTTTTATAATATACATAGCCGATATTAAATAAAATATTTATTAATCTTAATTTTGAAAAAAACTTATTTTTGCAGATGTAAAATATATTAGTTACTAAAAAATATACAAATTAAATAACATTTCCATTTTTTTTTGAGGAACTAAATAACGTCTATTTTATAAAATAGAGGGCAGGTTCCGTCATATTATAAACAAAATATAAAAATTAACCAACACAAATGGGAAACATCAAACCCTGTGACAGTAGGTACAAAGAATGTGAGCAGTAGTAAACGCGTGTTGAAAAGTTGATAAGTTATTTTTTAACAAAATGTGATATTATATCAGATATCGATGCGAAAACGAGTGTTATTGATGACTTTTAGAGAAAAGAAAGATAAAAAGCAGGATAAATTACAGCTTCAATTTTATCCATTCACGTTTTAATAATAAAAAAATACTTACGCGTTTTGGCCCTTTTGGGTACAATGAGATATATAGTGAGGCCTTTTAGGTAGAATAAGTGTAACGTTTACAACATTTTCATTATATTTTTAGAACAAAATTGGCAGATTGTTAACTGGTTTTTACTTTGAATTTATCACTGAAATTACTTCTTACTCACTAGCTTGGTACCTCCTACACCAATCAGTATCATTGCAAAATTTTGGCCTTTAAGGGATGGTTTGATGTTAACTTCCTAGCTTGGTATAACCCAACTCTTTCTGGACTTGGATGCAAAAGTTATTGTTTACTTGGTTCTATCTACAAAACCCTCTAACAATTTATATTCCTCGTTGCTTAATGATTGCCGGTACCTCATTCACAAATTCCACCGAATAAAGATTAGTCATGTGTTTCGAGAGGCGAATAGGTGCACTGATCACCCTACTGATAATCTATTTGTTATTTTAAACTCGGATGCTTCTAGAATGTAGTTCTTAAGACTCTCAACCAGCGCTTCGCCTTTAATGTCATGTTAATTCTAATGCAATTTCCCCTTTTTACCCCCCCCCCCCCCCCCCCCCAAAAATAAAGAAAAAGAAAAAAAAACTAAAATGTGATTGGAGGTACAAAGAATAGGTAAAGTATCATATTCGTTCAGAGAAGCTGATAAGTTTTGTTTAAACCAGAATAGACTGTTTCGTTTCTTTTGAGCTTAGCAAATGACAATTGACCATCATGTATTTAAAATGTTTGTTATTGGGGTGCAGGGTAGTCTTCCTTTATGCTGTGTAGTTGGTCTGTTTTCTTCTCAACAAACTCTTTGCAATTTTATCAAAAAACGTGTGATGGAGATGGTCCAAAGTTTATCCACAAAGCTATAAAAAATAAAAATAAAAACTTTTTTCAGTCATTTTGCAACGAAGCTTTGAAGAATATTTTTTCAGCTTTGCTCCTCTCATTGACTGCGCTTTTTAATGATACTTTTTTTTTTTTGGAGAAGATTTGCTTTTGTAATGATACTAGGGATAGGGCCAGCACCGTTTTCTTACTTTTAAATATTAAGTAAATAACATATTAAATTTTTTTGTTAAACGCTAAAATATGAATTGGTGTTTTATTCCAATTATAGCAAGCAATCATCAAGAGCAGACATTATCAGTTAGAATTATCTCAAAAATTAATTTTTAAAAATTTCGTAAAATTTTATTTTTTTTGATTGATAATATGACAAACACACTTAATCATTCTTATAATATACGTAGCCGATATTAAATAAAATATTTATTAATCTTAATTTTGAAAAAAACTTATTTTTGCAGATGTAAAATATATTTGTTACTAAGAGATACACAAATTAAATAACATTTCCATTTTTTTTTTTTTTGACGAACTAAATAACGTATATTTTCAAAAATAGAGGAAAGGTTCCGTCATATTATAAACAAAATATAAAAATTAACCGACACAAATGGGAAACATCAAACCCTGTGACAGTAGGTACAAAGAATGTGAGCAGTAGTAAACGCATGTTGAAAATTTGATAAGTTATTTTAAAAAAAATGTGATATGATATCCGATATTGATGCGAAAACGAGTGTTATTGATAACTTTTAGAGAAAAGAAAGATAAAAAGCAGGATAAATTACAGCTTCAATTTTATCCATTCACGTTTTAATAATAAAAAAATACTTACGCGTTTTGGCCCTTTTGGGTACAATGAGATATATAGTGAGGCCTTTTAGGTAGAATAAGTGTAACGTTTACAACATTTTCATTTTATTTTTACAACAAAATTGGCAGATTGTTACCTAGTTTTTACATTGAATTTATCACTGAAATTACTTTCTTACTCACTAGCTTGGTACCTCCTACACCAATCAGTATCATTGCAAAATTTTGGCCTTTAAGGGATGGTTTGATGTTAGCTTCCTAGCTTGGTATAACCCAACTCTTTCTGGACTTGGATGCAAAAGTTATTGTTTACTTGGTTCTATCTACAAAACCCTCTAAGAATTCATATTCCTCGTTGCTTAATGATTGCCGGTACCTCATTCACAAATTCCACCTAATAAAGATTAGTGATGTGTTTCGAGAGGCGAATAGGTGCACTGATCACCCTACTGATAATCTATTTGTTATTTTATACTCGGATGCTTATAGAATGTAGTTCTTAAGACTCTCAACCAATGCTTCGCCTTTAATGTCATGTTAATTTTAATGCAATTTCCCCTTTTTAACACCCCCCCCCCCCCAAAAAAAAAGAAAAGAAAAAAAAAAAAACTAAAATGTGATTGTACGTACAAAGAATAGGTAAAGTATTATATGCGTTCAGAGAAGCTGATAAGTTTTGTTTAAACCAGAATAGATTGTTTCGTTTCTTTTGAGCTTAGCAAATGACAATTGACCATCATGTATTTAAAATGTTTGTTATTGGGGTGCAGGGAAGTCTTCCTTTATGCTGTGTAGTTGGTCTGTTTTCTTCTCAACGAACTCTTTGCAATTTTAACAAAAAACGTGTGATGGAGATGGTCCAAGGTTTATCCACAAAGCTATAAAAAATAATAATAAAAACTTTTTACAGTCATTTTGCAACGAAGCTTTGAAGTATATTTTTTCATTTTTGCTCCACTCATTGACCGCGTTTTTTAATGATACTTTTTTTTTTGGAGAAGATTTGCTTTTGTAATGATACTAGGGATAGGGCCAACACCGTTTTCTTACTTTTAAATATTAAGTAAATAACATATTAATTTTTTTTGTTAAACACTAAAATATGAATTGGTGTTTTATTCCAATTATAGCAAGCAATCATCAAGAGCAGACATTATCAGTTAGAATTATCTCAAAAATTAATTTTTAAAAATTTCGTAAAATTTTATTTTTTTTGATTGATAATATGACAAACACACTTAATCATTCTTATAATATACGTAGCCGATATTAAATAAAATATTTATTAATCTTAATTTTGAAAAAAACTTATTTTTGCAGATGTAAAATATATTAGTTACTAAGAGATACAGAAATTAAATAACATTTCCATTTTTTTTTTTTTGAGGAACTAAATAACGTATATTTTCAAAAATAGAGGAAAGGTTCCGTCATATTATAAACAAAATATAAAAATTAACCGACACAAATGGGAAACATCAAACCCTGTGACAGTAGGTACAAAGAATGTGAGCAGTAGTAAACGCGTGTTGAAAAGTTGATAAGTTATTTTTTAAAAAAAATGTGATATGATATCAAATATTGATGCGAAAATGAGTGTTATTGATGACTTTTAGAGAAAAAAAAGATAAAAAGCAGGATAAATTACAGCTTCAATTTTATCCATTCACGTTTTAATAATAAAAAAATACTTACGCGTTTTGGCCCTTTTGGGTACAATGAGATATATAGTGAGGCCTTTTAGGTAGAATAAGTGTTACGTTTACAACATTTTCACAATATTTTTACAACAAAATTGGCAGATTGTTACCTAGTTTTTACTTTGAATTTATCACTGAAATTACTTTCTTACTCACTAGCTTGGTACCTCCTACACCAATCAGTATCATTGCCAAATTTTGGCCTTTAAGGGATGGTTTGATGTTAGCTTCCTAGCTTGGTATAACCCAACTCTTTCTGGACTTGGATGCAAAAGTTATTGTTTACTTGGTTCTATCTACAAAACCCTCTAACAATTCATATTCCTCGTTGCTTAATGATTGCCGGTACCTCCTTCACAAATTCCACCGAAGAAAAATTAGTCATGTGTTTCGAGAGGCGAATAGGTGCACTGATCACCCTACTGATAATCTATTTGTTATTTTAAACTCGGATGCTTCTAGAATGTAGTTCTTAAGACTCTCAACCAATACTTAGCCTTTAATGTCATGTTAATTTTAATGCAATTTCCCCTTTTTACCCCCCCCCCCCCCAAAAAAAAAAAGAAAAAGAAAAAAAAAAACTAAAATGTGATTGTAGGTACAAAGAATAGGTAAAGTATTATATGCGTTCAGAGAAGCTGATAAGTTTTGTTTAAACCAGAATAGATTGTTTCGTTTCTTTTGAGCTTAGCAAATGACAATTGACCATCATTTATTTAAAATGTTTGTTATTGGGGTGCAGGGAAGTCTTCCTTTATGCTGTGTATTTGGTCTGTTTTCTTCTCAACAAACTCTTTGCAATTTTATCAAAAAACGTGTGATGGAGATGGTCCAAAGTTTATCCACAAAGCTATAAAAAATAAAAATAAAAACCTTTTTCAGTCATTTTGCAGCGAAGCTTTGAAGTATATTTTTTCGTCTTTGCTCCACTCATTGACCGCGTTTTTTAATGATACTTTTTTTTTTTGGAGAAGATTTGCTTTTGTAATGATACTAGGGATAGGGCCAGCACCGTTTTCTTACTTTTAAATATTAAGTAAATAACATATTAAATTTTTTTGTTAAACACTAAAATGTCAATTGGTGTTTTATTCCAATTATAGCAAGCAATCATCAAGAGCAGACATCATCAATTAGAATTATCTCAAAAATTAATTTTTAAAAATTTCATAAAATTTTATTTTTTTTGATTGATAATATGACAAACACACTTAATTATTCTTATAATATACATAGCCGATATTAAATAAAATATTTATTAATCTTAATTTTGAAAAAAAACTTATGTTTGTAGATGTAAAATATATTAGTTACTAAAAGATATACAAATTAAATAACATTTCCATTTTTTTTTTTTTAGGAACTAAATAACGTATATTTTATAAAATAGAGGGCAGGTTCCGTCATATTATAAACAAAATATAAAAATTCACCAACACAAATGGGAAACATCAAACCCTGTGACAGTAGGTACAAAGAATGTGAGCAGTAGTAAACGTGTGTTGAAAAGTTGATAAGTTATTTTTTAAAGAAATGTGATATTATATCAGATATTGATGCGAAAACGAGTGTTATTGATGACTTTTAGAGAAAAGAAAGATAAAAAGCAGGATAAATTACAGCTTCAATTTTATCCATTCACGTTTTAGTAATAAAAAAATACTTACGCGTTTTGGCCCTTTTGGGTACAATGAGATATATAGTGTGGCCTTTTAGGTAGAATAAGTGTTACGTTTATAACATTTTCACTATATTTTTACAACAAAATTGGCAGATTGCTACCTGGTTTTTACTTTGAATTTATCACTAAAATTACTTTCTTACTCACTAGCTTGGTACCTCCTACACCAATCAGTATCATTGCAAAATTTTGGCCTTTAAGGGATGGTTTGATGTTAGCTTCCTAGCTTGGTGTAACCCAACTCTTTCTGGACTTGGATGCAGAAGTTATTGTTTACTTGGTTCTATCTACAAAGCCCTCTAACAATTCATATTCCTCGTTGCTTGATGATTGCCGATACCTCCTTCACAAATTCCACCAAATAAAGATTAGTCATGTGTTTCGAGAGGCGAATAGGTGCACTGATCACCCTACTGATAATCTATTTGTTATTTTAAATTCGGATGCTTCTAGATTGTAGTTCTTAAGACTCTCAACCAATACTTCGCCTTTAATGTCATGTTAATTTTAATGCAATTTCCCCTTTTTACCCCCCCCCCCCCCCACCCAAAACAAAGAAAAAGGAAAAAAAAAACTAAAATGTGATTGTAGGTACAAAGAATAGGTAAAGTATTATATGCATTCAGAGAAGCTGATAAGTTTTGTTTAAACCAGAATAGACTGTTTCGTTTCTTTTGAGCTTAGCAAATGACAATTGACCATCGTGTATTTAAAATGTTTGTTATTGGGGTGCAGGGAAGTCTTCCTTTATGCTGTGTAGTTGTTATGTTTTCTTCTCAACAAACTCTTTGCAATTTTATCAAAAAACGTGTGATGGAGATGGTCCAAAGTTTATCCACAAAGCTATAAAAAATAAAAATAAAAACTTTTTTCAGTCATTTTGCAACGAAGCATTGAAGTATATTTTTTCAGCTTTGCTCCTCTCATTGACAGCGTTTTTTAATGATACTTTTTTTTTTTTGGAGAAGATTTGCTTTTGTAATGATACTAGGGATAGGGCCAGCACCTTTTTCTTACTTTTAAATATTAAGTAAATAACATATTAAATTTTTTTGTTAAACACTAAAATATCAATTGGTGTTTTATTGCAATTATAGCAAGCAATCATCAAGAGCAGACATTATCAGTTAAAATTATCTCAAAAAGTAATTTTTAAAAATTTCTTAAAATTTTATTTTTTTTTATTGATAATATGACAAACACACTTAATCATTCTTGTAATATACATAGCCGATATTAAATAAAATATTTATTAATCTTAATTTTGAAAAAAACTTATTTTTGCAGATGTAAAATATATTAGTTACTAAAAAATATACAAATTAAATAGCATTTCCATTTTTTTTTTGAGGAACTAAATAACGTATATTTTAAATAATAGAGGAAAGGTTCCGTCATATTATAAACAAAATATAAAAATTAACCAACACAAATGGGAAACATCAAACCCTGTGACAGTAGGTACAAAGAATGTGAGCAGTAGTAAACGCGTGTTGAAAAGTTGATAAGTTATTTTTAAAAAAAATGTGATATTATATAAGATATTGATGCGAAAACGAGTGTTATTGATGACTTTTAGAGAAAAGAAAGATAAAAAGCAGGATAAATTACAGCTTCAATTTTATTTATTCACGTTTTAATAATAAAAAAATACTTACGCGTTTTGGCCCTTTTGGGTACAATGCGATATATAGTGAGGCCTTTTTGGTAGAATAAGTGTTACGTTTACAACATTTTCACTATATTTTTACCACAAAATTGGCAGATTGTTACCTGGTTTTTACTTTGAATTTATCACTGAAATTACTTTCTGTGTCACCAGTAACAGAAACTAACAACTTGCCACATAGGTTTTTCATAAAATATTTCTTTCTGTAATTAATAATATAATTAACCCACTTAATCTTTCTTCAAATATAGTCCATCTTATATATGATATTTATTTATTTTATTTTATTTTAAAAAAAAACTTATTTGGGCGGATGTAAGAAGCATTAGTTACCCAAAAATATACAAATTAAATAACATACCTTAAAAAAGCAATGGAAAGGTTAAATCTTATTATAAATAAAATATAAAAATTAAGTTGACCAGCATGAATGGGAAACGTCAAACCCGTGATAGTTGGGAATCCAGGGAAGACAGGTGGGGGAGGCCTAATTTGTGATCATCTGGGGAAATAGATCAAGGGCTATATAAGTCACATTGGTGTCGCAATCAGTATCATTGCGAAATTTGGGCTTTAAGGGATGGTTTGATGGTAGCTTCCTAGCTTGTTATAATCAAACTTCTTGTGGTGTTGGATGCAAAAGTTATTGTTGACCTGGTTCTATCAACAAAACCCTCTAACAATTCATATTCCTCTTTGCTTAATGATTGCAGGTTCCTCCTATGCCAATTCCACCGAATAAAGATTAGTCAAGTGTTTTGTGAGGCGAATAGGTGCACTGATCACCTTGCTAAAGGAGGCAGCTCCCTATCAGGGAATTTTGTTGTTTTAGATTCTCCTCTTACTGATGATCTATGTATTATTTCAAACTCTGATGCTTCTGGCATGTAGATTTTAAGTCTCTAAACCACTACTTTGACTTTTATGTCTTGTTAACTTTAATGCAATTTCCCCATTTAACCCCCCCCCCCCCCAAAAAAAAGAACTAAACTATGATAGTAGGTACAAAGAATGTGTAAAGTATTAAATACGTTTAGAGAAGATGATAAGTTTTGTTTGAAATAATGTGATATGATAATAGTTGTAGATATGAAAACAAGTGTGATTGAAGACTTAGAGAAAATATTGATAAAATTTAAAAAGTGGGATAAATTACGGCTTCAGTATTTTCTCTTTATGTTTTATAAAAAAAAAAAAAAAAAAAAAAAAAAAAAAAAAAAAAAAAAAAAAACTTATATAAATAGGAGAAGTATTACGTTTATAAAATTTTCATAATGTTTTTATAACAAATCTTAATTGTTATGCATTTTAAATGAATTTAATAGGCTTTTGAATTTCATTTGGGTGTCATTTTTAAAGAAGCAAACAAGAAAAGGGCCTACCTTATGACCGAAAGGAAAAACGCAAACTAGAAAAGGGCCCACCTTTATCAAATTTTGTAGCATTGATGTTGACCCAAAAACATTAAAAAAAAGAAAGAAAAAGGAAATAGCAATGATGTAAAAGCAACCACATTAGTTGTTGCAAAAATGTGCAAAATACAACAAGTGCTCAATTTTGCACATTTTAACCCAAAAAACACGTACATCAGTCTTTGTAAAATTGTCTAAATGTACACAACAACCTTGCAAATGAACAGTAACCATGCATATATGCACGATTACTGTTCATGTGCAAATAACTTTTTTATTCCCTTTTTTTTCTCTCCCCTCTATCAACCTACTTCTCTTCCCCAACGTCTACAACAACCTAGCGTGGCAGAATAAGAAGAGAGAAGAAGAAAATAACTACCAAACCCAGCGCCACCACCAAACATCGCAACCTAGCATAGAAAATTAACCCAAAATCAACAAAAAAACAATTAGAAAATCCAACTCAAAATCAAGACAAACCCACTGGAAAACCTAACTGAAAATCAATCAAAAATCACCAAGAAACCCAACCTAAAAACAGTCCAAACCCATTGGAAAACCCGGCCCAAACCATACTCAATGGAAAACTCATGTGAAATGCCTAACGAAGTCGGATTTGCCGCCCGATCTGCTGTTGTCGGTTCTTCCATTGCTGCTGCCGAATCTTCTATTGATGTCATCGGTTGGGGGTGGGAGGCGAAAGGTCGGCAATGGAGGAGAGAGGGAGGGGTGAAGGAGAGATGGAAGGTGAAAGCGAGAGGGAGGCCGAATCGGCGGAAGGCTGAGGCAACGAAGACGACGAGTTGGATTGGTGGCGACGATGAGCTGGGTGAGGCGACTGTGAGGGAGAGAGCAAGGGAAAGAGAGAAACGGGTGAGAGAGCTGAAAAAGTAAAATAGATTCTGAGGGAAAGAGAGCATCGGGTGAGGGAAAGAGAGAATGGGTATTAATAAATAATAATAATAATAATAATAAATAATATTATTTAAGTAGAATAGATTTGTAAAATAGATAAACTGATGTAGGTGTTTTGGAAATGTGGTAGGGTAAAATAGAAAAAGTAGGTTTTTAGTGTAAAATAGATGAAAAAATTTGGTCGGACTGATGTGAATGCTCTAATGTTGCACTTTCCTCTCTCTCTTATTGTTACACCTTTATCAATTTTTTTTTTTTTAAATACTAGCAAAATATCTATTTACTTATTGTTGGATTTTTTTTTCTAGAGTCAATAGTTTTTCCGTGCATTGCACATGTTAACGACTAGTTGAGAATATGACTAACATACTGAATCTTTCTTATAATATAGTTGATATTAAATAAAATATTTATTAATTTTAATTTTGAAAAAAACTTATTAATGTGGATGTAAAAAGTATTATTTACCCAAAAATATACAAATTAAATAACATATCTAAAAAAGAAACGATGGAAAGGTTTCATCTTATTATAAACAAAATATAACAAATTAACCAACACAAATGGGAATCATCGAACCCCGTGATAGTAGGTAGTAGGTATAAAGAATATGTACCGTTGCACTTTCCTCACTCTTATTGTTGCACCTGTATCAAAAAAAAATTTAAAATACTAGCAAAATATCTATTTATTCATTTTTCTTGAAAGTATTAGGCCCGATTGTTAAGCACTCTTAAACTCATATTTTTACATTTTAAATAATTTTACATATATTTTTACACACTTTTTCACCCACACAAATTTCAAAAAATTACAAAAATCTCATCTCAAACTACTCTATCAAACACTATCTTAATTTCCCAAAAATATACAAATTAAATAACATATCTTCTTTTTTTAGGAACTAATTAACATATCTTTTAAAAAAAACAAAGGAAAGGTTCCATCATATTATAAACAAAATATAAAAATTAACCAACACAAATTGGAAACATCAAACCCCGTGAGTCACAGGCAGTGAGACACAATTATGCAGATGTTGGCAGCAAAAGAAAAAAAAAAGAAAAAAAAGAAAAAAGAAAAAGAAAAAGAGGAAACAACGAAGAATTGAACACGAAATATTTATTTCTTATTAATTGCCTCTGTTCGTCTTAAGCTTTCTTTTGCAAGACCAACATTCTCATTTAACAAAGTCACAAGTAACTCCTCCCTTCTTATGGCGGCCTCTACCATAAGAGATCGTTTTCGAAATCGCAACCATTAATTTTAAATTTTTTAAAAAACTTGTTAATGTGGACGTAATAAGTATTAATTACCCAAAATATACAAATTAAATAACATATCTAAAAACGAAACGATGGAAAGATTCCATCTTATTATAAATAAAATATAAAAAATTAACCAACACAAATGGGAAACATCGAACCCCGTGATAGTAGGTAGTAGGTATAAAGAATGTGCAAAGTAGTAAAAACTATAGAAAATATGATAAGTTTTGTTTAAATTAATGTGATATGATAATAGATATAGATGTAAAAACGAGTGTGATTGAAGACTCAGAAAAAAGAATGATAAAAAGTTGTAATAAATTACAGTTTCAATATTTTCTCTTCATGCTTTAATAAAAAAATACTAACGCGTTTTGGAGACAATGAGATATAAGTGAGGCAATGGAAAGGTTAAATCTTAAAATATACAAATTAAGTAACATGCTTTATGGCAGGGACGGAGCCAGGACTTGGAGTTAGGGGGGGCAGAAGTATAAAAAAAAAAAAAAAAAACTCCAAATAAACATTCATTTAATAAACCATCAACAAAGAAAAATACAGAATTTTTTTTTTAAAGATATTACAATGCAATTATTTATGAAAATGGAACTCGCCGTCTTTTTAAATCTTCGAAATCATCTATGATTGAATCCGTACTAATTGTCGCAGCAATGTCCCTTTCAATGAATAACATCATAGCGTCTAACAAAAACTCATCTTCCATTTTGTTGCGAAGGTCAGTTTTGATGACATTCATAGCTGAAAATGCTTTCTCTGTAGTTGCAGTAGAAACGGGAAGAGTAAGCACAAGCTTGACCACTCTACAAATAAGCGGATAGATTTCTGATTTTCTAGTTCTCACCATCCATTGGCACAATTCAGAAATATTTTTCAAATTCTTGAACCCTGAATGCTGAACTACATCATACTTATAAAGATCAAGTTCCTTTTTCAAATCATTCTTTTCATCATCTGTGAAGTCTATTGGATAAAATTTATCTACCAATGAACAAATATCACTAACTCGAAAAGATTCATATGCCTCTCGAGGGTCTAGAGCTGAGCTAAGCGTAAGTAACTCCATGGCATGCTCGCTAAACCGATGATTTAGTTCCTGTAATTGAGAATCTATTCCTGCATTAAAAATATCTACTTTATAATAATGCTCATTTTTAAAGTCCTCTTGTTGATGACGAGATCGACCAAATCTTGCAACATAACGAGCATTCATATCAGGGACATCTATACCACGTTTCTTACAAAATGATATCACAGTAGCTAGTAAGTCATCCCATTTCTCATCTCTAAATTGTTGAATAAGATTTTTAGTGGATGAAACTAAATGCATAGCATTTAAAATGTCTTGTGATTGGTTTTGCAAAGCTTGACAAAGTTTATCAGTGATTCCCATAGTTTCATTAACAAAATGCAAGATGAAGACAAATTCAAATGAAATTAATACCTCATAAGCAGACTCTGCTTCTACTTTTTGTGAAGAATTTCCTTCATCCATGATTTTCAGTAGAACTTCACATGTTGGACTAAACAACTTTATCAAGTTAGAAACTGATTTATAATGCGAACCCCAACGAGTATCTCCAGGTCGCTGTAAAGTGACCATCTGATTAAGTCCTTTCCCAGTCTCAAGATCTTCAATATCAATCAAATATGCAATGTCAGAAGCTCTAGCAATTTTTAATTGCTCAATACGTTTGCATGAAGCACGAATATTATTGATAACCAAAATCAATTTATTGAAAAATCTATTAAGAGGGACAACTGCTTTCGATGCTCCTACTAATGCCAATTGTAAACGATGTGCAAAACAATGAATGTAGTAAGCATATGGACAATCATTCAAAATCAAAGCTTGTAATCCATTCCACTCACCCCGCATGTTGCTTGCACCATCATATCCTTGCCCCCGAATGTTTTGGATATCTAAGCACTGATTAGAGAGCAAATAATATATCTCCTTTTTAAGGGTCACTGCTGCAGTGTCAACAACATGAACAATCCCATAAAATCGTTCTCGCACAAAGCCAGCTGTATCAACATATCTTAAAACCACAGCCATTTGCTCTTTCATGGACTCATCACGTGCTTCATCAACCAATATGCAAAACTTTGCATCACCAATTTCTTCCCTAATTGCCTTCTTCACTCTGGTTGAAATAACATGTAGAATTTCTTTTTGAATTTGAGGTGATGTGTAGGTGGCATTTTTTGGAGCTTTTGCCATTATTTCAACAACATTATTATTATAGCTCACCATCAAATCTAATGTCGTAAGAAAGTTTCCCCGATTGGTTGAAGTAGAGCTTTCATCTCGACCTCTAAAAGCAATAGCTTGCAAGGCAAGATGTCGAACAACATCAATTGAAGCCTTCAATTGTACTCGATTATTTACAATTTGTTCTGAAGTGAAATTGCCCACTACCCTGTCTATGTGTTGAGACTGGTTCATCAAATCCTGACACGCTTTATGGGCAAATCTATGAGTGGAGTTAAGATCTTTCCCCATATGAAGACTAAAAGAACAGCTTTCACCATTTCTCACTTTCTTCCAATTCTTAAATCCGTTAACTGTGAATGCATTTTGTCCATCATGCCCAGTTGGCTTATGAAAGAGAAAGCAGAGTAGACAAAAAGCGGCATCTTTTTTAGGAGAATATTCAAGCCATGGCTTAAAGCGATCATCTTCATACCAAGAACCTTGAAAGCTTCGACCCTTCTCAGATTTTAAAAATTTTTTAAAACGAGGTTGGTATGGACCCAACGTAATGTAACGTCGCCGGATCTCATCTCGTTGATCAACATGATAAGTATATATTTGTCTACGCAATCCAGGATCACGTTCTAATTGCAACGAACTCATATCAACCTTTTGAAATTTTGTTTGAGAATTTTCCTCAAAAGGGACATCAAGATTTTCCTCAACAGGTTCATCAGGATTTTCCTCAATTGGGATGTCGAGATTTTCCTCAATTGGGGCATCAGGATTTTCCTCAACATTAGTGGTTGGCAATGTTGCATCGCTAGTATTAGCTTCTAAACTATTTGAAGCTTTTCTTTTGAAAAAATCAAATATGGTAGTTGACTTTTTCATAATCTACAAATAAAATATAATTTGAAATTATTATGTTATTATATGGTCAATAATCTATAATCATTACACACAATAGACAAATACTATGCACACAAACATTCAACAATAGACCAATAAATTTTAAAATTACAAATAATCTTTTTAATTATTTACCTAACTCTAATGTTTTAAAAGACACTAACTAATAGACAAAAACACTAAAGACAAAACTAAAAAAAAAAATCACAAAAAACAAAACATGACAGCCACATCCTATTGCTAAAATCAAAACTTAAAAAAAAAAAAAAATTACAAAACATTAAGGTGAGAGTTGATGTTGCGTGTGGGGTTGCACAATTGGGTTGGTCAATTGTCAGAAGAAAAAAATCACAAATGACAAAACATCATCACAGCCACATGCTATTGCTAATTGCTAAAAACAAAACTTAAAAAAAAAATTACAAAACATTAATGATAGGAGTTGATGTGGCGTGTGGGGTTGGTAATTGTGTTTGTCAATTGTTTGAGTCTCTGAGACCTTTTCATGTATAAAAGAATGTAATCCATGGCCAAAAGACAAAGATGAAAGATAGGTGAGGTGAGTGATAATTTTACCTTTCTTTTAACTCTCTTTACTCTCTGTATAAATTTTGTTCGTCCCAACTCCCAGCTTCAGGTCCAGCCGTCCAGCTTCCCTGACTGACTGCTAACTCCCTCTCTAAGTCCCTGCCGCTGGATTCAATAGGTTTTCTTTTTTCTTTTTCTTTTTTTTTTAATGGCTTAGAGTTAGAAATCCCCTTCTCTTTTTTCCTTTTATTATATGTGTGAGGTAAGTGGGGGTGTTTCTCACTCCTAGCCTAGGTAGATATCTAATTAGAACCGGCATTGATTTTTGAATTTTGATTTTTTTTTTTTTTTTTTTTTTGCTTGCCTTTGTTTTGAGAGTTGTTTGGGCTTAATTTTTGTTACTGGGCTATTTTCTTTTTAGCATTTGAAAATATCAATAATATTATGAGGGGGGCAAAATGTAATTTTTTTTGAAGAAAATTGCTAAAAATAATATATTATATATATACTAAAAAAATTTTTTGAAAATCTGGGGGGGACACTGCCCCCCCCCCAGTCCAAGAATAGCTCCGTCTCTGCTTTATGGAAAGGTTAAATCTTATTATAAATAAAATATAAAAAGTTGACCAGCGCAAATAAGAAAAATCAATTATGCGGATGTTGACCGCAAACAAAAAAAAAAGAAAAAAAAGAAAAAAGAGGAAACAACGAAGAATTAACGTTGCACTTTCCTCTCTTTTATTAATTGCCTCTGTTTGTCTTCAGTTTTCTTTAGCAACAATATTTGTTCATACTTCACACCAATATCACTACTGCAAGACCAACATTCTCAGAGAACATGGGGAAGGCGACCTCAGACATAAGAAATTTTTTTCAAAGGCTACCAAAGGCTACCAAAGTTGAAGAAACTGCGAAGAATTTGAATAATTTAGGGAAACCAATATTGAAGGGATTGCAGAAAGTGCAGAAATTGGTAATGGAGCCTTTAAGATCCCATAAGCTATTGCCTCTGTCGGAGCCTCTATTGTCACCAGACATGTCCGAGCCTCTATTCGACATATCGGATGCTGAACATGGCTCCCCAAGTAAGTCATCTTTCACAAATATTTTTATACTTTCTTGTTTATGGGCTTCTTTCTTACCAATATTCAAGGCCCACATGTAATTTTTTCCAAAGATGTATTTGTTTAACATTTTCTTTCTTCTTTTTTTGATAGGAAGCTAAAAATTTATTAACATAATCAAAAAGTAATTAAGAGAGCATGCTATAAGAAATAAGGGCTCTCCTCAATCCAAGTAACAAATTGCTCAATACCCTGAGCATGTTTTACTAATGAGTGAGCTATATAATTACCTTTCCTACCAACATGTAAAATAGAAAAACTATTGCTTCTCAAAATTAAAAAATAAAATAGAAAAACTATTTGTTGAACATTTTTTGAGTCAAGCACCAAGAGCTTATTTATGTATGTATATACTTTTCATCAAAAAATAATAATAATAAAAAGCATGTATATATGTGTAATATATATTGATATTTCGTGCAAAAAGGTATTTGCCCTTTTTGTTTTGTTGTGAATTTTAAACTTTTAAGCAAAGTTAGGCACCGAATCCATATATATAGCCTTTTTTTTAATAAATAATTACAATGTACAGCTAAGGATTTAGCTCAAACTCTTTCTTCTTAAATTTCCAAACACTTTGCTGTGAGTTTGAAGCAAAGTTAGAAATGTTTTATATATATATATATATATATATATATATATAGAGAGAGAGAGAGAGAGAGAGAGAGAGAGAGAGAGAGAGCCCAAAAAAAAATTCAATTAAATTTTAATTGAATTCTCAATTTTGTGGCTGTGTCTGATTTAATTTTTAATTTTGTGTCAATAAATTATTGAATGAATCAAAGAGTCTAAATCTAATTAAATTATAAATTAGATTTCAATTAGAGTCCAAAGCCAAAGCTTAGAAAAAATCCAATTATGTTTTTATTGAATTCTCAATTTTTTGCCACATGTCCCATTTAATTTTTAATTTTATGCCAAGTGATTTATTAAGTGTAAAATTTAAAGAGTTTAAATCCAATTAAATTCTAAATTATATTTCAATTGGAATCTCATTTCCCATTATGTGTCTATTTATTTTTTAAAATTTTGTGGCAGGTGATGAATTATTTGGTGAAAAAACCAAAGATTCTAAATTCGATTAAATTCTAAATTACACGCACGCATGCGCGCGCGCGCACACACACATATATATAATGAGAAATTATTACATATTTTAGAAATGTATAACTTAAAAATTTAAGCTAATATTATATATAATTTAAATCTCTTCTTAAATATATATATATATATATATATATATATATATATATATATAATTGTGATTTTTTTTTATTGTACATGTGCATATGTATGGAATTACGCACTAATGCTTTATAATAGTCAGGCTATGTCATTTTTTAGAATGAAAGTTGTGTTATTTATTCTCTTTTCGGCTTCTTTCTAGGCAAAATTCAAGGCCCACATTCACCACATGGTAAATTGTATTTGAAGATAAATTTATCTAAGAAAATCTTCTTAAAGTAGATTGTATTTGGATTAAAATAAAAAATTAAAATTATTTCACTATTTATGGACCCTACTACACTTTTTGGTACTATTTGTGAGGTTTACTATACTATTTCAACTAATTTTTACTTTTATTTACAGTACTTTCAGTAATAATTTTTTAGTTTTAACATAATAAGTGATATCTAAACACACTTTAAAATTAAAAGTAAGTGATCACTGTTTTTTTAACTAACTTTTGGCAGGATAGAAATATAGAATATTCTATCACTTATGTCCAAAAAAAAAAAGAAATATAGAATATGGAAATTTGAAACATCTTAAATTAAAGAAATAAATAATAGAAGGAAAATAGAAATATTAATTTATATATATATATATATATATATATATATATATATATAAGATAAAGTATCATAACTATACAAGTCAAGAGAAGCGACTGATTGAATTGTTATATAGGAGACTAGGATATATCCATAAAATCAATATGCCAATTTTTGAAAAATCAACACTGCTGAAATTGATATTAGTTTATTGGAAAGTGATCATGAATTACATCCGCAAATATGAGATTATGAGATGTCTATTGGGATATTCCATTTAACAGCGAGTGCTTTCCATAGTCCATACTTCTTGCACTTAAAATTTCTGAAGGATGGAGTCAGAAGGCTTTAAGGAAAAAACTTTAGATAACGTGACAGCTTTGAAGTTCTCGTTGGAGTTTTGGCAATGCACTTGCTGCACTTCACATATTTACTCTTGTTTTCAGTTGTTATGGAGTTATAATCATAATGTATCAATGTTTTCTTATTCTTTAATATACCTGATGTTTAGTTCTTTTGGAAAATGAAGGGTATACTGAGATAGAGACCATGAGTGAAACAGGTTGTGATCCTGGAAATCCAGCAGAGGTTGGTTATTCTGCACCTCCTAGCCCCCAAAACTTTCATATATTTCGTGTGATATTTTATAGTTTGTAGGAATTGAAAATTCTTTTAATGCTGGTTTCTAAAGTCAAACATTATCGCGTTTATAGGACATATTCATAAAGTTTCATCCAAGATGGGGGTCATGGCAACATGCCCAACTCCTTTCTTTTGTTTTAATTGTATTCCCCCCTAGCTTGATGATTTTAAATGCATGTTCATTATAGTGGTGTCAAATGTAAAATTTTGGAATAAAACAAGAAGGAAATTTCTGAGTTTGATTGTATAAAATAAATTGACTAACTACTATTTGTGATCATATCTCTTCCTCTATGACACATTTGTCTCCTCGTGAACTTATTTAATAAAAGTTTCCAGCTCCCCTTATTAGGAACCACTGATTTCCTAACAATTTCCATTCATCCCTATTAGGAACCACTGATTTCCTAACAAGTGATATCAAATCCATTGATCTTGAGATGACCAAATCTGTTGCATTGCATCAAAGTTCCATGGATTTACCAAAATCAAAGGTTAAGATCCTTTTACATGTCTTCCCAAAGTCTATGATTTCTTTACTCTTGACAACACTTTACCACATTTCAAGTCGTCCTCTTATCACATGGAAGGAGGGGTGAAGAAATGGATTCAAGAAGCAGAGGTATTGGGATTCTGCACAAATTGGATGGAGTTTTATGTAGCCTACAAGATTGGTTTCTAACAAATTTCTCTCTCTCTCTCTCTCTCTCTCTCTCTCTCAAAAAGAACAAAATAGAATTGCTACAAAAAACGAGAGCATACATGATAAATACATTGCCACTGCTATTTATACGTACAATAAAGCATAACCGCCTAATCTAAGTGTTCATTTTGTTGGGAGGATGGAAAAGTAAGAGGAAAGAAAAATTTTAGTTTCCTTCATTTGTGTTTAGTTAGAAGGATAGAAAAATGGAGGGATGAACACCTCATTAAAAAATACAAAATAAAATAAAGAGCATAAGAAATTAGCCCAATTTTTTTATTAAAAAGAAAAGAAAAAAACCAACCAAAATTGATGAGAAAAGAAACATATGAGCACCCAAAAAATTCTATTAAAAAAAAGGCTACATGTCAAGATGTCATTGGACTATTGGTTTAGTGGACGGCTAAAAGCACGAACACTTTATTTTGGGTGTTGTACCCGTATCGTACTCGTGTTGGACATGGGATACACCTAGGACACTTTTGCACCCGTGTCTTAGATTGTCCTTTGCTTTTTGTTTTGTTTTTTTGGAAAAATTGCGGGACATGGCGGGACACGAGAGTGACACTTATTTTTTTACTTCTTTTTAGTTTTGATTTTGAAGAAATTACAGAGATATATCATCGTCAATTTACAAACACAATTATTGCAATCAGATATTCCTTAAACAGGAGATGAATAAATATGACTTCAAACTTGAGTTTTTAGACCCAAAAAAGAACTTAGAAGTCTGTCCAAGGGCTCAACTAATCAACCCCAAAAACTTTGATTGAGAAGGGATCCATATTAATCATTGATCTTGTATTTGTTATCGTGTAGTACATTCTAAAAATTTTCAAAGTGTAATCGTCTAGCTGAGCTAGGGTAAACATGTAAATATAAGATCACCTTGATTTTGTAATAGTTATATTGTAGTACAACAAAAACAACAACAAAACTCAAAAGTAACACAAACAATAACAAGAAATTAAAAAAGAAACAACAGAAGAGAAATGATACTTCAGAGAACTCTTAGCTGTTAGGGATTCAACCTTGAAAAAGAAGCAAAAAGCCTACTTGAACAACTTTCAACTCCTGTATAAAATTAGGATTTCAAATTTTTAAGTTAGGAAAGCAAAATGAATCAAACAAATGAGCAATAAAATACAATCAGATAAAAAAATAAGAATGTGTTTGGATTTCATCTTTTTAAAATAGGGGTTCATCATTTTTTTCTTTTTCTTTTTTACAGTGAAGATACAAGTATATTGATCATAGAAAAAAAAAAACAAAAGAAGGAATAAAACAAGCAGATAAGAAAATAAAAAATATGTTTGGATTTTATCTTTTTAAAATAGGAGTTCATATTCTTTTTTTACAATGAAGATACAAGTATATTGATCATAAAAAAAACAAAAAACAAAAACAAAAATGAAAACAAAACAAGGAATAAAACAGGGCAGATACAAATCACACTTAGAGCACACTAAAATAATGAGTCAAACTAACTATAATGTCTGTTTGTAAAGAGTAAACACAAAAATAAACATATGCATAATGATATTTCTTATTTTACAAAGCTCCAGTGTATGTGACTTTACCCTTTAAGAGGTCAACTACAATGATCTTTCTTAGGATTAGTTTTTTATGGTTGTTTGCTAATACTTAAATTTGATGTCTTTAGGTTATAGAACCCTCTAGTGATGCACCCCCTTCCCAAACACCCGTTGCTCAAGTTGAACTTGCTGCCCAAGCTGAACTCGCTACCCAAGCTGAACCTGTTGCCCCTCCAACTAATGCTGAGGCACTTCCACCTATTTATTTACTCTTTTATTTACTCGTTTAATTAGTTTTTTATGGTTGTTTGCTAATGCTTAAATTTGATGTTTTTAGGTTATAGAACCCTTTAGTGATGCACCCCCTTCCCAAACAACACCCGTTGCTCAAGTTGAACTCGCTGCCCAAGCTGAACTTGTTGCCACTCCAACTAATGCTAAGACACTTCCACCTATTTATTTACTCTTTTAATTAGTTTTTTATGGTTGTTTGCTAATGCTTAAATTTGATTTCTTTAGGTTATGGAACCCTTTAGTGATGCACCCCCTTCCCAAACAATACCCATTGCTCAAATTGAACTCGTTGCCCAAGCTGAACTCGCTGCCCAAGTTGAACCTGTTGCCACTGCAACTAATACTAAGGCACTTCCACCTATTTATTTACTCTTTTAGATCTTATTCTTTGGTTTGTATTCTAATTTCTAAACATCATATATTAGTCATGAATTCACTTTATTATCCTTTATTGTTCTTGAATTGATATATTTAACATTATATGAAAAAATAAATGCTTAACAATATTTTAAAATAAACATAATAATATATTAAATAATTAATTAATATACGTATTCCCACCATACCCGTGTCTTAATTTTTCAAAAATTGCTATGTCACCATGTCATATGCATACCCATACCTGTGCCCAAATCCATGTTTGTGCTTCATAGGTTGCCGACCACCCCCCATGAAGATGCCACTCAATAACACCACATCGTGGGCAAGGTGTTTTGAAGGGGAGAGAAATGTTAGAAACCCCAAATTATATTGTAGGCATACTGATATGATTCTTGTAATCTTCTAATAATTGTTGTAATTTCATCTTTTCAATTATTTAGTTAGTTAGTTAAGGATTAAGCACATGTAAAACACTTAACACATGACTAGTTCTTAGAACACATGCTAAAATAGTTAGCCAATCATCTTGAGCCGCAGGGGCCAATTAGATCAGAGTTAGTCTCCTATAAATATATGATTGTAATTTACAATAAAACTCTAAATGAATAAACCAAATTGTTGATTTGTTCATTTCCTTCTCCATTAAAATACAGAAACTGATTTTTTTTTTTGTTAATCTATTTAAACTTTATCAGGATGAGATGAAGCATGGTGAGAGGATGGCTATCCTTGTAACAAACATAGCTAACATCGTGCTCTTTGCATTAAAGGTTTTTGCTTCTATTGAGAGCAAATCATTGTCAATTATTGCCGCAATCTTGGATTCATTCTTTGATCTCTTGTGGGGATTTATATTGTGGCTTACGTCTCATGCTATGCAAAACCCAAACCCGCATAAGTATCCAATTGGAAAGGAACGGATGCAGCCAGTGGTAAGTCATTCAACCCAACAATTGTGAGGGTGCAATTGGAAATACTTTAATCTATATTTGAATTTAAGCCTCTCCCTTCCTGCAATCAGTTTAACAAGTTTTACTGCCATAGTAAAAAGTAGTGTTCTCTTTTCTGTCAGTCCATTACTGTAATTGAAGGTTGCCTGCTTTCCTTTTTGTCATTTCGACCTTAATGTGATCAATGAGGGAAATGAATATTTCCACCATTACTGTTGTTGCCTCATTTCGGCAATCCTTAAGCAATAAAGAAACATTTAATGGTGTTAGGGTACAATCTTACTTTTATTCTAGACTAAAATGCAAAACTCACTCTCTAAGTTTCACTACTTTTCATTTCAATCCTCTAAGTTTGAGTTTTATCATTTTAATCCTCTAAGTTTCATTTATTCTCAATCAAGTCTTCCGTTAACAATCTATTAGTTCTTGCCATTATCTACAGTAAAGCCACGCTGTTTTGTCATTTTTTTAATTTTTAATTTTAGATTATTATTTTAAGAAAACGTTTTTTTTTTAATTTATAAAAATCCAGAAATTAGATTAAGAAACAACGAAAAACATTGAAGAACAAAATTGAAACCCCACCCAATACTGTGAGATTAAGAGGGAGAAAGAGGGGGAAAGAGAGAGAAAGAGAGATTAATACAAATGCATGCCTAATTCATCAGGTTGAAATTAATATAAATGCATTTCTAATTCATCAGGTTATGCTTTAGACTCTCATTTGTTATCGAAATATTGAGCTTAGAGTCTTTTGAGTTTGCCAAATAAAATAAAATAAAGGTTTTTGGCAGAACTTGTTAATTGAGAGAATGCAGGGGACCATTGGCCTTTTGCTTCTGCATATCAACCTAGGAATAGACACTTTGGAATAAAAATTTTGCTTTGTTTTTGTGATTAAATGGAAAAGTGGTCAAAAAATCTACACTTGGGAATAAATCACATTGGTTTTGGGCTTAGACAGTTAGGAATAAAATATTTATGGGGATGTGGCTCCAAGGCAAGCTAATAATAGCATCATATATGCCCAGACTCTGTTTGAACACTTATTTTACTACACTTTTGCTAGTATGCATCAAATATATTACTAATCTATATTGAACTCGCAGGGAATGATTGTTTTTGGATCTTTTGGATTGCAATTACTGTTTCTGGCAGCTAAACAATTCATTACAAAGGTATGCAACTTTGATCATATTAGCTTCAACCTAAGTTAAGGATATAGATGGTGGTGAGCAAAGGACTAGGATACATCATAACCAAAGTTGATTTGAGAAGGTTTTAAAGCACCATTCTTGATGTCTTGTCAGAACTCAGAGCTCCGATGTTTCCTTAGTCATTGGTACTTCACAAAATGGTTGGCATAGGTTTAGAGTTACTACCCAAATGTATGAGGTCCTAGTTAGATCACAGTCTTAGTTGGTGGATACACTTGAGTATGATTGTTCTAAAGTTCTATATTGTACTCGTTTACAATATCAGTGATTAATATAATCTTCATTTCATGTGTTGATTACAGTCCGAGCCTGAAAAGGATCCTCAGAAGCAGAAATGGATGATTGGACTAATGACCTTTGTAACTATTGTGGAGTTTATGCTCGCATTCCATTGTCGAAGATTTGAAAATAAAATTGTTAGAGCCTATGCAGAACATCATTCTTCCAACGTTAAAACTAATTTAATTACTTTGGCAGCAGCTATCCTGGCTATTCGATATTATTGGTGGATTGATCCTACTGGAGCTATTATAGTGAGTTCAAATGCAACTGACTTTTTTTTTTCTCCCCTTTTGACTGTACTGTAGATAATTGGGTTCAGCTACTCTACTGGTTTTTAATATATTTTCTTTCTTAAAACCATCACAATTACCACTTACTGAGTTTTGTAAAAAAAAAAAAAATTGGTATTTCCACTCTCTCAAGTGATATTCGACTTCCACTCTGTGCCTTGACATGGATCTATGAGTGGCATGAGGACGGAATTTTTCTTGGCTCCTTGGAATTGAACCTTACTGTTATCTTATTACAATGATTTCTTGAACCTGTGATGCAGATACTATTATATACAATGAATTCATGGAAGAAGATGTTCGTTAAGAATTTATATGCACTAATTGGAAGGACAGCACCACCTGAAATTATGGACAGGCTAACATGTCTGATATTGAAACACCATGAAGATATCAAGATTAGCGAATTATTAGCATATACATTTGGGCCTGATCAATATTTTGTGGAGGTTGTTATAGTTTTGCCACAAGACATGGTTCCAAGCAAAACGCATGATATTGTTGGGACATTGCAAGTGAAGCTATCGCAACTCCCTGAAGTTGCGAGAGCTTTTGTGAGTCCAGGTTCTGAGTATACTCATAGGGCTGAACATAGGACGATGGTTTGATGACAAAGATGATGATGAAGATTGTAAAAATTAAAGCTCAGCCTTGCTTAGAGCACAAGGGCTGTTCAAGTCAGAAAAATGTTATGTACACAATATTTTCATAACAAATTCTACGTGGCAGGTTGTTACGAGTTGTTATTAGTATGATAGAAAAGTAATTTCAATGATAGGTTCAAATTAAAACTAATAACAACTAAACACCTATGATTTATTGTGAAAATGTTATAAAAATGTTGTGGATCTAGCACCTCTCATCAAGTAAACGGTGATCTTTTTCTATAAATATTCAAGTAAATGCTATTCTTTTTTCTTTTTATTTCTTTTAACATTAATATTTGGGTAAATTACAAATTACACCCCTAAAGGTTGGGGTTGACTGAATTTTACACCTCCAAAGTTTCAAAAACTTGATTTTACACCCTGAAATTTAGTTCTGTTCACAATTCACACCCTACAGTTAGTTCCTGTTGTTAAGTGACACATGCATGCTGACTTATTTTATTTTTGCTAAATCAACCCCAATACTGCTTTGTTTAACTAAAAAATAATAACTTACCTGGCACTATACAAACGGTGCCATTTTGCCCAAGCTAAAACACAAAAATTCAATCCTAAAACTACACCGGTTCAGACTAATTCTAAATTCTCAAATCAATCACTCGTGTCATCAGCTATTCCCAAATGTCTGAGCAAGCCTCATCATGAACCCATCCACCTGAAAGGTACTGGCGGCAACAGCTCATCGTGAAAAAACCAATCATTTGTATAAAAAAACCAATCATCTATTAGGTGTAAAAAAACCAATCATTTGTATAAATAAATATAAAAAACAATCTCATTCCAATATGGAAATCTATTAGAAATCATCTACACAATAGAACAATCATGGGTTTGCCTAACCAATCAACAATAATCCAAGTGCTTAACAACCTAATCTCAAGTCGACACAATGCGAGCTTTCCTACACCATAATTAGTTTAGGACTTACAATCATCGTCATAATCTTTTACACGGGTCTATAATAGTGAATATAAACAGAAATCAAAACTAAATTTTAAAAAAGAAAAAAAGGATTATGATAAATCATCAATAGCTATGAAAAAAGCCTAAACCATATCATATCAAACAGTAATCAAACCTCACCATTGCTGTGGCCGTTGTTGTGGTCACCGCTGGGCTGATGGCTGAGGTTCACAGAAGTTGAGGACGTTTGTCAAGCTCATGATGAGGCCGGTGCCGCTGCCGTTGGGATGATAGGTTCACGATGAGCCGTTGCCGCCGATACTTTTCAGGTGGATAGGTTCACGATGAGGCTTGCTCAGAGATTTGGGAATAGCTGATGATATGAGTGACTGATTTGAGATTTTAGAATTAGGCTGAAATGGTGTAATTTTAGGATTGGATTTTTTGTGTTTTAGCTTGGGCAAAACGGTACCGTTTGTATAGTGCCAGGTAAGTTTATATTTCTTTATTGAAATGACATGGTTTTGAGGCTAATTTGGCAAAAATAAAACAAGTCAGCATGTACATGTGTCACTTAACAGCAGAAACTAACCGTAGGGTGTGAATTGCTAACGGAACTAAACTTTAAGGTGTAAAATCAAATTTCTGAAATTTTGGGGTGTAAAATTTGCAATTTAGCCTTAATATTTCAATAATTGAGCTGATTAGAACTCACGATCACATAAGTCAAATAATGCTCTTTTACTACCTACATTTCTTTGTTCCTACATATTTAGGTGATGTGTATGATGAGTACTAGTGGTTGAACCTTAATATTCAGAATTATTTTGTCTTAGAATTATTCTTTAGTCCCTTAACTTTAACGTCAATTGTCAAATTAATCCTTAATGTTTGATTTTTGTTAATTTAATCCTCACTTTGTTAAATTAAGCAGATGTGATTCTTCTATCCAAATCATTTAGTGAATACAATTGTTTCAACTTTTTTTTTTTTAATAGAAATAATATTCATCAAACAACAAGATTTTCACAGAAGAACTAGATTGACTCATTTTGACTGAGTGTGGCTAAATTGATAAAAATTAAAATTTTGAAACTAATTTGAGAATTAAAATAATATTCAAGGGAGTGAATCAAATTTTAACCAAAAACTAAACAAAAGACTTGTTGTAGTTACAAATATTACATAACGGGTCGAACACGAATTCTAACATATCAAAATCTTAAAAAGTTCTTAGTTGTGTATTGGAGGAGTGCTATGAAGTATGATGAAGTATGAACAACAAAAGACAAGCCTTATGAGTAACCAAGTTTTGCTAGGAAATCAGTTGTTTGATTTCCTTCATGGTAGGAATGAAGTAGCTCTAGAAGATATATCAAGCTCATGAGAGGTTCCCAATCTACAACAATAGAAGCATAGAAATCACGAGCAGACAAGATACCTTTTCCATTTCAGTTGGAATGGAATAGTCTTTCTTGTTCTTCTTCCTCTTTATCTTCTTCTTCTTCTTCTTATTTTTTTTAATGGTTAAAAACCATACCAAATGTCACGTCATTTAAATTTTTAAATGATGTTAATCTTAAATGATATAACACTAGATACACCATTTTATTTATAAATAATTAAACTGAACTATGAAATAGATCTATTTCAAATGGAGAAGATCCTAATAGACTGGTACCATCAGTGAAAAAGTGTAGGACAAGTTAGGTATAGGCTCAACTAACCATGGGCCCAAAAGCTAATTCAAGATCATCTATAACTACTCATAAGTCCATAATGCAACTAAAACATTGATTGCCCAAGTAATTGGGTCTGGAGAACATACTACCAATGTCCATTGTGATCATGAATTAAGCTCTTCACTACTTGCTGACTCTAGAATCTGGATTTCTTTAGGAACAACCATCAATAATTAAATATATAAGCATTTAACTAAGTTAACTTGGACGTGACTTTAATTCATTTTTAAAAAATAACCTTCAGATATAAGGTTTGTGATCAATTAACCATTCTATTAGATAAAAAAAACAAAGGGTTTAATGGATATAATCACATGATATACATATTGTGGGAGTAAAATGATTAAAATATGCATTTGGGCCTTGGGTCTGATTTGGTGGTGTAAGCCTATCCGAGTAGAGTCTTTGAGGCCCATAACCCAGTTCATGCTACAAGGGTTGGAGGAGTTGTCTAAGGATGAGAATCTCCTCGAATGGGTCAAGTAAAAGTCATAGGACATGTCAGGATGTTTGGAGAGAGAATTCCGGAAGATCTGTTGGGTAAAGACATGATCCACATAGTTATTGGAAGGAAGAACGTACGAGAAAAATCAAAGGAAAAAGGCTGCTACCACCGCATTAAAGACCCTGCATCTACCTCTCTGGCTGCATTAATGGAGAAATGACCTCTGAAAAGTAATGTTCAGCCTTCCAGCTAGTGTTTGAAGATTTAGAGAAGGTGCTAGATGGGACAAGTATCTAATTGGAAGATCTGTGTTACACGTGGAAAAAGAAAGGAAGAAGAAGATGAATATAAGAGAATGAGAAAGGTATGAAAAAAGGGGATCGCAAAATAAGAAGAAGGAAGAAGAGAGAGAAAGGGTTGAATACTTGAACTGTAATTGTAATATTTTACTTAAAGAAACAAAGGTAATACAAGAGGTCCTCGGCTTACGTCTGAGGAGAGTTTCTTTGCTATTTTCATCTATTAAATACGTGCATAACGGCAATCCAGCTTGTTTTCTTTTCATTCAATATCCATAACCTAGGTTTTAAGTCCACACTCTACAAATTTTATTGTATAAAGCTCTTTGAACCTGAGTCCATCTAGTGATTGGACCGGATACAAATTGTGCACTTACACATATGATTTTTGCTAAATGATTGATATTTTCTAAATTAACCCCTAGACATAAAGTTGATAAAATCCTAATCAAAATTGATAAAATCCTAATTAAAATCAAGTATGTTATAAGAAATATTAAGCGAATTAATAATGTTATGTATTAAAAGGAAGATGTAAGCCAAACTTAAATACAAAAAATATATTTTAAAAAAAATACAAAAAATAACTTGCTTTAAAGATGTTGTCCTAAGCCTCAAATGATCTAATCGAGTTGGTGCTGCATGCTTTTTCTTTTAACAGTACTCAGATACGCAATAATATGTTGAATTGCAGACTTTTTGTGTGATCCCTATTAAAATTCGTCAGCGAAGCAAAAGGCATGATTTTCTTTTTTTCAGGAACATGCAAAAGGCATGATGATAAAGGTACTTATGTGATAACTCAACAATTATTAAGGTGTTATGGGATGTTATTGACACCTCAATATTTGTTTTTTGTGTTTTGTTTTTGCTTTATTTTTATTTTTTTTGAGTGGAAATATTTGTTTTTCCTTCGTACAATAATGAATTTGTTATCAATTTTTACACAATTAGTTGGATTCCAACTTCAATACCTTAAAAAAAAAAACACACACACACACCCTTCCCAGCTCCCCAAAACATTAAGGATACGTTTAGTACGCTGTAATAAAATCTGTAATGTAATAACTATTCCTTACGAACAACCATTATGTTATTTAGTTGTGTTTTTGTTATAAGTAATAGTCATTCTTTAAGAATAACTATTCTTTAAAATGAAGTATAACTATTCCTTACAAAAATGATTGTAATAACTATTCCTTAACCTACATGATAAATACAAAAATAAAAATTACTAAAATACCCCAACACTAATAACTCTCTCTCTCTCTCTCTCTCGAATCAATTTATAATTTTTTACTATATTTTGGCTTCATTATTCTCCATGTTAATTTTTTTTTCTACTATTATTCTCACTGTTAGTTCTATGTTCAAAGCTCAATGATGTGAAAAGAGTAAAAAAAAAAAAAAAACCCACTATGCTAGCATGTTCTTTGTTATGATTTGGTATTAAAATTTTGAAAATTATAAATTGTATTTAGTTTTATAATGTTTGTATTTATAAATTGGTATCTATATGTTGTGATAAAATAACTATATTACTATGATATGATGTTATCAATTTTTTATATTTATTAAGATTAATTAATAAAAATAATACTAATCAATTAATCATATATATTTTTTCAATTTATAAAAGGATAGATATTAAGCCATATTGTAATATATATATATATATATATATATATATATATCTTTTTTAAAATGGTATTTTAGAAAATTTGACCAAAATATAATAACATTTAATTATCTTAACATAGATTCAGGCTTACATTACAAGCTTACAGTGTTATCACCAAACAAATAAATAGGAATAGTTATGCCATTCCAACATCTTGTATTACTTATAATACTTGTTCCAATTACAGTGTCAGCAATTTAATTTTAAAATAAGCCACTTTAGATAAAAAATAATAATAAAATTTCTAACCTAATTATTTTTTAAAAAAAGAAAATAAATTAGTTACATTTCATTATTTTTTCCAAAGAACATGATTGGCCATGTTCATCATGTTCATCTTATAAATTTTTTTTATCTTTTCATTATTTTTTTGAAGAGAACATAAGAACCCAAATCCTGAACATCAACAATGTAGCTCTCTCTCTCTCTCTCTCATGTTCAAATACATCAAAACTCATATAAACAGATAACATTTTATTAAACATTTTCTTGGAAACCAAACACAACACCACCACCTGCAAACCCAAAAAACTCAACCACCTGCAAACCCAAAAAACCCAACCAACACCACCGATCTGACCCAACCACCACAATCTCCACCTCCACCGATTTGGCGCAGCCATCAAACCCAACCAACCCAACCCTCTTTCTTTACCTTAGCCGCCAATCTCCACTGATATGAGCCCTTCTCTCCACTTCCACCACCACTTCCACCACCAATCTAAGCCACTTCATCCAACTCCACCACCAAAAACACCAAAATGCAAAGCCAATTCTCATGAATAAAATATACCAAAACACAACCCAATCCTCACCCATTTTAGATCTGGTCAAATCAAATCACGATGACTCATCTAGCCACTACCGATCTTGGTTAAGAGAGAGAGAGAGAGGATAAGATCAGTTAGCCATGGGTTTCGACCATGGGTCTTGGGTCTTCAGCCATGGAAACACAAAATCAAATTTGCCACAAACCACAAACCCATATCAACAAAAATCACAACCCACCATCGGAATCTTCCACCAGAGATCACCATTGATCAAAGAGAGAGACACCGTTATGAGAGAGAAAAAGAAAAAGAAACAAAGATAGAGACTTTTATTTGAAGATGAGTCAATGATGATTTTGGTTTTGGTTTTTGTGCATTGAAGGGATTTGAAAAGGAAAAAAAAATGAGGGGTTTGATAGGTTATGGGTTTCAAAAAGAAAAAAGAAACACTGATTTGTGTTATGGGTTTTATGTGTTGAAGGGAATTGATGATTTAGGTTGGCTCTGTTGAAAGGATTTTTTTCATCTTTTACTATTGAAGAACTTTGATGAAGAACATGACCAAAAACATAACGAAAAGAAAAGAAAATTTGATTTAATTATTTTATTTTTTGAAATCATAAGTTTAGAAATTTGTTTTAATTGTTTTTCTGATGTGGCTTTTTTAATATCTAAAATGCTAATGTGGCATTATTTTAAATACTAAATAAAATTTTTAATATTATTTTAATAATCACGTCAGCATTTAGTATGCCAACAGTATACTCTGTCTGCCACATAGACAATTTCCATTAGTGAGATGACGGTAGGGACTAAAATAAAACGCATTTTCATTTTAGGGACTAAAACCGGTAAAATTAAAAAGTAGAGACCAAAGTGAAAATGGATGAAAATATAGGGACAAAAATAGTATTTCCGCCATTATTATATTAACGATAAAATTATGGACATAACAATAATTTCACAATATTTTAAATTAGCCTATCACTTCACACATAATGGAGTTACTATAATCTGTAATTTAAAATTTTTGAATAGTCCATGTGTGAGATAATAGGCTAATTTAGAATTATTGTGAATGTTTGTTGTATTGCTAGAAAGACTATTTCAAATCAGGTAATTTCTAGACATATTTTTATTTTTAATTTTTTTTCTTTTTCCTTCTTACATATATAGATGCATCCCTCCAACCCCTACAACCCGGGGTTCCATACTCTTTTCTATTAGTGTAGTGATTAGGAACTTATATCTTGAGCTTATTAATCCCAAACACTTGCATATATTGTATTAGAAATAGTGGCTCATATGCAGTGATTAGGAACTTATATCTTGAGCTTATTAATCCCAAGCACTTGCAAATATCTTGTTAGAGATAGTGGCTTAAATTCAAATCGTAGTTGCCTTTGTAAAAGCTACTTAATTATGTAACTCTTCTGATATATTTTATTTCCCTTTGCACCAAAACACTTATTTTCTTATTTCTTATTACTTGGATACCTAATTGACTGCCTTAAGCTATCATCCTTGACTGGATAGGGCCTTTGTCGTCCTCAGTTTTCTTCATGAATAAGACTTAAAGACTTTATATTGTGGAAAGTTCCTAAAAAGTTAAGCTAATTGTAGGATGTATCTGAAAGAGTAAAACATTTGATTTGGTTAGAGATGCCTTGCATGCCACAATACATACCTCATCAAATCTTATTTACATTATTATATCCTCCAAGGTGACTAGTGGGTTGACCATATTTGAGCAAGTATAAGTGAACAAACTGATATTTAAATAATTTAATCTTGTTTGAATGATTAAAAGTAGCTTTTCCTGTCTAGTGATGATGGTGAGATAAGGATCAAGGTATAGTATATTAGCTACACTTTACTAAATATCCCTACTTTTCCCTAAGGTGGAAGATTTCTTTGTTTATGAATATCTGTTGCAGGATATTTCCATTTTTGCGTAGACGTCTATCTTTATCAGTATTTAAGTTTCATCCATGTCATGTGGGTTCCAGACTTCCAGTAGTTCAATTGGAAAAATCTTTTGTTTGTCCTGATGACAAAATGCAATTATTATGTAGTAGACACCGTAAGTTTGAATTACCATCGTATAATAAACAAAATTTTCCAGGACTTGGCTCTCTCATATGACCCAGTTTTTACTGTTGAAAACTTGAAATCTTCTCTATGTTTCTTTCATTTAGGTTTAGGACCATTAAGTCATTTAATACCTAATCGCTTCACTTTTAAACGATAAATAAAAGACTATTGGGCTCTTAAATTATATAAAAAAACATGCCTCAGAGATGAGGAATTGGTAAAAGGAAATTGTACACTCAGACTCAGATCAAGAACCATGCGTCTCCAATGGAGATGGAGTCAACATTCAAAGTTAGCCTGCCTAAGAAGTAAGAATATACCTCAGAAATACTAAAGCTCCATTCACTATTATGTCTTAAAATTGGTATATTTGATGTATGCTTATATTGTATCACATCCAAATGCCTCCAACTTATACAGTAAATTTTATGCTTCATCTGAACCACAAGGTGTGCCATATATCATGCCTAATAATTAGCTATTGTTGAAGTTTTTTCTTATTCAATACTTCAGTAATTCTCCGGATTGTGCCTAGATTTTGTGAATCATTTGGAGATGTGAAGATGTTGCATCGACATGAATTGAGTCTAAATTGAGCTCAATCTTAGCTATATAGATGACTACAAGGAAATCTAATTATATTTGTTTTGCCTTTCTAGAATAAAGCGCAAATGTAAGTAGCACATCCTCAGATCACAATTAATGGTATTAGAGTTAAGGTTCATGAGTCATGACACTAAAATATTACATTAACACAGGCTCTGGATTAGGAGCCTAGCTAATAATGCCATCATCCTTGAGTCAAGGCAATTTTGTTGCCATTGGAAACTTGTGAGAAACAACCTAATAAAGCCATTGTTGGAGTCGTGAGAACTCTGTTCCCATTGGAAATTACAAACATATATAATCAACCTCTCCTGTTTTTGAATATTTAACTGAAGTTATTTAGGTAATTGTTGGTTTCATCACCATTTGACCGACGTCCTGGTCATTTTGCATAAAAATGATCGTGAGATGCCAACAATACAAGAACTATAGCTATTATTTTATGACAGAATCAAACTTCTACAAAATTGAGTATGATATACAAAGATGCTTTTCTTTAATCTTTAATATCTTATGTTGGTCCCTAGACAAAGGTTTCACTTTCACCCATTACTAAATCTAATGAAAAATCGACACAATCGGAGGAAGCATAAAATAAACAATAGTAAAAGGAATGTAAGTTGCACAAAAAGAGGGAGGAAGCTTCACATTAATAGCATACAAATTCAAAGATGCTTAAAATATGTTGCAACAAAATCTGGAATCAACCACTTACGCAAAACAAATATAAATGTATTACAGCTAGTAAACTTTAGCTAAACTTTGTCCCTACTTATTTATTTTGTAAGTGTTCCTAGCTGGTAAATGTATTACAGCTTCTTTTTTCTTTTCTTTTTTTTGATTGAGAAGAAATTGAGAATTTATTTTTTAGAAAGTCTATGGTATCTGCTCCTAATGATTGCTCTTTATTATGAGACCAAGACATCAATCAGTTTTTGGTGTAAGCGGGGATTGAACTCCAAATCTCTTATTCAAAAATTAGAGATTTTACCAATGTTTCGTTTGAGGAATGGTCCATCCTTTCTCGATCTTTCTCTTTGTGAATCGTGACATTGAATAAAATAAATTCTCTATCTTATGTTTCCATTTCAAAAAAAAAAAAAAATGAGAGGATGCATCTATATTCTATTAATCACATAAAAAAAGAAAAATAGACATGACTAAATGGTTATATTTTAAATTATGAAGGGGCAAGAGACTGAAAAATACATTTTTCCCTAAATGAAGTTATTCAAGAAAGATAATACTATTGCTGTACGATCAAAAGGCATATATTACATAGAAGAAAAGAGGCAGGAGGGGCGGTTCCATTAATTCCATTCCATTAAACATAAATATTCAAAGGTGATAAAAACGCATTGCTGCAAGCTGTGGAATCTACCTACTTATTCTAGAAAAGAATAAAAGCTCTAGAATCAACAACATATGGGGCATTGGGGCTCCCCTCAAAAAAAAAAAAAAACATATGGGGCATGTGGGTTAATATGTCACTTAAACAACTCAAAAAATAAAATAAAAAAACCAATGATCATAAAGCTTTTTTTAATAAAAATCGAGAAAAAAAATTGTATTTCACTTTCCATATTAGCATGATTAAGTCATTAAATTAAGGATAGAAGTCAATTAAGATTTAAATACATTTTTAATTTGTAATAAACAATAACATTGGCTTTTGATGCTTTCTTTGGGTTCTTGGCTCTTTACTATCTTTTTTTTTTTTTTTTTGAGAAACAATTCTTTACCATCTTGTTCTTATATCTATTATGTAAAATTATTCAACACGGAGTTTTTTTTATTTTTTTATTTTTAGGGGATGAACTAGACATTTTTCTATATAAATAAACTATTTGGGAAAGGTAGTACCATAACCGCACGATCAAAAGGAATATTATTTACAAGATAGGAGCCAAGGAGGTCCGCATTCAGAATATAAATCCAAATATTATCAACAAAAAAAAAAGAATATAAATCCAAAGATGCTCAAAATAAATTGTTGCAAACTCTGGAATCAGCCACTCCACAAAAAAAAGGGTGATTATAAAGCAATTATGGAATAAAAATCAAGAAAAAGAAATTTTATATAGTTTGTTAACTTTTTGCTAAAAAAATAAAATAACTGTACACTTTTTTTTTTTTTTTTAATTTATGAATCAAAAAATGGTTCTATATGCGTAATATTATATTTACAAGTTACTATCCCTGAAAAGGTAGTATTTTATTGCCGTATGATTAAAAGCAAAGGTCAAATTAAAAATTAAAAATAAAAAAAATAAAATAAAAACCTGATGGTAAGACAACCATGCATAAAGAAAACAACCCAAAAAATAAAAATAAATTGACTATTAGTTAGAAAAACTAAAAAAAAATTAATAGGTAATAGTTATAACTTATAGTACTCATCATAAATCTTAATGTCAGTTGCTATTCTACTTTGTAACCTTGTTGAATGAGGACACAATATATACTTGTTCAAATCCGAAATGAAACAAAGACGTGACTTGTTTTTATCGCTTACAATAAATGTAATGTGGCTAACATTTGTTGAATGTTAAACAGCAATGGTATGAACACACCAAATCTCACGACGTTGATGTACTCGATTGTAAGTGGTTGACAAAAAGTGATGGGTTTGTGTAAACAAGAGTAGATGGAAAGTGTCATCCACTCAAATTCGACATGTTGTGAAATTTAGTATGTATTTTAGAATTCTTGATGTTCAAAAAAGTTATTTTAAGACCAAATTCTTTCCCACAACTATTCTATATGACAAATTGCAATTGGTTGTTTAACACTTTCATATAGACTCACCACTTTTTTTTCACCATTCACAGTTTGAGTTGAGGTAAAGTTGTGGTCAAAAAGCTTAATTGTGGTCCTAGATTTTCTGTCCAAAACCACATAATGCCATGCAAAATGGTATAAGTATATACAGTGATTCATCTGTCTCTGTCCCTCCACATATTAAGCAAGGGCAGTTACAAACTTTGCAGCAGTAGTTGTAGTAGTTGCTTGTGCTCTATATATAAGGAAACTTTGCAAGGCATTATTGGCTCATAAAATGCTCAAATACAAATAAGAGAGTTTTTGAGAGAAAGATATAATGAGCGAGAGTGGAACTGTGATAGGTGAAAATGGTAGAATTGAGCCGTTTTGGCCATCAGAAGTTGACACAAGTACCAAAGTGTCAAGCCAGACAACATCTTCATGGCGACTCAATATTAAGGAGTTTTGCCTGCCACAACAAAACGTAGATGATGATCATCATCATCGTAGTACTTTTCCACAGCTTTTTCGTGCTAGTAAGCCTTCTCTTCTTCATTCTCATCGCCTTGTCGTTTTGTTTCTCTCAAACAAACTCTTTCTAACTTAGTTCCTTCCTATCATTGCTTGTAGAGCTATTAATATGTTTATCATTAAATGAAACAAACTTTTGGTAATCGGAAATAGCAAATTGAAGACCAAAATATGTGAAGGATGAAACTCATATTATATATATACACTCTATAGAGGACTATCACCATGATTGTCAAAACTCAGATATAGCAGAACCCTTATGAAAACATGGCTTGTGTGACCAGAAATATAAAGTGACCAATTGAATAGAATTAACTAGGATTAATTTAGAGGGACTTTCCACTGTATATAGAATCACTGGAAATTTATTATAGGGTAAGGCATAAAAGAATTGAAGAAAAACAACAAAGAGATAAGCTTTCTATGATGCAGATGATATATTTGAAAGACTTATAGCCTGTTTGATACAGCTTAATTTGCAGCTTTTTTGAAAACTGGGTAGTTTGAAAAATTGCACCTGAAAAAAATCGAATTTAAAAAATTGTACTTTGAAAACGTGTTGTTTGAAACCGTTTTACCAAATGGGCAAGGGACACACAGAAAACTGCTTCACAATTAAAGGTAGTGACTGTGTTCACGTAAATTGTTATACTTTACAAAAAGACTTGTATCAATAACTACTAACATTGTCATGGCATTGTTGTTTCCCCTGAAAAACTCCCACCCCTGACTTCTAGTCCCAAAGAAAAGTTATACCATCAACAATAACCTCTGGTCCCAAATATTAGAGTTTGCTAAATGATGTCATTTTATGTTATTCATTATTTTTAGGTCTTTTAAATGCTTCTCGTTCATGGAAATTTCAAATATGGGAGTGCTAGATAGATTTTGCACATATAATTGCTAGTATAATTTCAGCTATTTTCACTTTTTAATTCATTTGTCAATGATATTTGTATAGACATGCATATGATTCTTCTTTTTTTGTCTTCAATGTGATTTTGATTTTAGCTCAGGTGACTTAGTTTGACATCAACAAGAATGTTCCCAGAAATGCTTTCCATTTTTTGTAATTTTTTTTAAACAATTGGATTTGAACTCTAGCATCTGGTCCATAGTGGCTAAAACTATCCATTCGGTCCAGGCTTTAAAATATCTAAGGTGAGTTTTAAATATGCATAGATGAGGTCATTAACAAGATTCCCTTGGAATTTGAGTTGGGTTTGATTCAGCTGTGCAAAAGTTTATTACAAAATAAACACATATTAGGAATGGAATGTGCATACATAAACATATACCCTTCCAGAAAATAATAATAATAATAATAATAATTTTTATTATTATATGATCAAAAGTTAAGAAAAAGGATATACAATTTTAGAGTGTGGTACTTTCTACTCATATTTGGTGAGGATGGAACAATGAGAAGAAGAGTAGTGATGCAAGGCCTGTTATGAGTTATGACAAAGTTTTTCTAGTTAAGCTTTTGTTTATCTCGGAAAATGAGAAATGTCAGTTGTTAAAACTTGTTGTCTTTGAATTTTTGGTCACAAAGTTCAACTCGGTGAACAATCTTCAAGGTTGTTTACATCTAGTATGCTAATCAATTTTCATTTGATCCGAAATGGTCTAAGAATGGAATTGTGTCTCATCTACAACAGAAGCTTACAAAATTGCTAGCTTATTTAATTTAATGAAGAAACTCTTGGTGACATTATTGCCATTAAGGTTGCTGTAAAGAGAAGTATGATTTCCATTGTATCCAATGCTTTCAGCCTTGAATGGCTAGCCTGATCCTGAGGTATCAGAGCCTTAAATGAATAACTGACTGGATATTCATTATTTTATTGCTAGAAGATAGATCATTTCCAACTTGTTTTCTATTGCATATATCAGTTGAATCACTACAGTCTATATGCTTGCATTGTTCTTCTGCCCTTAAGAGAATATTTTCTTCTTAAGACAGCAGTTTGAAATTAATTTGTTAATGCTCTTAATTTTTCCTAATGCTTTTCTTGCCTGATGTTTAATTTATTTATAAAAATGGCTTCATAAATGTTAATTTGGGTCATTTCCATCTGTCTGTGGGCCTTGCCGAAGAATCTCCCAACTAGTCTCGTTCATTGATTTACTTATTTTTTTTCATTGATTCTTGATCTCAGGGAAAAGAACCAGGGTTACAGAGTACTATAAGAAACAAAAAGAGCTCTTTGAAGGGTTCAGCGAAATGGAGGCCATGACTGAAAGAGGTGGTTGTCCTGGAAGTCTCACAGAGGTTGGTTGACATGGTTGTTTTTTTTATTCTCCGTAGCTTTTTATTAAGTTTAAATGTTCGATGTGTTTTGGACAATCTTAATATAAACATGTTTGGCTTCCTAATTGGCCAAAAGTTAGTGCTGAACTAGCTCAAGTTTAAGAGGGCATACTTACAAGTAGTTCCTGCTCAGATTTTAACTTGTGGGAAAACAAAGGAATGCATTTTTTTTAATTCAATTATGCAAAATAAAGGCAGTATTTTTGGAATTACAACTATTGTAGTCGAAGTGTTTTGTATCAGTAGTGACTTAGAACCAGGTATTAAGATAATCAATAAAAAAGTTCAAGAACTTACGTTTACCAAAAGCATGATACTTCTGACTACTACATACCTTTCTTAACTGAATACTAGCGTGGCATTGAACACTGCTTTATCAGGATGAAATGAAGCAGCTTGCTCGGAGTGAGAGGATGGCAATTCACGCATCAAATATAGCTAATTTGGTGCTTTTTGGAGCAAAGGTTTTTGCTTCTATTGAGAGCAGATCATTGGCAGTTATTGCATCAACCTTGGATTCCCTCTTGGATCTCTTGTCAGGGTTTATTTTGTGGTTCACCACATATTCCATGAGAAACCCCAACCAGTATCACTATCCAATTGGAAAAGGACGGATGCAACCAGTGGTAAGGCATCAAACTTTCATTTTTTGGATAAGTGAATTTCAGTCCCAGCACAATGTCAAAGAAGATTCAAACTAGAGACGTACTCTTCATAAGGCATGATCTCCAACCTGTTGTGCTACCCCCCGTGGGGTTTAAGGCATCAAACTTCCTAGTTGTTTCAATCCAATATTTCGTGCATGTGTTACAAAACAGACAAACACTTAAAAGGTTCATCTGAATTCTCACTTCCCACTACCAGCTGGATAGTATTTTTTTTCTGTAGACCAGTGAGAGCTTAGTTTTGGAGTAAGATTAGAAGCCATTTAAGTCAGCTCTATGAGTTAGATCAATGACAGCTTAGTTTTGGAACTGTAAGTTCAAGAGCGAACATGTTTTTTGTTATGAAGACCTAAGGCTTGCCAGCAATCCTTATAACACAGGCAAACCTGCGGCTGAAAAGTCATACCATCTGTCTTGGCCTTTTAAATTATTCCTTAAAGTTTGCTTCTGTTTTAATTACAACAAGCCTTTACTAACCAAGCTTGAGTATGCAGGGTATCATTGTTTTTGCATCGGTAATGGCAACTCTTGGATTGCAAATCTTGCTAGAGTCTGTTCGACAATTATTGAGTAAGGTATGCAATTTCAATCTTATTGGCTGTTCACCGTTAAAGGCTGCCTAGACAGTCTATAACTGGCTTCAGGCACTAAGTAAATGTATCACTTCTTCGTAATAGCCCGGTTTTTTTTTTTTTCTCTTCAGTCTCATATGAGTAAGTGGATGCAACATGTGAGCATGTATGACTATTTTCCTCTCTATAATTAGGCAGATGTTCGTGTCTAACAAAGAAAGAAGAAAATCATTAAGTAGTTTTATAGAAATTTGACATGTAGCCTACTCCCTCTAATGTAGTGATGCTGTCTGATGTGGATGTCTCAACCATGAAAATCAGTAATAAAAAATAATGTTCATTTACTGACAGTATTTAGTCAGCTTTCTCAAGAATCAATAAATTTTAGATTTGAACCTCTGTTTTTTCAGTTCAATATTCCACTTTATGAGAGAATAGTTGTCTCCTGTCAATTATATTTTGGATGTAGGAAACTGTTTTGTCTAGATACAGTTAAATTTGTATAAGTTGATGCTTGTTTCATTACTAATATTGCTTTCATGTTTTATATGACAATGTTGATTACAGTCCCGCCCTGAAATGGATGAAGAACAGGAGAAATGGGTAATTGGGATTATGGTTTCTGTTACAGTTGTGAAGTTTGTGCTCATGGTTTACTGTCGAAGATTTAAAAACGAAATTGTTAGAGCCTATGCACAAGATCATTTTTTTGATGTTATTACTAATTCAATTGGTTTAGCAGCAGCTGTTTTAGCCAACAAATATAAATGGTGGATTGATCCCACTGGAGCTATTATGGTGAGTTCAAAATAAGACTTTTTAACCTTTTTTTTCCCTCCCAAAGCTTTTCACTACCCCACATTAAAGCTTTCAAAAAATCTAGTCACAACATATTTTATAACTATCAAGATGGAAAATTGTTAATGGTTGTTAATAAAGTGATATCATTAGTGAATTATAATGACGATAAATAACAATTTTCCAACTCAACAGTTGTAAATATGTTGTGGTTATTACATTATTCTAAAGCTTGAATATTCCTACAATTTTTACACTTATCAGCAAACATGCCCTGCAAAAGAAAAGAAGGAAACTTTGAGGTTTCATGCTTCAAATGCCTTTATGTGCCTTGACATAACACACTATTAAATTGGAGACACAATCGAATTTCCAATCTTCCAGCGAGCTAACCTTAGTTTATCCATTAATGATGAGTTCTTGAACTAATAATGCAGATAGCATTATATACAATAAATACATGGGCAAAGACAGTCATTGAGAATGTATGTTCCCTAATTGGAAGAACCGCACCTCCTGATTTCTTGGCAAAGATAACATATCTGATATGGAACCACCATGAAGAAATCAAGCACATTGACACAGTTAGAGCATACACTTTTGGTTCTCACTACTTTGTGGAGGTTGACATAGTATTGCCTGAAGACATGTTTCTGAACAAAGCTCATAATATTGGTGAGGCACTCCAAGAAAAGCTTGAGCTACTCCCTGAAGTTGAACGAGCTTTTGTACATATAGATTTTGAGTTTACACACAGGCCTGAACACAAGGCCAAGCTATAATATCACCAAATTCCTTAGGATGATAACAAGTTGTCATAAGCTAAGACTTCAGTCTTCATTTTTTGAAGGGACTTTTGAGAACTCACAATCTTCAATTTGTTGAATCTCCTATATAATTCTCCTACCTACATTATTATTTTGGCTGTGCCCTGCAAGTGAAACAATTCTAGCACTGTGCTTGAGTTTCTCCATGCATTAATCAGGGTTCTGGTTTCACTGTACTAAAAATTATTTGATGATAGCCATCTTGATTGTCCTTGTCATAACAAAATAATCCATTTTGTTTCTTCAGTGTTTTTAAGCATTCTTACTTTCTGGTCTTGACACAATTAAATGAACTAGACATCAGAATGGTCAGGGAGTGAGTAATTGAGATTTTGCAAACTATATATATAGACCTGACTTTTCTTGTTTGGGTGTTCTGCATCTCCAAATTGCACCTATAGGACATAACAAAATGTTACAACAATCTTGTTTTCTAGCTGTGGTTGGTCTGGTATAATAAATGTTACAACAATCTTGTTTTTAAGCGGTGGTTAGTCCGGTATAATATCTTATTATTTTATTTCAACCTACGATAAGCTGACACCTCAATTGTTGTGAAAATGTTGTGAGACTTTGTTGCGGCCATAAAACAACTCTTTGCATTATTGATCTTCAACCAATCAAATGAAAAGGTACGATATGAGTTGCAAGTTGGAAGATAAATGCATAAGCTAACACCCTGAAGGTCCTTCAATACAAAAGGTAGTCACTTTGCTATCTCAGGCCAACAGAGATATAGTCTTATGGACTCCATTAATCTCTATTATGGGTTGTGAGAGTTTTGGTTATCTGAGGGCAGTATATTATGACTACCATCAGGTGCCTTGAAGGATCGGTTTTGGTTTAATTTAAAGCTTAAAATTCTGTTACAGCTAAAAGTTTATCACTTGGAAACCAAGAATGACTTTGGAGATGAAGAAAAGAATAATAGAATTGCTGAACACTTGAAATAACAATACATATCCCTCAATTATCCCACACCCACAAAATACAAGTAAATTGTTTTATTTATAATTTGTTCCAATAGGCTTTACAAGTACTTAGATTGGTAACATAAGCTTATAACTCAGTGAGGGCATTAAGATGGTGGAATGTATGTTGGAATTGTTAGGGTGGAATTGGTAAAGTGTTGGTTTGTTATTTCTAGCATGCTCCCTAGTCCTTGGGTTAAGGACCTCCCGTAATCATTATGGTTTGGTAGCCATCTAACTTTGTTGAAAACGATGATTGGACATCTCACAAAAACAACTCAACACAGCCCTTCCTATCATGCTACCTAGGTTCTTCCCCATACAAACAACCACTTTTTTTTAATTACCTTTATCTACTTTTCTTTTAATCAATTTTGGTAAATAAAGTAAAAATTCTTCTTTCTTTTTACTTTTTCCAATGATATGTATTAATCTGTGTTTACTTTTTTTAATTATTATTTTCTCATACATGATAAAAAAATTATTATTTTTATCACTCTGTTTTTACTCTTTAAAATATAAAAGTGTTTTACCATTTTCTTTTAATAAACTTTTTAATTACCTTTATCTACTTTTTTTGTAATCGATTTTGGTAAAAAATAAAAAAAAATTTGTTGTTTTTTATTTTAACTTTTTCCAATGACATGTATCAATCTGGGTTTACTTCTTTTAATTATTATTTTCTCAAACATGGTAAATTTTTTTAAAATTTTTACATCAAACTGTTTTTACTTAAAAAAAAAATTGTTTTCCCATTTTCTTTCAATAATCTTTTTAATTACCTTTATCTTCTTCTTTTTTAATAATCAATTTTGGTAATAAAAAAAAACTAAAAATTCGTTGTTGTTTTTGTTTTGTTTTTGTGTGTGTGTGTGTGTGTTTTTTTTTTTAACTTTCTTCAATAACATGTATCAATCTATGTTTACCTTTTTCTAATTATTATTTTCTCAAACATGGTAAAAATTTGTATTTTTTAAAGATGTAAAATGAAAAAAAAAAAAATTAAACTGGAATGGAATAGGTAGTTGAGGTGGTTTGAAAAATAGAATTTAATATAATGTTAGTTATGTTAGTTTTTTCTATTCAGCACTTAATGGTATGAATTATTTTAACACAATATCAAATATATTGGGGAACTAAATAGATTCATTTGAAACATTAGATACCGTCTTAACATAATATTATGGACCAAGTGGTAATTAACAAAAATTATTTGGTGATGAAAGAATATTGCCTAAACAAATTAAATTATATTTATATAGTAAAGAGTTATTGTTTTGTATTTATAAATATACAAATAATATGTGTATATACATATATATACACACATACCAATATCAAAATATTTGTTCCATTAAACAAAGGAGAACCCACAAATTTTAAAATATTAACTTGGATACTTAAAAATCTAAAGTATATTGAACAAAGGCAATAACCATCACACAATAGTAAAAAGTTATAGCAAGTCTTGTAACTACTTGTACTGAAAAGGGAAAAACACTTCTAATTTTTTCAAACCTTCTTAAAAGTAGAGGGAAAAAATGTACAACTCATCCTTTTTAATAAAAAAACCAAAAAAAATTATGAATTCCCCCTTTTGGGGGCTTTTCTCGGATCCTAGGTCATGACCTAAGTGACCTAAACCCAAAGCCAGCCCTATATTTTAAATGCTGTGAAAATGTTGTAAAATTTTGTTATAACCCTAGACCAACTCTTTGCGCTATTGATCTTCAACCAATCCAATGAAAAGGAAATTCCATAACTTGCAAGTTGGAAGATAAATGCACTTGATAACAAATTGAAAAATCCTAAAATCCTAAATACAAAAAATAGTCACTTAGCTATCTCGGGCCAACAGAATTAATAGACTCATTGAATATCTATTTTGGGCTGTGTGAGTTTTGGGGCAATATCTTATAATAATTATCAGGCCAGGTGATTCGAAGGATCAGTTTTGGTTTGATTTTCTGCCAACACATGCACGAATTGTCACTTGCAAACTGTGGTGACGCCATACTATTGTCCCTACAAAACCCATGTGAAATTCTGATGTGACATGTTCAAATTTGAGGGTTTACACCATATCCTTATCAAATTCGGGCTTTATTGAAATTTATAGATATCACAATATTTTGTTTCAATAAACAAATGACTACAAATTTTAATTTAGATGCCTCAAAATCTAAAGTATATTAAACAAAGGCAAAAGCCTTAATAATCGTGGCAGTTATTTGATTTCTAAATGACACATGTCTTACATCTAAATAAAATTTAGATGTGATCTTATCCTGTACTAAAAAAAAAGTGTAATTTTGCCTAAACAATAAAGTTTGTTAACACGAGAAGGGACGTATTAGCCAATTATATCATTGAAAATTACCTGAATCTCAAGACATTTTTCAAACGAATCATAAACTTTATAAAAATATAACTCCCCACCATAAACCCCCCCCCCCCCCCGGGGCGGGGCCGAGGATCGCATATGAGAATTTTATCTTGTTCAGCTCAAACATAATCAACCAAATAGTTGCTAGTATTACCTCAATTAGAAATCAACTCCATCAAATTTATAGCATGTTGTAAGATTCGTAGTCTTTATAATAAGCACCGCTGTTTAGTGGCATACCTTTCAATTGCATATACTGCTCTAGATGCTAGAGGACTCATCGATTAACCGATGAAGTGAATAAAAGTATAAATGTAGGCAAAGGAGGGACTTAAGAGGGATGAGAAAGCAAGCAAAAGTGGGGGCAAAGGCATTAACATTCCACCAAAGCAAGCCTTAGGAGCTTATAGGGTATGAATTTGTCTCTTTTGATATAGACTATCCTAGTATCCTGGCTCATTAGGTCCCAATAATCTTATATGAAATTTGTTAATCCAAACAATCAGAATTAATATTAGAATCCTGTCAAAAGAAGTCCATGGGGGAAATAGGCCACCTTATCTAGGAAATCATCAATCTCCTTGAGTCTCTCAAAAGTTGGAACTTCAGATATCTAAAAAGTGAATATAACGTGGTTGCGCATGAGCTTGCTTGCTTTGCTAGATGTAATGAGACTTATCAAGTATGGAAAGGAGTGTCTCCTCCAATGGTGAGACACCTCATCCACCTTGATGGTCTACAATGCTGTATACATCCTCTTAATCTTGTTGTACTCCAATTTCAGCTAATATATTTCAACCTTCCCATCAAAAAATAAGAAGAAGAATTAATATTAGAATCCAATAATTAACTCCCAAATCTAACACATGCATCATCTCCCTCCCAATGTAGGACTAATCATTCATATATATATATATATATAAAGTCAAAGCTAAGAGAAAATATAATAAAGTTTTCAATTGAAGTCTACTTTTGCCACGTGTCTCATTTAGGGTGGTCGATACCGTACCGGTACCGACTGATACATACCATACTGGCCAGTGCACCGGTACCGGTACACTTCTATTCTGTACTGAAAAAAATACCGACCGTACCGACCACGTACCGGCCACGTACCGGCCATACTAGTCAATTTCAAGTAATACCGGCCGGTACCGGGCGTACCGACCGTTACAAAAAAAAGTTTTTTTTTATTATTTTAGTTTTGTAATTTTTGAATTTTAATAAAGGCATAATGGTAACTTATTTACATTAACTTATTAGTATAATTTGTTTTCTTAGTATGCAATGAACAACTAAGCTTTCTATTTTTTATATTGTGTTTTTTTTCTTTTAATTGATACTAAAGTCTAAAACTATGAATAATTTATTCAGAATTGAGGTAATATTTTATGATAAATTTTTATATTTACTATAATATAAGTGAAATATTATATGCTTATAAACATGGTTCTAGAGATTTTGGAGTGTGTGTGTGTGTGTATATATATATATATATATATATATAAATAGCGGTAAATCAGAAATGGTACACCGGTATTGACCGGTATCCGAAATATATCGTACCGGTAGTAAAACCAGTACAGCCTCCGGTACGGTATTGACTTTCTTGGTCTCATCTAATTTTTAAAAATTTTGTACCAAGGAAGTTAATCTAGTCAAAATATGTACAAGGAGTTCACTATAAAATTTCAATGAAAAATTTAATCGCAATCTCAAAATTTGTTTATTCATAGCTTGTTTGAAAAATATAAACATAAAATAAATTTATTGCTTAACAATAACAAAATTAAGTTAAAAATATTTTTTTTAATCTAAAACAAAACTATCAAGAATGAACATTTTTTTATAGGTCAAATCAAGAATTAATAATTGGAATAAAAATAATCATAAGTAATATTAAACTTAGGCAAACATGTTAATATGCATCTAATTACTTTTTTTATATATATATAATTCGATTAGTTATGTATAATTTATGATAAAAAAAAATATATTTTTTTTTGTAAATACGTCTATGCATATGTATGAATTACAAACTAGTAAAAAATAAATACTAAATCCTACATAAGAACTTATAATGTAAGACTCACGTGATATGAAAAAAAAAAATAAAAAAATCTATGCATATACAGCCTCCTTCTCGTATTATGCGGGTTGACATTGATGTAGTATCGATCCACGCAGTGTGAAAGTGATGCTACAAATATTAAACCCCACAAGGGTTTCACTGCAACCATATAAATATTTAGGGCATATCAATGCAATTTTTTTTAAAAATAATAATAATAATGATTTCAACTTTGAGGGTAGTTTGGTAAATTCAAATCAAGAGTAAGATTAGGGTTTCATCTGCATCGCCACTCTACTATATAAACCCCTCTAAAGACTAAAACCCCTTCGACAACACTCACCCAAAGCCTCAAAATTTTCATTCAGCTTCTCTCTCTCTCTCTCTCTCTCTATGTGTCTATGTGTTCGTGTTCATTGTAAATTTCGTTTAGTGTGTGGCCTGTGAAGCACAAGTATTGTCCGTACCATCTGAGATACCCTCTTTGATGTATACAACTTTTTCAATTTTCTGAGGCCTTGGAAAAATTTCATTCATTTTTGACAGTTTTTGAAGTCTGGGTTTCGTTTTATTTTGTATGTTATGTTGCAATATAGGCTGTGAAGACTTAATTTTATACCATCAAACTATGAAAGCTCTATGAGGCTTGTTGATGTTACTATAAATCATTGCTGAGCCTTTTATTTTCTCATATACATTGCTAATTAGTGTTTTTATTGAATTTTATTTGAGTTTCCTTGATGGGTATTTTTTGTTTTGGGTGTATTTGACGTTATGTATGAGATTATGTGAGAAAAAAGGCAACAAATTAGAGTCTCTGATGCGCTTTCTTGATAGCGTTTTTAGCGCTGTACGTTGCCGACAGTGATCTGGGAGCTGAGATTCTGGCAATTGCCTCATGTTTTCTGTAAGGCTTTTGCATTCAGATGTTCCTACATTTATTAATATGATCTGTTTTTATTGATATAAGTGTCAAGTATTAGCTCAATCATGAGTAGGATTGTTACCCAATTGTGAAAACTAAAACTACACTACACTTTAGTTTGTAGAAATAATTTTATGTAATTAGTTTGAGGTAATGTTCTACTTACATATGAATTGTAGTTATATAGAGTTCTATGGATGTACTTATTATTGAAAGTTCACTTGCGTGGTTGTTGAAGTTTAAGGTAAACTTACACAGACCGTGTTTAAAATGTGAGACATTTTACACATGAAATTGATGATGTGTGTCAATCATGGTCCTAAAATTCGTTTGTCAAAAAAATTCACTCTCACTCACACACCCTTCTTTTTGGAAATTAGACTTTGAATAATAATGCTTGGACTACAACTAAAGCCACAACTTTGCCACAAGCTGTGCCAAAAAATTGTGTCTTTTGTTGTGGTTCTAGCAATTTTGTTGTTTAAAAAGCTGTACATGTGCATATAAAAGCGATGTTAAGTAGACACTCATTTTCACAAATATATACTATTACTCATTATATGGATGTGTTATTTTGTTTAATATATTACTTGCAATATTTTCCTACATGGGTTGGACCTCACAAATGTGTTCTATCCATGTGAGGTGATGTTGCATGTAACATGTTTCACATAATATCACTTCTATTGTATGAGTTTTAGTATAATGTACAAAAATATGACAAATGGCTTGTTAAGGTTGTTATGTGTGTTGATTTATTCATGCTTAACAATGGGGTAGTAGTTATACATGTTGATTTATTCATGCTTAACATGTGATTCAGTTAATTTTGTGGTTTTAGTGTCATGTCCATTTATCTACTGATGGTAGAATTCAAATTGAATATAAATAATTTTTAGTTTTTTTTTTTGCTAGATTGGATCAATTTCGATTTTGAGTTCTACCTTATTTTGTTATATAGCTAGGCGAGCTTCTCCTGAAAACTCAAGTAAAAGGCAACTGCAAATAGAAGTCGTGCTTTTTAATTTCTTTGCCTTTCATCTTCTCATTCTTGTTTTTTTGAGGTGTGGAAGATGTAATCTTAGTGTGTGGTTTAAAGGAATAATACTTGTTTTGTAATATTGTCATTAACCTTCATGCTATATCGTTTTTTAAATTAGATTTAGTAGAATTTTTTTTAGGCTGAGAATGCTTGGCAAGACATAAAATTCTTTAATCTTTAGTGTATGCTTTTAAATTTACCCGTTTATCTTTCTTAAAAAATAAGCCGTCTAAAGTAAGCTGTACACCAAAAAAGTCCTGCTTTAAAATGCCGTACATAAAAATAGGCCTAGTGAGTAGCTAATGGACTGTGAACATATTGTTTATATTGAAATTGTGTACTATTTCTCAAAAAAATTATGTTGAAATTGTGTGCTAAATGTGATTGCTTCATCTGGCTTTTACTGCTTTGTTGATATCTTATATAATTCTTTTCCGATAGTGGCCTGTGATGATTCAAATTGTCCGTACCATCTGAGATACATTATCTTTGATGATTAAACTTTCGCCTTTTCTGAGGCCTTAGGCACTTCTCTATGTTGCTTTATAAGCCTTTTTTTTTAATGAGGTTCCTATATTAGTTTTTTGTACCTGTAGTTTTGATATTGTTATGGTTTATTTGTTTGCTTGGTTGAAAACTATAAGAATGTGTTACGTGTTTAGTAGCGTGGAAGGCAACAAATTAGAGTCTCTGATGCACTTTTTTTATAGTGTTTTTGGTGCTGTACGTTGCCAATAGTGAAACTGGAGCTGAGAATTTTGCATTTGCTTTTTTCCAAAAGGGCTCATGCTTTCTGATGTTCCAACATAAGTTCATTGTTATTATCTTTTTGCTTAAATATATTATTGCTGAACTTGTGGACATGATTTATGATGAAGATCTATTACAATACTTTTGAGTGCAAATGGTATGTGGCATTTGGGAACAGGCTTCTTAATACCTTGATGCATGAATGTGAGAGTTATAGAATGCTAATCTATTGAGACATTGTGATGTCATGTGCGCATGTTGTGTGTTGTTTGGTCCATGTATAACAGAGTGGTGTTGCTTGCTTGTAACCTGGCTAGTGTAAGCGGCTTCTTTTCTGTCTTGTGCTGATTGAATGATATGGTTGTTAGCATTGCATGTTGATAGTTGTAGTGATATCTTTTTGGTTTTTTTGCACCTGAATTTGTAGTTAGTTTCCACCGAGTATATCTTTAGCATGTCTTTTATAAGACAAATTTTTTGTTGGAATTTATTGTGATAGCCAATTAATTCAATAAGATTGGTGGAAAACTTAATTTTTTATGTGATCAAATCTTTTGTAACAATTCTTTGTTGTCACTATTCTGATATGGAGTGGTAGATAATCATTTTTACATCTCCACCACTCACAGTTGACCACAACAGAGTTGTGGTAAAAGTTGTGGCACAATAATTGTCTCTACAATCCTTCTTTTGTAAGAAGAATTCTAGTACGACCTTTTGTGTCACAGCTTTGCTACAACTTTGATGTGACAGATTGTGAATGGTGAAGAAAAAGTGATTAGTCATTTTGTAATGGTTGCTGCAACACTTATTTCACATGTGAGGTTCACATCAATGTGAAGTTCACATCAATGTGAGGAGGTTTCTTGTAAACACATGCAACTTTTTAAATTTCAGCCGCAATTTTTGACTTTTTGGGATTTCTTTTGGTTCTCATGCACGCGAGGTTCACATTCGTGTTTGGTTTTTTTTTTTTCATCACTCCTTACTTAATTTTTGTTCACATCAGTTTTGGCACTCATCACTCAGTTTTCATCGTGGCTTAGTTTAAAAAAAACTAAAACATCAAGATATGTGGCTGGTTGCTTTGTTTAAAAAAAAAAAACCTAAAAAGTCAAAAGTTGCGGCTGGATTTTCAAAAGTTTTGTTTGTATTTACAAAAATGCCATCATAATTTTGTTTCTTTTAAGTGTTTTTAGTTTCTATAACTTATTACTAAAAAATCAAAGAATTGAATGATAGAAACAAAAACTGAAAACATTCCCAAACAAACAATTCAGCAATGAGACTAACATATCTTGAGTTATGGGTGATGGAAACTGAAAATTCAAACAGCCTCTAAATCTCCTTGGTAGAAGCAACCATGATATGTATAATCACACCTCTTACATGGGATGCTCCCATGTGAGAGAGGTGTTATGCATCATAGGCTTTTCCCCATTTCTTTATTGAATCTGTTCTAATTGTAACAAGGTTCTCAAGGCCTTACTCCATTTAAGTCATTATAATGATGTAGCATTTTGGAACATGCTTGTTCCTTGATGCATTATTGTAGTGAATTTTTGATAGAATGAAATGGTTGTTGGCAGCATATATTGGTTGTGATTTTTTTTCTTGGAAGTTTTTTGCAACTGAAAACACCTTTTTTTGGTTTTCTTGCTACACCCTCTGCTCATATATATTGTAATAGAGTATAAATTCAATAAGACCAGGTAATCCCTCCCCTTGAATGAGATGGATTCTTTTGTAGTGGTTGCTACAACGTTTCTTTCACACAGTTGGATCTTGTGATCATGAGGTTCAAATCAATGTGAGATGGATGTTATATAAAATTTATGACCCAAGATAATAAATCTTCTTGAGGTGGTATCATGTATAACCATGATATATAACATACCTCTTACATGGGATGAACTTAACATTCATTCTAATATGAGAGGGGTGTTATATATTACGGTTATAAAATTTTACCTCTTCCATGTTTTTATTGAATTTATTCCCATTGTCACTAGGTTCCAATCTCTAACAACATTTAAGTCATTGTAACAATAGCAAGAAGTTTAGTCTGTTATGATTTGTCATCTATTTGTTTTTCTGTTTTTTCCCCTTGTATTAACGCATGAGTTAATGCTACTTGTTGTTAGGTATTCCTTTAATGTATTTTGCCTCGTAATCAAATTTCTGATGATGACAAGCAATAATCATGATGTTTGATTTTGCTTGTGTTTAATATTACTATTGTATGAGCACTCGTGTTGAAAAATGCAAACTATTCATGCTTTGTTTGGCATGTTATGAGGAAAAGTATTTTATTTGCGTTTTGTCCGATTTTACTGTAGATTTTCTATTTGAGATCCTTGTTTCCCTAGGAAAGATTATCGTTGTAAACACTTTGTAATCTCCTTATTTTTTTGCACCCCCTTTTTTGATGGCCATGTTTTTTTTTTTTAAAGTAAAATTGTCTGCATTGATAGTTTGAGTTGCTTTTAAAAAAAAGATGTATTAGTTTCTTCTTTGTTGAGGGTGTTGTTGAGATGATGATAAATGTTTAATCCCAGCTCATTATGAGACCTTTCGAGGTCTGGGAATGTAACTATCCATATGTATCTGATCCTCTATTTCATTTATCATGGCACCTCGTATTTACACGTTTGTCAAAGTTTGTCTCAAATTTGTTTATGAGATTTTCTCAAACGGGATGGTGTGCTTTCAGTTAAAATGTTCTATTTAGTGTTTCATTTTGTGGGTCTATTGTATTTTGGATACTGCTTAATTTGTTAAAACTGAAAATTATTGTTAACAGTATTGTAGATAAATGTAAAAGTTTGAAATGATACTGTGCAGTTTATAAATAGTATTATAAAGTGCGGTAAAACTTATAAATATTAGTAAAAATAAACTGAATAGAAAATAATTTTTATTTATAATTTCAATTCAAATTCAGGCTTTATCTTATTGTGAAATCATTTCATTTGACATGTTTTTTTAGTTTTTGAGTAATGTTACACGTATTTTTATATGTTTTTTGCTTACATGCATTTTTAAAAAACACAAATAATGTTACTAGAATAACGTTATTAAATGAGCTAATTTTCGGTGAGAATTTGACTCTTGGACTTGGGCTCCGGGAGTTTTTACTACGAGAAACCTTAACTGGTTGTTAAGGTGCAAAAAAAGACAAAAGAAAAAGAAAAAAAAGTTAAAAAAAGTCGGTACCTATAAAATTGAAAAAGAAAAAGAAAAAGAGAGAAAGCTGTATAAAAGGTAAGGTGTTGTGGTAACAAACATCTTGTCTGTTAACAACTTTTTTGTTTTTTAAACAGTTTTATGTAATTTTTTTCAACTTTTTAAATATTTTCTATGTATTTTTCTTTCATTAATCTCATGTTTTTTTATGGGTTGTGAACGGTACCACCTACAACTTTCATTAATCTCATACGAAATTTTTTTTTGTCTTCTGGAAAATGTTAACGAGCAAATGATAACCAGCACCGACAAAATATAATAATTAACAAGCACAAGCACCGAAAGACAAAATAATTAACAAGCACCGAAAGACAAAATAATTGTCACAAAGCTTCAAAAAAGTTGTTAACGGCCTCACATCACCCTTTAATTTGAGAATATTTGTACACATTTACTGTTCATCAAATTACTGTAATACTACTATTTACTTTTGCACTCTATATAAGGATCTTCCCTTGCTTGTATTGCATCAGTCATCAGCCATAGCTCTTTAGTTTTCTCCAACCTTTCTTCACCCTTTTGTAATCCAGAAAATCATTAGTAGAATCCAGTACCATCTTCCATCAGAGATCTTTCCTTTGTAATACTTGAAGAGTTGAAATCAGTTTCAACACTTGATCTATTATTCAAAATAGGTTCAAGTAAGTCTTCAATTCGCTTTCTTGTATTGTCATTTTGTCTTGCAAATCTTCATCAATCTTGTTTCATTGTTGCTCACTTGTTCTCTTCTTAGGAGTGTTGGGTTTATTTGTTCTAAATTGTTGATTTAGTTAATTCTTCTTCTTCTTCTGGGTCTGACATGTCGAACCAAAGTGATACAGTAAATAATGAGGAGGTGAATAAAGGAAAAAATCTAAAAGATTGGAAAATGCCTTCAGTACCTGTTAATCAAATTTATAAGCAATCTATTTTTTCTAAATTTTCAATTAAGTCAGATTATAAAATAAAAACTTTGGAAAGAACCTTCTCTTTAGATAATGAGAATGAGTCAAGACAGTTATTCGATGAGGAATTAATGTATATGCAATGGAAGTATATGTTTATTCACATTGGATTAGTTCAAGTAGCAGTTAAGCCACTAATAAGACAGGGATTAAATACGAGTGTATCATTATGTTTAAGAGATGCTAGACACCTTAAATTTGATGACTCTCTATTAGGAATGATTGAAACATCTTTATATGAAGATCCAATTTATTTTAATTGTTTTCCAAATTATTGTTTAGCTATGTCTGATCCAAACTTGTTGAAGGGATTAGAATTGGATATTAAAATTAATAAAAATATGATGACAGGATCACAACCTTTTACAATAGTGTATAGGATTTGTTATAAGTTGATGAAATCTAAATTAGAACCACAAGCATTAGATAGAAGCCCTAAAGGTTACACTTCGTTGATACAAACAAATGCTAGGAAGTATAGTGTTCAAATTCCTAAGAAAATTGGATGGAATCAAAATACACTTCCAAAACAATCCATACCTGAAACAGTTGAACCTGCTCCTAAAATTGAAGAGAATATAGATGATAATTGTTATATATCAGAAAGGTCAGATGGTACAGTGGCTATTTCCTCTCAACGAAAATCAGATTCTCACATTTCAAGTTCTTCATCCTCTAGGCATTTTGAAGATAGACAGTTAAATAAGGGAAAAACAATAGACAATTAACTCATCAACAAGATTCTAGTAAAACCTTTTTCTCAAGTCATATCAGCATCCACTTTTGCTTTAGCCAATCTCATCCTCTCCAAAATCAGTCAAAATCTCAGTTTCCCTTGTGAATTAGTTTCAAAAATGTTTCCCTTGAATTGGCATTTACTTTTCCCAGAAAACTTCCACCAGAAAGAATTTCAATTCTCCTTCCTCATACAAAATGCAACTTTACACTAATAGAATGGCTTTCTCTAATGGGGTATAAATCTCCTTTGGGAATGAGACACTTTTTTCAACCCTTCCAACTCCCTCTTACAGTTATTATGATTAGCATGGTTTGATGCTTTCTCTTTCAGAAAATTCAGTGTCATTCTCCCTCAGTTCTCTCCAGATTCCAAAGATTGTTACTCTTCTTTGTCCATTATAAGTTACCATTAAGGATTAAGCATGTTGTCAGAAAGACCTCGGTTGTGACAATATTGTATTAGAATGTGTCCCGAAGGATCAACATCAGTTTGTTGTACATAAAAGTATGAACTATGCTAAGTTTGCTTCAGTAGAATAAGGAAAAAAAATGGAGAATAGAAAAATGTTGGAAGCAGCAACTCAAATATCAGATGAAGACCAAAGTGATTCTCCACTTCCAGATTACTTTCAAGATGCTCAAGACTTGTATGGGATAACATTTCAGTTGAATTATTGCACCAGATCAGTATATAAGATTTTCAGCATTTTTTATATCAAAATAAATTAGAGGATTTTACTCTTGGTATTATTAGACAAATTACTTTCGGTGAATTATACAGTTCTGGCAGCTCGTATCAGACCTTTCACTATTCATTTGCAATCTGCAGTATCATTTGAATTTTGGTGGTATCAGGAATTATTCAAGACTTTCTATTTTTTTGGTTAAACTTATTGGAGATTTTTCACTATTGGTGAATATTGTTGTTCATTTTACTTTCCATTGTATTATTGCAATTTTATTATTTACTTTTGTAGTTATATAAGACACACCTTGTATTGGGGCACTTAATTTCAGCTCTATGTTTTCCTCAGTTTCCAAACTATCCTTTGCAACCTTCTTTTGTATCCCAAATCTTCATTTTTATACCTAACCTCAATCTTCCCTTGTAATATTATAAAATATTTAAATGAATTTTAGAGTTTCAATTATTACTTATATTTTGCAACTTTCGTTTAACCTTCCTCTAAAGGAAAAAATAATCATCTTAGACTATAAGAAAAGCCATAATTTTTTTCCATTTAATTTTTCAAAACCACGTTTACTGTGCTCAAATTGGACAATCAAATTAAAAAGATATGACTAGATCAAGTTTTAACAGTCAAAATGCATTTGCATAGCTAAGGTGAATCACATGTGGTTACTACTAATTAATTATGATTGATCTATTAAAAGAATTAATATAATTATTGTGAGAGGAGTAGATTCAATTCTGGGCCGAGGCCCAAAGGGCCTTAAAGCTCGCACTAAAAAGTACGGGCTAGGCCCACTACTATGAATCATTAAGGAAAGTGTCCCCCAGGTGATTCTCGAGGAGTTCAAGATATGTTATCAACACTAAAACTCTCATCTAAGGAAACAAATATGGGTGACCTCGGATAATACAAATGAGTAATCCTAGAAAACCAGTTTCCTTTTCATAATCAAAGGTACCACTCTCCTTAAGCATATCATGGGAAACTCCCTGAAGGGATAAGTATCACAAAGATTGCCACCTCCGCTTTAATGAGAGGTTTTCTACCTAATCCCTGCTTTACAATCTGAAGTCTTGAACAGTACTAATATCCTGAACAGTACTAATATCCCCAAAAGTCCTTTCAGGATAAGAACGAGGGAAACCAATAGGAGGAAAAATATCCAAAAAAGATCTAGTTTTTTTTTTTTTTTTTTTAAGGGTAAGCCAGCTAAAAGGATAAGGGAAGGAAAAAACTTATAAGAAAAGAGGGGGGGTGGGGGTATGAGAAAAAGGGATCCCAAAAAAAGGGAGAACAAAAAAAAAAAAAAAAAAAAAAGAAGAGAGAGTGGAGAGATTTTTTCTTATCTCCAAATCTCATCACCACGGGAAAAGTGTGTAATGATTGTTGCTAATAATATTAATACGATATTGCTTTCATAAATTAGTTGTTTGAGTTTTTCTTTGTAGAGTTTTCATCTCGTACATTAGATAAATAAATTATGGTTTTTGGATATCCAAGCTAAAATATATCTTTAAAGGGCTTTTTGGCCTTTTTAGATTGTTTTTTACCTCCACAATTAATTAGATATATATTTTTTGGGTTGTCTTTTATATATATATAACTCAAAGAAAAGTTAATTATATTTTAATTAGATTCTTAATTTTGCACCATGTGTCCCGTCTAATTTTTTAATTTTTGTGCTAAGTGAATTATTGAGTGTAAAAATCGATGAGTCCAAATTCATAGATTTTAAATTGGATTTTAATTGGAGTCCAATTTTGTGGCACTTATCTATCTAATTTTTTTAATTTTTGTGGCAAGTGACTTATTAGGTGCAAAAACTGAAAAGGATAAATCCAATTAAATTCTAAATTATATACTTATAATAAGAAATAATTATATATTTTAGAAATGTATAGTTTAAAAAAAGTGTAAGCTAATACTATGTATAATTTGAACATCTTCTAACAAAAATCTATTATTTGAAACGTATAATTGTGATTATTTTTAATTATAACTGTGCATATGCATAGGATTATACACTAGTAATAAAAATGATAAAGATCTATACGTTTTAGATATTCTAAGAGATTGGATTATCAAAAAGTTCATAAGTTTTAAACAACTAATTTATTTTAAGTCATCAAGTGTCTAAATATGATAAATATTATGAAAAAAAAAGGCCAAATCTAGACGGTTAGGATAGTAAATTAGGACTCTAAAGTCAGAACAAGTTCTAAAAATTAATTCAAAATAATCAAACACCCAAAACTTAAAACAGAGCACCCAAAAAAAAAAAAATTGTGATTTTTCAGATTCCAGCTCAACTCTTAAACCCAAGGCTTTTACCTTTTTATAAATAGAGGAAATCCCTTCATTTACAAAGCACACAAAAATCCTTTGAAAGGGTTTTTGAGAAAAGAGACATAAGGTGGTTGCTAATCGTTTTTGTCATCTATTTGCTTGTAGGTTTTTTTCCCCCTTGTATTAACACAAGGTAATGCTATTTGTTGTTAGGTATTCCTTAATTGCATCCTGCCTCCAAATTTAAGTTCTGATGACAAGCAATAATCATGATGTTTGATTCTGCTTATGTTGAAATACTTTTGCACAATGTAAACTATTCATGCTTGTTAGGCATGTTATGAAGAAAAGTATTTTATCTGCTTTTTGTCAGATTTTACTTTAGATTTTCTATTTGAGATCCTTGTTTCCCTAGGAAGATTATCTTTGTAAAAATTTTGTATTCTCCTTATTTTTTTGCACCCCCTTCTTTGATGGTCTTTTTTTTTTTTTTTTTTAATTACATTTTTGAAGTAAATTTTTCTACATTTATATTTTTGAAACTATCCACATGTATCTGATTCTTTTTATATAATTTATCTTATTTTCAGTTTCTATGAATCATTTTTTACCAATTATTTCCTTAATTATGGAACCTTTTCTTTGTATGCTATTGGTATTCTTATTTACACTTGTTTGACAGTTTGTCTCAAATTTGTTTATGAGATTTTCTCAAACTTTAGTGTGCCTTTTCAGTTAAAATTTTCTTTTTAGTGGTTCATTTTGTGGGTTGGCTCTTCTATTTTAAGGTTAATAGTAATAGAAGTGATTGCTCCATCTTAGTGCCTGTTTGGTTCGGCTTTTTAGGGCCAAAAAACACAAAACCAAATTGTAACTTTTTTGCCACGTTTACACGTTGGACCCCAAGCAATTTTAGATTTTGCATTTTCGGCCCTAAAACAAGAAAAAACACATTTTCACATTAGACCCATAGAGGTACAATACTGCAATGCAAAAATGCAATACAAATCGGGAACCGTTAGAAACTTTCTCCCATATCCTTTAATAACCTTTACAATTTTTTCAAAAACCCACCAATTTTACCCTTTTACCTAACCACAAAACAAAACCCATTCTCAGAAAATCACCATGTTGCTGGACTCACCTTGCTAGTACATTTTTCCTTTATGTTTTCTTGCGTTTTCTTGTGCATGTTTCATCCATTACATTTTTCTTCTACATTTTCATCACAAAGCAACTTCAAGTGACCTTGTGAGATGGGTGACCACAGTTGTTGATGAGAAATTGGGAGTGAGTGAGAACTAAAGAGAACTTTAGGTGTTTACTAAAGAGAAGTGACGACAAATCTCTCTGGTCACGTGTCCTTGGATGCTTGTCACTTCTCTCGGGCCACCACCTTAACATGTATGCTGCAAACAAGGTTTCAACACATACTAAGAAATTTTATTTTACGTACGTATTGTCATTTTTTGTAATTTATAATTTAAATTACAATTTTGACAAAATTTAGTCAAACATTGACAATTTTCCAAAAATACTTTTTAATTTTTAGAAAACGCTTTTATTTTAAATAGAAAAATCTAGGGGCTGTTTGATTGTATTGTTTAAACAACAGTGTTCATTGTTTAAATAACACAACATATATTTCCACAACACTTAAACAATGTTGCTAAAACAGTTCCAAACGGCCCTAATATCATACCTCAATTTTAAAAAATGCCTTAAAAAAAAACAATTACAAAAAATTGAACTAAAGTGACTCTAATTTGTGCTGGATTGAGATCAGGTACATTAGTGAGATTTTAAAGTGAAAAAGAAAAAGAAAAAGAAAAAGAAAAAGTAAAAAAAGTAAGAGAAAGTAAAAAAGAAAAAGAAAAAGTAAAAGTTAACCTCGAAATCATTTCATATCATGGCTTTATGTTCGAATCATACACTTTTGGCTCCACCAGGAAATTATTGAGTACTATTTGAGAATATTACTACTATACACATTTTACTTTTTACTTTTATTGTTCATCGAATTATTGTAATATTACTAATTACTTTTGTACTCTATATAGTTATAAGGATGCGCCCTTGCTTTCTACACCCTTTGTTATCCAGAAAAAAATCTTTCGTCCGTTACCTTCTTCCATCTAGAAATCTTTCCCTTTGTCATATTTGTAGAATTGAAATCAATTGCAACACTTGATCTAAGTAAGTCTCTAAACTGTTTTCTTGAACTGTCATTTGGTTTTTTGCAATCTTCATCACTTTTTTTTTCTCTGTTGCTCACTTGTTCTCTACTTAGGAGTGTGTTCGGTTATCGTGCTAAATTTGCTGATTCTTGATTTTGCTAATTCTTCTTCCTCAGGGTCTCCAATGTCGAACCAAAATCAAAGCGATATAGTAGTAAATAATGAGGAGATTATTATAGAAAGAAATCTAAAAGATTGGAAAATGGCTTCAGTACCTATTAATCAAATTTATAAGCAATCTATTTTTTCAAAATTTTCAACTAATTCAGATTATAAAATAAAAACGTTTGAAAGAACCTTCTCTTTAAATAATGAGAACGAGTCAATACAATTATTCAATGAGGAATTAATGCAAGAGCATAGGCAGGAGTATTCATATATTCATCTTGGATTAGTTCAAGTTGCAATTAAACCACTAATAAGACAGGGATTAAATACAAGTGTGTTATTATGTTTAAGAGATTGTCGACTCCTTGAATTTGATGACTCTCTAATAGGAAGGATTGAAACATCTTTATATGAAGATCCACTTTATTTTAATTGTTTTCCTAATTTTCCTTTATCTTTGACTGATCCACACTTATTGTGCGCATTAACATTGGATGTTAAAATTAATAATATGGTGAGAGGATCACAACCTTTAACAATTATGTATAGGATTTGTTATAAATTGATGAATACATTAATTTCAAAATCATCATTTGGTATTAAAAGCACTCCGTTATTACAAACAAATGCTAGGAATTCTAGTATTCTAAGTTTGTGCTGTGTATCCAAGAGTTAAACCCTTTTGGATATACACTACTGTTAGTTTCTTTAAGACCTTTTCTCCTCTTTCCGTGTATGTGTGTTAAAATATTTAGTATTGTCAAAAAAAAAATCGTATGTAAATTGATCGGAATCAAATTACACTTCCAAATCAATTGATATCAGAAACACTTGAACGTCCTAATGTTGGAAGCAGCAACTCCAATATCAGACGTAGAGGATGAAGACCAAAGTGATTCTCCTTTACCAGATTACTTTCAAGATGCTCAAGACTGGTATGGGATATCACTTCAGTTGAATTAATATAAGATTTTCAGCATTTTCTGTATCAAAATAAATTAGAGGATTTTACTTTTGGTATTATTAGACAAATTACTTTTGGTGGAATTAGACAGCTCTAGCAGCTCGTATCAGACCTTTTATTATTCATCTACAATATCATTTTGGTGGTATCAGGAATTATTGAAGCCTTTTCACTATTCATCTACGGTATTGTTCTGGCAGTATCAGCAATTATTGAAGACTTTTCACTATTCGAGAATAATGTTGTTCATATTACTATTTATTGTATTATTGTATATAATTATTCACTTTTGTAGCCTATATAAGACTCCCTTGTTTGGAATCCGCTTATTTTCCAAAGTTTCCTTTGCAACCTTCTTTTGTATCCCAAATCTTACCCTCAATTTTCCCTTGTAATATCTAAAATATTTAAATGAATTTTAGAGTTTGAAGTATTATTCAAGATAGCTTCAAGTAAGTTTTAGTTTTTTACTTTGTCTTGCAGCATACTTTCTTCATGATTCTTATTTCTTTGTTATTCTCTTTATTGCTCCTTGGGATACAAAGTGGAGCACAATTAACAGCTTCACCTATAAAAAAAAAAGTAAGCATCAAAGATGAAATCTTGAATTTAGAGAATATAATTGTAGATGCTTATATTTTGCAACTTACGTTTAACCTTGTTCCAAAGGAAAAAGTAATAATTTTACATCATAAGAAAAATCGTAATTTTGACCATTTGATCATTCAATACACCATTGAAAATAATCTAGGACTTCTTAATGATCAGAACAATGTATTGTGTGCTCAAATCAGACAATCAAATTAAAAGATATGACTAGATCAAGTTTTAATGGTCAAAATGCATTTGCAAAGCTAAGGTGAATCACATGTGGTTACTACTAATTAATTACGATTGATCTTTTTTTTTTTTTTTGAAAGAGAGTTTCAACCTATGACGTCTGCTCTTGATAATAACTCTTTATTATTAGACCAAGACACTAATAAGCTTTTGGTGTAAGCCGGGATTGAATCACAGGTCTCTTATACAACTATTAGAGACTTTATCAGCTGAGCTAACTAGAACCCACATGATTGATCTATTAAAGGAATTAAATATAATTAATTAGATATAATTTTTTTGGGCTATCATAATAATAATTGTAGAGATCCACGTGTTTAAGACATTCTAAGAGATTGGATTATGAGAAAGTTCATAAGTTTTAAACAACCAATTAGTTATTTTAATTCATCAAGTGTCTAAAAATGATAAATATTATGGGAAAAAAAAATATATAAATGGCTAGGATAATAAATTAGGACTCCGAACTCCGAAGCCAAAACAAGTTCTAAAAATTAATTCTAAACACTCAAAACTCAAAACAAAGCACAAATGTAGGATTGGGTCCAAGTGCCGATTTCCTCCAAGATTCAATTGTTTTGTGATTTTTCAGATTCCAACTCAACTCTTAGGCCCAAGGCTTTTCCCCCTTTATAAATAGAGTAAATCCCTTCATTCACAAAGCACACAAACATCCTTTAAAGGGTTTTTAAAGAGACATAAGGTGGTTGTTGATCGTTTTTGTCAATCTCGATACACTACCCCTCAAAAATCCAAAGTTTATTACTTTCAAATCATTGAAGAACTATTGCTATTTTGCTCAAATCTTCAAATAACACAAAGAACATCTCGAGAACACTTCGAATGAAGGAGGTGTTGCCCATCCAATCCAAACCCCAATCCAAATCCATACATCTGAAGGTAATGCCCAAATTCCAAACTTGAAGGAAGAACATGTTGCACAATGATCAACAATCACGAGAACATTTAAGACCACTCTTGCATGATGTTGGAAAAACATATGCACCATGTTGCCATCATACATGTTATATGCAGCAGAAACAAAACTAAGATCTACTTCATATAATGCATAAACCACAAGCAAGTATGAATATGAAAATTGTGAAGTAAAATCGTACCATTGATGCATCTACCTTGCAAAACAAAATAAATCTCACCAAGAGCTCTTGAATCTTCACCCAAAGCTTTGATCAATCCTTGTACAACTTGATCTTCACCTCAATGATTGTGTGTGGCTAAGAGTGTTGGCTCATCCTTTGTTGAAAATGCCATAGAACCGAGTATGCTAGGAGAGAGAGATTAGGTGACTAATGTAATTAATTTAATGTGTAAGAAAATAGTTTATAAAAATTAAAATATTAAACTATTTAGAAAAATTGATTGTCCATAATATGTCAGCATACTCATAACATTCCTTTTTTGTTGAAACAGTTATAGTTTTAATTGTATTGGATTTAGCTCACAATTTTGGGGACCTTGGGATAGGGAAGAAGCGAGTGTACAACCAACCTATGTTTTTTTTTTTTTGTTTTTTTTTTTTAAGTCAATTACCCCCTTCCCCCACTTCCCTAACAAATTTGAAGCCTTTTGGGGGTTTCTTTTTTCTTATCTTTTTTTTTTTTTTTTTTAATTGAAGAGCTTAGGTCTACGCTAAAATCCATGGTCTAAAGCTGGCCATGAGTTCTATCATTATAGTTTGTCAAATACTCTACACAGTAAAGCTCTTTTTAATTAAAACTATTTATCACGAAATCTCTAGAATTACAATTTTATAGATGAAGCTCTACTTTTTGAGAGGGTACATAATGTTTCGGGTTAAACCCAAGCTCTCACAACATGTGAGACTTAATAGCAGGGACGGAGCCAGGACTTGAAGTTAGGGGGGCAGCTCTGACCTTTGGCTTTGCTGCTTCTTAGCTACCGAGGAATTTTTTTTTTTTTTTTTGAATTTTTGATGCGTGGGTCTTCTACTAGGTAAAGACATAATAATTCTGTTTAAAACTTTTTAAAGAGCTGGTTGTTTGTTTTAAGTAAAATTTGTTAATTAGGTTTAATTATTTTTAACTTTACTATTGATAATTTTGTTATTGCGCTAATTTTTTTGTGCTTGTATATTTTGTTTTAGATTTTAGATCTATAAAATTTTTAATGGCCTTTAAATGAGAAAAATTCTAGAGCTACAAACTTTTTTACAAATTGCTAATATAGTGAGTGGTTATTGATAAGTAAAAAAGTAATGTAAGTGGTGGGTTCAAATGCGAATCAATAAGAATTTATACCTCAATGGTTTGTATAAATGTTGTAGATAAGTTTGTGCCTGTAACATTAGTCTAAAAAGAATCAATGATATTGTTAAGGGGCAAAATGTAATTTTATTGAACAAAATTGCTAAAATTAGTGTGTATATATATATATATACACACACACACATAGGGGTGGCACCATGGCTAGCCCAGGGGGTTCAAATGAACCCCTGACCTAGCCTGAAATAAAATTATATATGTAGTATTTATAAAATTTTATTGTTTTGACCCCTACAATAAATATTTGAACACTTGATTCTAATTTTTTTTTAAGCCCAGCTGAAATTAGTTTGAATATGATTCTCTTAGTACAACTTTCTCAATATTTTCACAATAAAGATTAAATGGTAAATCGTAAATAGTTTTTATCTGGATTCACAACTGATATAATTTTTTACCTACCATTAATAACTTGTCACCTAAATTTTGTTGTGATTTTTTGTAAAATTGTTGTGTTAGTAGCACAACTCTTGAAATATTTAATTTTACAAGAAAGAAAAAAAAATGTTTCAAATTTTTGTTCATTCGTTTAGAAAAGAAGAAGGAAAAAAAAAAAAAAAAAAACTCTCAAGGACTCTAGCTTACTTTGGCATTGACAGCATAAAGTATCTACATCTGTGTTTTTTTCCTCATTCTTTCTGTCTTTCTTTCTCCCTTCTATGTTTTCTTAATTTTTCTCTATGTCAGATCAAGTAATTTGATAAATGCTCTACAAATTTTGAAATCTAAGAAATCTTTATGGCTTGCTCTAATTTGAAGAGAGTGAACTCATGTATGATTAAAAAACCATACACTTGAAAGGCAAAAACTTATTACTATTCTTTTTCTTAGTTTCACGTTTCCTCACATCTCTACTCCTAGGTGTATTACTAACTTATTGTTCTTATTCTATATTTTTTATTCAATTGATATAACTTATAAATATAATAAGTTATTATTAATTTGACAAAAATGTATGATTAGTTATTTAATTTTATTTGTTTATGCATCCAATGATTGTTGTCTTAACGATCTTTAAACTATAAATTTTTTTTTTTTTACTCGTACAGTATAGTTGTATTGTGTATAATGTGGATGTTGTGTATATATAAATAATCATCTTATTTTTCACTCGCCTATCCCCACCTACAAATTCTTGGCTCTGCCAATATTGACTTCCCTAGGAAAAAGTTTTGGAGCTGCCACTATATATATACACTATATTTTTTAATAAAAAATTTGGGAGGCCATTGCCCCCTTAGTCAATATATGCTTGCCTAATAGCGTATGAGTCTCACGTATTGTGAAAGAGTCGGATGTATACACCTGAAATATAATATCATTTTGCCTATTTTCTATAGTAGTATACAACAGAACAACCACCCCTCCCCGCTCCAAGATTAAAAAAAATTATGATTCTTTTGGAGGGGGAGAAAAGAAAAAAAAATGAGAGTAGAAAAAAAAAAAATATATATATATATATATATATATATATATATATATATAATGTACACATGCGGGTAGATTTATTTATTATTTTTTTTCTTTCAGAAACCATGCGGGTAGAGACTTTTTGAGTAAAATAACATATTTATAAGAATCTTAAAGAAAAACAGCCATCAGCCAAGTATATTTAATGTTGTTTATTATAAGGCTGTTAATTATTTGTTAGTGATGAACTGAACTAAAATATTGTCATGTGATTATCATTGACGACATCCGCTGCCAAGTTTCTGCTTTATAGTTTTCTGATTTCTGTTATGTTAAGTGCATCTGTTTGAGAACAACTTATTTAGTTAAAAGTTGAAATATAAATTTTTTTACTAAGAGTACTGTAAACAAAAATAAAAACTAACTGAAATAATACCTTGAGACCTATGAATAGTATCAAAAAATACAGTGAGACCTATGAATAATAGTAAAAATAAGTTGAATAATAACAAAAATAAGTTAAATAGTAAAATAAGTTGACTTTAAACTTTAATCCCAAACACAATCATAATATTGTTACTGATGCTCTAACAAAAAGAAGCTAAAGATTGTATGGGGCTACAGGTTTAGTTGGAAGACTTATTAGACTTTCTAGATGTTCATTAATTTTGTTTTGAATAAATCCCCAGGGCTGTTCCAGTCTGGTTTCTCAAAAAAAAAAAAAAAAGAAAAGTCATGTGAAACCTTTATATAGGGAAAGTAAAAATATTTCATTATTTTGGGCTAAATTTTAAACATGTTCACCTCAGCAAAAAAGCCAATATTAATGAATTTTTGGTTAGATTGCTCTTTGCCTCTTTGGCTTGGCTAGAGAATTGAAAGATACTAAAATAAAAGTATCGAAAAAGGAATGTGCTCTCTTTCTCTTAACAGTTTCTTTGAATAGGCCCAACAGAATATCCTTTTCAAATGCCCTCCAAAAGTGTACTTATTTTCCCCACTCAAATTGTTGTCATGTCCTCTGAATCATAACCTTATCCAATGCTTGAACTGAACCCTTCATATTTGAGCAAATCAGACAATGAACTCACCTCTAGTGTTTGAAAGCTATCTGGATTCAATGGTCATCTGGGCCTTAATTGTGCTTTTCATAGTTTGAGATTGTTTTTTAGCTTTGCTTGAATTATTGTACCAAATTCAAACAATTTTTCAAAGTTTTAAAAGTAATTTTAGTACCACATAAAACTACACAACTTTTGCCACAATTTTTCTCATAACTATCTCACGTGGCAGATTGTAATTGTCTTCATGTCACTTTCACATGAACCTGCTACTTTTTCTCTGCCACTCAGTTTACCGCGTGAATAGCTGTAGCTAAAGACAAAAGTTGTGGTACATCACGAAGTCTTAGAATTTTTGAAGTTTTAAAAGGCAAAACCATTGCAAATTTGCAATGTTTTTAAGTGCTTTTCATGAATGTTTAGTTTTGACTATTCTCAATTAGGCAGATTTCATAGTTGAATGGTTTGTGAAGCAGCCACTTAAATCTGAATTGACTAGTCATAAATGATAAAACTTGCTTGCTATCATACAGAGGAACTATTTTTGAACAGGCAGCTAGCTTGAGACACAGACTACCAGTCTTTTTCATCTTTGAGCTGCTATGCACAAATAACCTAAAATAGTAAGGTACTTCTCATTTTGTTAGTATCTAACTAGGAGGAGGCGAATCGAATTGTGTGGATAATATGAATCAAATAATGGGTTAATGTATAATTTAGAAATTATGACTATCTTGATTCATTGTCTATATCTGAATTTAAATATTTATTTTTGAGAATCATTTTTTTAAAATATTTATTTGGAAACTAAGATATCATGACATTCTTAACTCATAGAGTCTACGTTGAATTTATAAATTAACTTTCAACTAGATAAAAAATATATATATGTTCTTAGAATTTATCAACAAAAATTATTATAATTCATCCTCATTCAAACTAAGTTGAATCAACTTTCTAGATACTGATCAAAATGAACAAGACGGGATGGGATTAAATTGCTTTGTTCATGGCCATTCTATGAAATTAGAAGTCGTGGCCTTGAACCATATGGATATAGTGATATACAATATATGGAGGCAATAATCTCAATTTAATATTCACCATTTTTGTGGTTTAAGGTAACTCAATTGATAAATTTTTTTGTCGTTGAATCGGATATGAGTTCACCTCTTGCTATAAAAAATTAATTAGTGTTTTAGTTTGAATAATCACCGTAGAGTGAATATCACAAATTCAAATATATCACATTAATTAAGAACAAATCACCAATCCCTAACCTAAAAAACTTTGATAAAAGTAAAATTCTTTTGACACAACTAAATTCATCTATATATAAATTATAAGCATCCAAGTGCTTCAAATAATGGTAACTTGATGAGATATATGAACTTTGTTTTAGAAATGGATTCTTTTTTCTTTTTCTTTTTTTGGTTGGGGGGGGGGGGGGGGGGGGTGTTTCTGCTAAGAAGAGAAAAATTTGTAGTCTTAGGGTAAAATACAAAAAGACAACCTATGAGGTTTGGGCTAATACTAGGCACTACCTAGTCTTCTAAAAAATATCCAATTTACTCCCTACGCACAAACCAAATAACACTATTTGTGCTCATTTCCCCAAAAACTAATTTGCGGCAAGGTTAATTGGCACAATGCAAACCCATAGTGACTATATTGTGACAAATATATGTATGAGAAAGCTTTTCAATAATAAATAGTAGATAAATAAAAATTAGAGAATAAAAGCAAAAGAGGACTTGGAAAATCAAGAGAACTATCCAACAATTTTAGGTGTGGTTTTTGCTTAAGGCTCAAATTAGATATTTTTGAAAAGTTTAGGTAGTGCCTAAAATTAGCCTAAACCTTAGGAGTGGTTTTCGTATTTTACTATTTTCTTTATAGTCAATGACAATTGCTCTCTCTCTCTCTCTCTCTCTTTGTTTTAATAAAAGCTTGATTTTCAAACCTTTCTTTTTGAACAAGAATAATAATACTGCACTATTTTGTTATGGTAAAGTGTGAAGCACACCTTAAAAAAAATATAAAACCACATTGAAACATGTAAAAGCAGCCTAAAAAATTGTAAATAGTTAGAAAATATGTCATCCCTTAGAATTTTTTAACTTTTCCTAGTAAGGTTGAAATTATTAAACATAAACTCCTAATCCTAAACAACCCCCCTCCCCCTCTCTTTCTCCAAGAAAAACTCTCCCCAAGGATGCAAACCACAATTCTAGTTGTTCTTTTCAATAATAGAAATTTCATAGAAATGTACTCGTGCCTTCCATGAATGGAACTTTTCCACTTTAGAGAAAACACCAATAAACCATAAAGAGTGGTGAAACTTTCCTTCATTGAAAATTCATAGAAAAAACGATCTAGATTTCGTGTGCACAAATAAGAACAAATAGTAAGTCAAGTCATCAAACGTAACCATTTTTTATTAACATGTCTATGAACCATGAGTGGATAATGTTCATGTTTGATCTGATAACCACCAACGCCATGGTTGGTTTATTCAAACCAAAGGTCATATAATGTGAATTCAATTTTTCCTCCTATTGAGAAGGGTACAATAGCAACAAAATTTTCTTGTTCACATGTGGAAGACAAATATACCAAATGTAGTGCACAATGTCAAAATCCACAAAACGACTAAAAATTTCACATATTCATTTGGACCATTTTCATGGCCAAGTTCAAAATCACTAAAAATCCAAATCATAAACCTCAATTTGTTTCAAAATTCTAATTTTCCTCCTATTGACAAGGGTACAATTGCAACATAATTTCCATGTTCACATGTGTACGAGAAATATACCAAATGTAGGGTATAATGTGCAAAATCCACGAAACCACCAATTTCACATGTTCATTGGGACCATATAAGTCCATTTGCCATGTTCAAAACCACTAAAAAAAAAATCATAATCACAAATCTCAATTTGTTTCCACGAACTCAACAAACACGAAACAAAACAGTCAAACCTCAAACACAAACACAAAACACAAATCTTTTCCCCTCTCTAAACTCTCTCTCTGTCTCTCTCTCTTCCACATGAAAAGCTTAAAACTTGAGAAAAACCCAATTGAAGAATAATAAAGGCCATGTCTTTTCTCCTACCCAACCTCTCTCCCTCTTTTGTTCTTCATCACAATCACAAATCAAAAGAAAAAACCTTCATCCACCAATCACTCTCCCCTCACCAACCAAAACCCAATTCTCACTCTCACTATATCTCTCCTCTCTCCGTCACCAGCCTCCAAACCCCTCCTCCATTACAGGGTGTAGCTCAGGTTAACACTCCTCCTGGTGCACAAGATAAGCACCAAAAAGATGAATTCTATGTCAACCTTGGCCTTGCTGTAAGGACACTCAGAGAAGACCTTCCTGTGCTATTCACCAAGGACCTCAATTATGACATTTACAGGTTATTTTCTCATCTGGGTATTTCATATTCTTTGATTTTCTTATCTGGGTCTGTTTTATTTTCTGTGATAAGTGTTTGGGTCCTGAGAAAGTAGGAATTTTTTGTGGAATGTTATAATATATTAGGCTACATCTTTTATATGCTGAATTGTGTTATAAAAGCCCAATATAAATAGTAATACATTAGGCTTGATATGATAACCCTAAAACCATAGTAACCCTATTGAATTTTACAAAACCATGGTCTACTCAATTTATAGAAATGTCCTAATATATAATATCCTAATATGTTCTAAGTTCTAACATGGAATTTGATTGTTTTCAGGGATGATATTACATTTTTAGACCCATTGAACAAGTTTACTGGTATTGAAAACTACAAATTGATCTTCTGGGCATTGAGATTTCATGGTAAAATTCTGTTCAGAGAGATTTCACTTGAGGTATATAGGATTTGGCAACCTTCTGAGAATGTGATTTGGATAAGGTGGAACTTGAGGGGTGTACCTCGGATTCCATGGGAGACCAAAGGGCAGTTTCAGGGGACTTCAAAGTATAAATTGGATCGAACTGGGAAAATTTATGAACACAAAGTTGACAATTTGGCATTTAATTTCCCACAGCAGCTCAAGCCGGCTGCTTCGGTGTTGGATTTGGTGGGTGCTTGCCCTGCAAGTCCTAATCCGACATTTCTGTTTGGGCCAGTGGATGTATATTCATCTTCATGGGTGGAGCTTTATCGGGCAGTGAGGGGGACATTGAATCGAGAAGGGTACTTACTTTCACAAGATGGTTTGGTTACTTGTTCATAGTTTAGTGAGCAACTCCATACATGATTTATACTCGAAATTCAATATACATATGTATTAGTATTAGTGCATTTCATTTTGTATGATATGTTATATTGGTCTATAGCAAATAATGGTTTTTGATGGCCAAGGGTGGTTGTACATAGGCAGGGATATTGGAAAGATCAATGTAATTCTTGTTATGGTGGAGGCAGAGTAGCTTGGGCATATATGGTGAGCTAATACAGGTCAGAGATGTTACATATATATGTATACAAAACCTTGATTCTGTTTCCAGTGAATCTAATTCTACATTTATTCTGTCACAAAATTGAATCCTATAGTTGATTTACTGCTAACATATGATTGAGTTTGAGTCTTACATCTATGGTTTGTTTGGCTCCAAAGATTCTTCACCCATAGTTTTATATGATGCTCACCTTGATTTGAGGTTTAGCGTGGAGGAAGGTCATGTTTATCCTTAGAAGTCTTCCTTAGGTGAATTTTTTCCCTGATTGGCCAACTTTGCATCTCATAGTCTAATTCTCCATGCTATCTTCGCTATTACTTTTTACTTTGTTTACTTTCTTTCCTCAATTTGGTCTTTTCTCTCAAGCCTGAGTGGCTGACTGACTCAACAGATGTAAGGTATCAAGATTATTTTATTTTCTCAACCACACGGACGACATGGTCATATACTGTCTATAGTATACCTTTTTAAGAAATCAGTGCAACATAACATTGAAAGTAGATGAGGACTTTAAATATATAATTTAACTGCTGTTTGTTTCTTAAATCCTGATGCTCCTTTTGTATTGAACCAGTTCAGTCAGCCAAAACTAGATGTGAATTTTGAAATACCTTTCTCCTTTGTGCTTACTAAACTCTTCATGGATGTTACAATAATACAAGCATATGTAAAGTTTGAACAAATTCTAATAATCATTTAGAGAGTATTAGTAATTGTGGAAGAACCTCAATGATGGGCAAGGAGCGGTAGAATGGGTTTATGAACTTCAGGGCACAATCAATTGAGAGCCATGCTCATGAAGTGGAAAACACTAGTTTTGCATCCCCTCTTCTTCCTCTTGAGGCCAAATTCTCAATTATCAAAAACATATTGTTTAATGGTCACTACAACAGAGGAAAAGGTGTGTTTTGTACTTATATAATGGAAAAACTTGTGTTCGGATGGCAGATTTTCACACCAAATTTTTTGCCGAGTCCTATAAGTCTATAACAACTTAACACACACACACACACACACATAAAGGAGCCATTCAGTAGTTTGTGAGAATCAAGAGTGCAAAGCATTCACAACTTATGGACAAATATCAAATCTTTATTACTTTACTGCAAAAGTACAAAAGATACTAGGGTTTGCGCTCACAAAATACTCACTAGGAATTATGCCTTAGTCAAGACTAACCACCAAAGCTAATAAATTAAAAACATGCACAAAATACATTGATCCTACACAATTCAATCTTCTTCTTCTTCTTTTTTTTCCCCTGCTTTTGACACCCCTAACCATCTAAGGGAACCTGTTTTGCTTTACAGCCTAAGTTACATGTTGACACTCCTTACAACTTAAATAAACGTACAAGAAATAATTGTTGTACTTTGCTACCGGGTCCAGAATCTAGGAATTGCGCGCCTTTAGGACATAAATGACTGCTGCCTTAGAGCCTTTACATGTTGCTAGCAGGCATGCAACTACTTGATAACTTCCACACCATGTTGGTGCCACTTGTTCTGCGAGTAATTTTAGTGTCATCTAAAAAACCACAACTTTTACCACAACTATCCTACGTGGCAGACGGTGATTGACAGCCTAATATTTTTACATGGTCCCGCCACTCATTTGTCTGTTACATAGATAGTTGTGGCAAGAGTTGTGCTTCTTCTTCTTTTTCTTCTTCTTCTTCTTCATCTTTTTTTTTTTTTTTTTTGTGGTATTAGATTTTTTGCTTGTTCTAGTCGTGCATTGTCCATGCAAATATATCTGATAGCCTAAGCACATGCCCAACCACAATATTAGCTAATGCAAAGGGTTTAGCCCATGTCAATACCACCTCCCAAATCTGACCACACAATGCCACAACAAATCATCTCCCATTTGCAGCCCAACAATGCATCATGCATGCCACAACTTAATCTTTTTTTTTTTTGAGAATCAAGCCTCAACTCAATCTGATTGCCCACATGAACCAACATGCCGACGCGTTCCAGTTCTGCCTTACAAAGATGCAATCAATCCATTGCTCATTACGCGTTCGTGGCTAATCCACACAAGGTTGCTATGACTCATCATCGCACAAGTTGCTTACAACACACGCATGGCCTGCAAAATATCAAGGCATGACCACGATTTCATCACATTTACAAGGCCATCAACATGTTGCCATCTCAGATTGATTGTACAAGCATTGACCACAAATGGAAGCATAGCCTGCTACTGCCTAAAACTCGTTTCTTAGCCTATGACATAGCTGATAGCTCCTCATGCCCATGGGTTTGTGTTTGTGGCTTGGGTCCAAGGTGCCTCTACATGCAACCAACCGTCTCAAGGATCAAGGGTTTAACAAAAGTACCATACCATTCAAAACTAGTTATTTTTTTATTCTCCAAATTTGGAGAATTCAAAAGGAGGAATTATAATTTAATGATTTTTTCTATCTACTTCTATAGAGTTTTAAAGGAATGAAATATTTATCCTCATCATACACCCACAAGTCCCAATCTATTCTCCTCCACCGCCATTTCTCTCTCTCTCTCTCTCTCTCTCTCTCTCTCTCTCTGTCTTTTTCGGGAAAAAAGGGATAAAAATACCAAATCCATAAGCATAGGGGTGTTCCTCAAATATGAACACAGTTATATTGAATATGGTTCTTTTGTGAGTCCCTACATAGTTTATAGCAAAGCTCATCTATGAAAAATTTTCCACATCCTAAGCTATTTTGTGTACAGAGTACCACATTGAATTAGATGTGCAGTGGTATGAGGTTGATTTGCTAGTTGAAGCTTTCCATCTAATATACATGTAGGTTGGATGTTCTGAAATGGTATGAGTCTGGTTTGCTTGTTTATTGGACCATGCTCTGGCCCATCTAAATTTGGGTCTTGAACGTGAGATGCAGTATTAATTGGTTAGATGTAGACTTTGATATGAATTTATGTACTTGTTGGGCCTCCACCTTATAGCTTAAGCTTTTGGATTGGAATGCCCATTCCTCTCCAATGCTTAAAAAATAAAATAAAATAATACACTCAAACTATAATTTAAAGGGTGCTGTTAACTTTAGAAGCATTTATTAATGTAGGAGTAGAAAAATTGGACACGATCCATTAACCCGACACGAAATTAGCAGGTTATAAGTTGAGGCTTAATGGGTTTGTATCATATTTGGGTTGACACAATTGACCCGTTTAATAAACGGGTTGGGTTAGTGTTCAACCCATAGAACCCGTTTGACCTGTTTAATTAAATGACATTTTAACAATATGCCCTTCAAACCCTACGTATATAAACTTATTAGTTATTATGGTTTTTTTTTTTTTTGAGATGTTGTGATTGATTCTTTGTGATATTGAGATATGTTTTAGTTTTGAATAATTATTTGTGATACAGTTACTCTTTAGTTCTAAATTTTATATTAAAAATATTTATTTGTTTTTTCATAATATATTTTTGATAAAATTTGAAAAATAGGTTGACACGACTGATCAATTTAATAAATGGGTCGTATTAGGGTTAAAGAATTATAACCCATTTAATAAATATGCCCAGTTTTGCAAGGAGGCCCAATAGTAGGAAGAAGCATAACAATATAAGAGGAAAATAGTTAGTAAATTGAGAAGAAAAAAACCATTACGCTCGAATGGCAAGAATTGTGGATCATAGGCCTAAGAAATAGCAAAAGGGCCTTAAAGAAAGCAAGCAGGTCCAAAGGAGCCCAGAAAAAGAAGTAGCAAACACATGGTCATTATAAGAAATAGAAAGCAAGCAAGAATGGACCAAAGAAGCCCAAAGCGATGAATTAAGTAAGTAAGAGGTTGAAAAACCCCAAAAGTAAAGGATGTGGTAATTTGAGCTGGGAAAGCCTAAGAGACTAAGCAAAAGCCCATGGGAACGAAGAATTGGAATAGGCTGAGGATGCCTAAGGAATGAAACATGCCGAGGATGCCCAAAAGAATGAAAAGGGCCAAGGAAGCCCAGAAGCGATGGAATGGGCCAAGGAAGCCCAAAACATTATGGATACTAGCCCAATGCTAATACTAGGCCACTAGAAGTCTAAAATTAACCAAAGGGAAGGCATAAAGTAGGCTAAAAAAAGGTCCAGCAAGCACGAGTCAAATAACAGCATGGCAGGAAGGACCAAATGGCATGGCAGAATTGCTAACCGACTTGCAAAAGGGGTAAAGGATGGATTAGAGAAAGAAAAGCCCACAATCAAGCAAGGCCCAACCCGGGAAGGAAGAAAGACATAAAGAATGAAAGTTCAGAGACTCATTCACGTCACAAGAGGTCAAAAGCGAGCAACAGAATGTGCAGACAAGCCTTTAGGCCATGACAAACGCATGAGCAGCAAACAAACCATAGACACACATGGAAATGGAGCACACACAAGACTTAGGCACCACCAACTTATACCCAGTCAATACAAAAATGGTGGGCCATGGGTCAAAGGTAAGAGAGGGTATGGTCTAGCGATGGGGAGAAAAGGAGGGTCTATTCTAGGGTTCTCGCTCAAACTCTTTTGGGGAAAATGTCTTGCTAGGATGACATACCACCTAAAAGAGGGAAATGTGTGTTGGAATCATTAGGTGCATGCCATGAGGGATAGTGAGAGAGAATGCACACCCTTATCCGGATGGGAATACCATGGTGAGCAAGTAAACAAAATAAAACTCTTTGTTTGGTAATGTGATGTGGCATGACCAGCACAGGTAAGTGATGGTGTTTGGGCAATTGATAGACCAGTGGGTGGTGTGGAAAGGATACCCACATCAAAACAAAGCAGTTAAAAGATAAAATAGTAAAAAACCCAGCCACGGCAGGCAGTATAAAAGGGGCTTTAGCCGTGCACAATGAACAACAAGGAGAGGAGAAAGAAGAGAGTACAACATAACAACACCACGACGGAACTAGAGAGTGAAAAATTGAGCAAAAAACTCAGAAAGGAAAAAAAAAAATTAGAAAGAAAGACAGAGAATAGGCAAGAGTGAGATAGGAGGCATGCACCAATAGGCTAATCTCTTCTCTCTCTCTCTCTCTAAAAGTCTACCCTCTAGTAAGGATTAAGAAATTTAAGGATAAGTCATTTAGGCCAATTCTCTCAAAGTGGGTAATTTCTGTGGCAAAAAATCTTCTAGTGAGATTGCCCATATTAAAGAATGGTTCACTTCGTAGACTTGACTCCGTAGGGAAATCAAGCACGGCAAATTGACCATTCTTTCCTTTATTTTATTGATTAAGCATTAGTGTGTTTTCTTTTCTTTATCATTATCATCTTATTCAAGTTGCATTTATGTTTGCTGCATTGATTCTTCCTTTATTGAGATCATCATTTAGTATTTCTCCATTTTCTGGCTGACGATAAGTGTATTTCTTTTGTTGTTATTATATTACATCTATCTGCCATAACTTTTTTGCAACAGTTTCCTCTACCATTGGCATGTGACCAAAGTTTTAGCAAAAAGGCTGCAGTTTGTGCATAAATTGGCTTGGGTTGTGTTGCAGTCAAGTCAGTCCTAAATCTCCTATACAGAACCATTGGGCCATAGTGTGGCAGGAGGCAACCTAGCCTGCTGTTGCAAAAAAGGCCCACCACACCCATATAGTCGGATATTCATGAGTTGACATAACATGAACCCGACATATGAACAAAAATTGCTACCCCTATATTAATGGTAGTAAAATCAATTTTGGAATACTTCTACTGTAATACCCTTACTTTAATGGGAAAATCGAGAAAAAAAAATCAACTGAATAATAGTGTCTTAGGCAGCATAGAAAAGAAAACAAAATCATTTCATTATGACTTAAATATCCTTCGAACTATTAACAAAAGACATTTTGGCATTGTTTTAAAATTGTGAGAGTTTTTAGGCTTTTTTCACACTTAGAGCATGCACATTAGTTGAACTATTTTTTTTATAGGGTAAACTACATATTTGGTCCCTATCCTTTACACCATATTTCAATTTAGTCCTTAACCTTTTAATTGTGTCAATTTAGTCCCTAACTTTTCAACACCGCGTCAATTTAGTCCCTATTATTATCTTTTAGATAAAATTTACTGACGTGGCAAATGACCAAAATAAAATGCTGATGTGGCATAGTCCATATCAACTATTAAAAAAAATATTAACACGTAGGATTTAAGTTTTAAGAAATTATCACATCTTAAAAAAAAAATTTAAAACACAGAAACTATTAAAAACAAAAACCCCAATTTCTTTAGAGTCTATCTCCTCCTCTCCTCTTTACATTCATTACTGGAGTAAGCTTGAATTTGCTCTCTCCAGTGACTACTAACGACCAGCCACACTCTTAAGTAGTCCAAGCCCGCTCTTCACCACTGAGGAAGAAAGTAAAAAACTGGAAATCTGACCCATTTTTATGAATCGATCAAACTCTAAATAAGAAATTCAATAACCTGTTGTGTTCCACTTAGACATAAAACACTTTTGAGTTGAAATCCTTTTTGCCAATCACAAACAAGGGCTTCAAGAATTGGCTTCAGTGTTCCAATACAAAGCCAGTCAACTGCCTATTCACATTTAATCCAAGCAATTAAACCCCCAACCGCCTATTCGCATTTCACTGTGAAATTTTACTAGAAAAAGCAAATCCTTAGATAGAGGGATCTCATATTCAAAGATTCAAAGCTTAAAACCTCAAAAGCTCAAAGCTTAGTAACAGTAATAACACTCAAAATTTTCATCCAAATTGAAATATCTTTTTTTATCCAAAAGAACATGGGAAATCAGATTTCTGCCTCTACAGCCGAAGAAATTCTCATTCCAATTTTAAACCCAAGTTCCAAAACTCAGGAATCGTGAAATACTCTAAGGCAAAAATATGGGAGGCTATAGTCACCGATAGTGAAAATTTGAAGTGTAAAGCTAAGAAAAATGGAAGAAGAAACGAAATAGAAAAGGCATTGGCTTTTGGGGTCAGAGGGAAAGGGAGAGAAGGAAGTTAACGAAGAGCTAATAGTGAAAGTTGGGGGCGAAGAGCTTCGTTAGACGGAGGCTTGAACAGTGTGGCTGGTCTCTAATAGTCACCGGAGAGAACAAATTCAAGCTTACTCCGGCGATGAATGTAAAGAGCAGAGGAGGAGATAGACTTTAGAGAATTGGGGGTTTTGTTTTAATAGTTTTTGTTTTTAAAAAATGATAATTTAAACTTAAAATCCTAAATCCTACGTGTTAATCTATCTTTTAACTAGTTGATGTGGACTATGCTACATCAGTATTTTATTTTAGTCATTTAACACATCAGTAATTTTTATACAAAAAATAATGGTAGGGACTAAATTGACACGGCACTAAAAAGATAGGGATCAAATTGACACAATTAAAAAGTTAAGGACTAGATTGAAATATGGTGTAAAGGATAGGGACCAAATATGTAGTTTACCCTTTTTTATATAGTTTTTAGCAACTTAAAAAGCTACTACACCTAGTATCAATGGTTCTATTTTTTTTTTACAACTTCATTTAATATTATTTATTTATTCTTCCTCACTTTTTTCCTCTTCCTATTTGTGAACAAACAACAAACCCACACCACCGCCAGTCACATCCACCACCACCACCACCACCAAAAATCCACCATAACAATCCCCCCACAACAACAACAACCCAATTTCAACCATAACAACATAACCCAGCCTCTTATCCCAGCAAGAATCCAGCCTCCAATCCCACCAATCCTAACAACAACCCACACCACCACTAGAACCACCAATCCAAACCACCCAACCACACAAACCCGACCCACACCACGAACCCACACCAACCCACCACCATGAATCCACACTAACGATCTCAACGAACCTAGGTAACACCATGAAGAGAAGAAAGGCTTGGTTTAGTTGAAAGGGAGATAGAGGTAGCCCTGGAGAGAAAAAGAAAGAAGGAAAAAAGGAGAGAGAATGAGAGAAAAAAGAGAGAGGACTGAATAAACAATTTTTTTTTTTTGGCATTTGTTGCTATAGTAGACTGCCAAAGATGGCAATTTACTGTAGGAAGGTTGTAACATTTTAACTATGCCACCACTGATGTAGCATGTATTTTTGTTGTTTGTGCTGCTAAAAATAGCAATTTAGCCTTTTAGGAGTACCAATACTAATGTTCGTTTACTCTTTTTTTTTTCACTCACAATAAAGTATCTGCCATTTATTAATAAACAATTCATTTTAAACCGATGTCGCTCAACACCCGATAACAAAGCCTCTAGTGCAATGCACGGCTTAATAAAAAAAATTATATATAAATTAAAAAAAATATTTTTTGATAATATAATTAAATTTAATAAAAAATAAATAGAAAAAAATATAAAAATATAAAAATTATGGCAAGTTTTAAATTTCTAAAAGCTCTTTGTAGTGCCATACATACATACATACATACATACATATATATATGTGTGTGTGTGTGTGTGTGTGTGTGTGTGTGTGTGTGTGTGTGGCACTTAAAAAAATCTTTCCATTATACTTGATAACATGTAGAGTAGTGAAGTGCTAACCATATATAAATTTCTTACATATATAACCAAAAATAATAATAATAAAACCATAAATTACAAAAATTGCAAAAATATAAGTACTTACAGTTTCTAGTTTGCAATGTAGATGTAAAAGTTTACATATAAATTATTTTAATGTTGCCAAAGTGTGGAAAGTTGAACGCTTGACACTTAACTAATCAAGTTAACTGGAACCTACTATACGAGACTTTAAACACCACTGGTGGGATATAATTAGAGTTAAGAATTTAACCTACCTGACAAAGTCACCATTTCATTGGTAGTGAAACCTTTGTTTGAAAAGGCGTTGATAAGGTCACTAAGATCTAAGGTTAGAGTAGGGATGTTGGAATTAACAGCGGCAGAACTTTGCAGTGGTGGAGTCTCTTCTGCCCAAATCAGTAGTCCAACTCCACATAGGTGCACTTAGCTGAATTAAAACTAATAACATGATGCAAATGGCTTCAAGAGAAGAAGATTTTAATAATAAAGTCAAACAAGTTTTGGCCTGTTGCCACAACTTATCTTCATTTTATTCAGTTTCCACTTAGCTGAATTATAACCAATAACACGATGCAAATGACATCAAGAGAATAATGTTTTAATAATGAAGTCAAACAAGCTTTGGCTTATAGCCACAACTTATCTTCATTTTATGAAGTTTATTTGATTTATGTACAATTTTTTAAAACTTGACTTTTTTTTTTTAATGTGACATTGTACTTTATCCGGTTTATTTTTTAAAACCAAATAAACTCATGGAAATTGTGGGATACAAAAATTTAATATGATAATAGTGTCACATATCATACCTAATGCCGAAGAGGCTGGCACAATTCCGAGAAGGCCATATCCTCGAACGGCAAGGCCAAGGAGGCGAGCAATGGCCACGTCGATGGCACATCACTAGAGGAGACCTCACTGTAGAGAAGTAACTTCAGAGATGGAGGTTAGCCCTAACATGACTAGAGGGATGGTAGCTGCCACCACATTTAATGCACCCCACCAAACCCCTTGGTCGCATTTATGTGAAAAGACCCCTGAACAGTGCTGTCTTGATTGTCATAGCTCACAAAAGATCTGGGAAGAGCATCTGATGGAACAAGCACTCGAATAGCGTCTTGCACTATCAACAAGTGGAAGGCCAAGATCAACTAAAAGAGACTATATAGTGTTGGAGATCCTCCAGGGAAGGGGATCATCTGAAAATGGTGGAAACAGACACTGTATCAACCAAGAACTGAAATTGTAACCAAGTCTGAAGAAATAAATTCAAGAACTACTCTTCTCGGACTTTGTCGAGAAATGATTTTCTTTGCACACAGCTTAATTTTCTTTGCTTTCTTACAATTCTTAATCCACTATGAGTGTTGTTCAATCCATTGAAGCCCAGTTTATAAACTCACTCTCTACAAATTTATGTATTGGGCTCTCTGGACCCTAAGTCTGTTACTTTTGGGCTTATGATTCAAATTATGCCCTTACAGAAATAAATTGAACTTGTGGGTTAATAAAATTAATAAGTAATATAAAAGTTTGAGTTCTTTCTTATAGCAACAACTGAATCTCTTGCAACAACGGCTAAAATATCAGCACAAGACACAACACTAGGGCAAAAATTCTCCAACTGTGATTTTATCCTTTCAAAACCCCTTAAAGAAGCATTCAGAGCAGCATTTTTCTCTCCTTTGTCAGTTGTATTGTCCAATAGTACGGATGCATCGCATCTCTGTTACAAAATGCTATTCAGAATGAAAGTCGAATGATCCATTAACACAATATAGTTTAGTTTCTTATATAATCAATTAGAGACACTCTCCAATTTGCATGGAAATTAATTTTACGCTCTTATGAAACTATATTATGGGCTTGTAAATGACTTTAGCATGGGTTCAAATGACCTTTTAACTCATTGCTGGGTAAGCTTTGCCAATCCACTTCAATCATCAATCTACGTACACAAGATTCACTTTGTACTTGAACCTCAGTATCCTCACGAAAAGGTAATTATACTCATATGGCCAAATCCCTGATTTGGATGGTTAGAATACTCTATAATCTATATATTACTATGATAAAACCTCTACATGAGTTAATATGTAAATATATTTAGTGAAACAAGATTTTTTACATTTTTTTTTATGATTTATTGTGATTAGTGTATAATAAAATTATCTCCCTGACAAATTAACTGAAAGTATATTGTATTCCTAATGGTACTTTTAGAAACACACGCACAAAACACGCAGACTTTTGTAGATTGATATTGCAGAAAGAAGAAGAAGAAAGTTAGAGATGACTTGCATTAACAAAGCAGTCATGAAGCCGCATTTTCACCTGCATCGAGTCATTCTGTAGGGAGAATTCATGGTAATGATCCAATTTCAACTCCCTCTCTCTCTCTCTCTCTCTCAATAATGAAAACTATAGTACATTGATGCTAATGAAAGCATATAATATAACACTCCAAAAAAATTAAAGTAAATGAGTTATTTATTTATTTGGATGTATATGGCTAGCCAAGGATGCGCTACATGTCAATATTACTCAGTTACGAACTAAGTTGCAAAATTTATACAAACTTCTAAGCTAGATATTTGTAGACTAATAAAGAGTTAGGCTTCCATAAAAAAAATAAAATAAAAAAGAGTTAGGCTTGGATTCAATGCACTAGACCTGTTGAGATAATGACACAAAATACCATCATAACGATTCCAATGTACAATGGCATTGGACAAGCTTTGCCCACTTATATATACTTAGTTAATTTCTTTATTTTTATTTCTTAATAAAAAGAAGAAAAAAGAAAAGAAAATTTAGGATTCATTTAACCCATTATGAATGAATTAATTTGGATAACTAGTATTAAGGTTGTTCATAGGTTGGTTCATGCCAGGTTTGTGCCCAACCCTCAATCAACCTGATCAGATTGGTTGGGGAACTTCCAAACCCGCAGCTGACCTGTAAGGGTATTGGTTTGGTCAATTCGGATTTATGTCGGGTGGTGGTTGTGGAAACAACGGAGGAGTCGTCACCTAGTTTAATTTTGCAATGGCCTAGGAACCATGAATATAGCATCCTTTCGAGGAAGGACCACTGATCTTACTGCTTGAGTATGGGTTCGGAGTTTAGGTACATCCTTAGGAAAGTGTCCAATATTGTTTATCTAACTCATACACACGCTAGCATACATCTAACAATCAACATGGCGTCAAACATCCCAAAACATCACTATCATACTTTGTTCATGCTATATCACAACCCAAGCCTAGCATACATCTATCATGCTTCACAAAACATCCTAACATACTCTCTAGCATGCATCTCATATCAAGGCAACAACAAACATGGTAGAAATAGAAGCAGCAAACAAACCATGTTATTATACAATGCATGACACTGACATATACATGTTCATCAAAAGAAAGGTAAGTTTTTTAGAACGAACAAATGCATGTCATATGAATACATGACTTACCTCACTTACCTTACAACAACATCACAGCACCTATGGCATCGATGAATGGACATATGAATGCATGTTCATGTTATTTAAACAAAGAAATAAGAACAACCCTAATTTTGACTTGTTAAAGGTAAACCAACACCAACATGTGAAACAGAGACTCAAAACTATATACAGATACATGGGGGATCAAAGCAGGAGTATAGCATGTGAAATAATAAAAAAAAACAAGGCAAAACATAAATTAAGGTTTCTGGAAAATGGCCCTGTGTACAATACAGAAGCCGGCGTACAAAGGCCAAATACTTGCTTGTGCAGGATTTGACCTATGTACGCATGCATAAAGCATGCGTGTGAAGGGTTGTTCAAAACCCTCACCCAAAAACAGGGCAATACTTACAATTGTAAATCTAACACCCTAACATGCTTTAAAAACATAAACAAGACTAAACCTAGGCTAAACAAACATGTTATAACATAAACAAAGTAATAAACAAGATTAAAACAAAACTAAAGATAGAAAAGAAAGGAAAGTTTGAAATATATACCTTAAAGCAAAAGCTCCTAGGTTTGATTTTTCTGTTCTCCTCAATTAATATATTCACAACCACAAAAAAATGATTAGTAACTTCAAAACTTGAGGATCAAGGCCAGAATAGGTCCCAATCAAATAAATTGACTTGAGGCTATATTGTGAAAAATTCCATTTTTCATTCCCTATTTCTAGCGTATCTTAAGTTTTTTCCCTTAGGATTTTTGTGTGTTTTGAAAAAGTAACCATGTATGGCTATTTATATCATGAAAATTAGGTTTGGAACGGCTCCCAAACGATGGAGATTCATTCCAAACTTCAACATTAATGCAGAAAACTTGCCCTTTATGTCTCTAAAACTCTACCTGCGTTCGCAGGCTCGTGCCTACGTACACATGCTTAAAGGCCGTGCACGCAAGTTCATGCCTGCATACGTAGGCTGAAGGCTTTCTTTGGCCTTTCTTTTCTAAAACTAGATTTTTTGCTCATTAAGAAGTTACATTTTCCATTTTAACACCTCTTAAGTCAATTTGCAATCTGATTGGGCCCTAACTAACCTTGGGTATTAGAATTTTGGCATCATTAGGACGGGGGCCCAAGTTGAAGGGGTACATGCGGTGTCTATAGTGGTTGGTTTTGGGTGAAGTCGAAAACCACTGAAAAGCAACGAGATTCCAACATCTCTTTAGATCTGATAAGATCTTGCCAAATCCGTCCAAGATCTGGTGAGATCTGGCAAAGATCTTGTCAGATCCGGAAAGAGATTTTCACAATTCGTGTAGAGAACTTGTCGAATTTGATGAATTTATGTCGGATTTGTGCATCTTTGCTGGATCTAGCTGTGTTAGTCATCAAAATCAGTTCTATCTAGCTGGAAAAGTCACCGAAAAGTTTGAGAAATTGTCAAAATTGATGTATTTTAGTCGGATCAAGTTCATGGTTTTGGAGGAGGAGACCTGCAACTGACCTGCCGACATCGGGTTGTTTGAAGGTCTGGATCTGCGTCTGACCACCGAAGCAATCAGATCGAATGGCAATGGGTTGGATGGGGTTGGGTTTGGCTGGTGGGTCAGGTGGGTTGGACACCTCTAATAAGATTTTTGCTGCAGAGGATTGAAAGTTTTTTTTTTTTTTTTTTTTTGAGAAGTCAAAGGATCCAAAGGTGATCTTATAAACCTTGAAAATAATATGAAAGGTATCTTGGGCTTATTTAATATTTCCTACTCATGTTTCTTGCTTATCTTTTTGTATATCTCCAACTCCAAGTCACATTTCTACTTTTAGTAGTATTAATTTATTCGACAAAAACACAAACACATACACATTGATGCACACACAACTAATGCAAAATAGACGGATTGAAGGATAGTGTTTTATTTAATTAGTCCACCACCATTTCTTATGTAACCTTTATGCCTTTTCTTTGTTCGTTTTTCCCACTCTTTTTTTTCTTCTTATAACTAAAAGGGGTTATAGGTTTATATTATAGACACACAAAATATCTATACATTATAAAAGAAATTACGTTGCTAATACAATGTAAATAAGAAATTTCCATTTTACTTTTACTCTTATCGTATATAGTTAATATGTCCCTTATTTAATTTAAGGAATATCTTGTATTTTACACTATGACTTGTGAAAAGGAGGACAGACATGCATGGCAGTGCATAAGAATAGAAATTCCACGGTCACCAACTTCCACCAAGTATAAGAAATGATTGATCCAAAGTTTCAAAATAGACTCCGTAATCCGCATATTTAATTACATATAGTCTATTTAGCATTCATAATATTTGTTTCTCCAACAAAAAAAAGAAAAGGCATTCATAGTATTCTATATAAAATAAAATAAAAAGCATTCATAGTACGAATTGCTCTCCTGGAGTTCTAGATCTCCCTATGTTAGGTCAGCTATGTTAGATCATTCTGTTTTATTATCTTATGTATTCTTTGTTTTAGTTTATTCAAACAATTGTGATAAAACCTTATGGATAAATGAAATATGATGTTATTCCATTTGTTTCTACTACAAACTTCAAATTAATCCAATAATTTTTCATGAACATTCTGATGCTTTGCAAGGTTGGTACACTGCATATGTATTTGAAATTGTAGCACAGTGGGAGATTCTACAGTTTCGCAATTGATTATTTCAATCATCTAACACAATCTGCAACAAAAAATTTCAAAAGTAAGAATAAGAAAGGCATTATTATTATTAATTTCCATAAAGGAGAAGAAATGAAGACAAGAAGCTAACCTGATTGAAGACAACTAGGCTATATTCTGCATTACCCTAATAGTCTTCAACCTATACATAATGTTTAACTCTGGTAAATCATTAATCCGATAAATAGATGTCATCTAACACACACTCTCATGAGATTATATCAATCAATTTCGCTAATGAAAGAAAGGTCTGAGAAGGTCTATTTATAATTAAATTGCTTAGGATTCATTACTCTTTCCGTCTATAAATGTATATACCACAACAGCATGCTTTGTGCAAATGTTGGCATGCAAATAAGAATGGATAATCACCATTTGATTTCTACCATAATTTCAAGGTGCATTTATATAATGTTTCCATGTAAATACACTATTTAACATAAATGTAAGGGCACTAATTAATATGTTACCAAGTATATTTCCAATGCATTATCATATATTGGATTTTACTTACCGAAGTAAATTGTACGCATTTAATATCATTAAGTTTGTTAGAATGATACAACTGAAATGACAAATAATTATTTTTTTATAGTTTTCATTGTAGCTAGTCTCTAACCCGTATAAGTGTAATGCTTGAAAAATATAATATAATATTTTTTTTCTCTTTTTTTTTTGGTCTAGGTATGAAATTGTAATAATTATAATAGTTATAAATATACATTTATTATGATTACGTTTGTATATAAAACAATATTTTTAGAATTATTAAATATTTATTAAAGAAAAGATGATGTATGAATATTCTATCTATATATCGTATATATATTCTACGTGTCAATGTAAATTTGTTGTTCTATGAGAGTGGAATTAACATGTTCGTTTAGAACGAAAATCCTTAATAACATTAATTTACTATATAAATTATTATCATCTAATATTGGACTATATATTGCTAATTCTAGACTAACCTTAAAATTTTGTGTACTGATTCACAAATATGATTTTTTTTAGAAATATTTATTTTTGAGAAATATAGTTATTGTGAAATGGGTGTACATGATTTAGATATCTTAGATCATATAACCTTCAACCGACAACTAATATTCATAAACATAATTATGCATGAAGCGCGTAAACTTTTAGGTTTTACTCTTTGCTACACTCAATATAAAAGTGTCTTCTCAAATACATATATATATATATATATATATATATATGTATGTATGTATGTATGTATGTAAATCCTAACTTTATATGGCAACTTACATATGCTCTCATATTATCGAAGAGCTTATAAAAACTAAAATACAGTCACCTTGTGCTGAGACTACTGACTACTTAAATGTAGATAACTATTACTAAAAAAGTGTAGATAATTATAAAATATTATATTGAAATTTGGTTTTTAAAGTTTGTTCTATTTTTTTTTAATTTTATCCGTAGAATTCTACAGGTAATAAATAGAATTTTAAATAATATAAACCATCAAATATGATTCATAGGCTAATCTGAATGCTGAAATATTGTCTTATTAGACAATTTACCATAAAAAAAATTAAAATATTGCGCTGAGTAATCCAAGTGAATTAAAATATCAAGTGACCACTATATATATTATAACTACTCAATAGGGTCTCGTGGTATGAAGTTTTTATATATTCTCAACCTTTAGCAAAATGCATGAAGGTCTCACTTTCAATACTTTTCGATCTCTAAGTTGTTGGTTGTATAACACTATAACTTGTATTGAATCTTTTTGTAAGATAAGACTAATGAGCTTTCCATTTTATAGAAATTGGTAATAATTAAGTGTTCAAGCCATTGATACTGAATTCAAGCTCACGAGCTGCTTAGGAGCTTAGCATCATGTCGAGCTTAAGGCAATGAGTTTAAATGGGCTCTGGTGAAGACCCAATATTGAGCTTTGATTCTTTGAGTGAGCCAAATTCAACAGAGCAAAACTTACTTACACTCATCTAGCCATCTATATCTGAACATGATCGTTATATAATTGAAAGATGTTTGACAAAAACAAACAACAACGCATTGACGCACACACAACTAATTTAAAAAGACGGATTGAAGGATAGTGTTATTTAATTATATAGTCCACCACCTTGCTTATGTACCTTTATGCCTTTTCTTTGTTCATTTATCCCACTCTTTTTTCTTTTTTTTTTTTTCCTTCTTAATAAATAAAAGTGGTTTATAGGTTTATATTATACACACACAAAATATCTATACATTATAAAAGAAATTTACGTTTCTAGTACAACGTAAAATAGAATTTTTCATTAACTTTTACTCTTATTCGTATATAGTTATATGTCTCTTATTTAATTAAGGAATATCTGGTATTTTACACCGTGACTAATGTGAAAAGGAGGACAGATTTGCATGGCAGTGCATAAGACAGAGAAATTCCACAGTCATCGAGTGACCCTACAAGTTTTTTATAGTGTGGTAGATATTGTTTGTGCATGTTATCTAGAAGACTAGAACACATCCAAAGTTTGATGCGCCTAATAGAAAGCAACGTTTTTTCTAT
>JACAVU010000003.1:3235351-3477679 GCA_014183005.1 Castanea mollissima | reverse complement strand
AAGATCAAATCGGTTTTGATCCCTCAAAGAGTTGAATATTTGAAGCTTTATTGTTATGTTTCGAGTATGGATTATCAGAGATATAGAGGGTGTTTGGATGGCACTTTTCTACGTCCACGTCCAATTTTTTTTTTTTTTTTTTTTACGCGTATTGGTTACTGTTTATTGGCCATGAACAGTGATTTTAGGCCAATGAACAGTAACTTTTGGCATGAACAGTGTTTTTTACCCATTTAAAAATTATTTTGCTACAGTGTTTTCAATTTTCAGTTTTTATTTTTCAGCAATAAGTTCTATCCAAACGGACCCATAGTTGTTGAATCAATGTACGTATTTGCTGTGAGCTTGTGGCAATATTCTGACTTTGAACAAGATATATTCTCTGGAACTCACTTGGATTCTAAAGAATGTTTCAATAACTTTAATTAAGAAGAAGATAAAAACAATATATCTTGAGCCAAAGAAGACTCAATCATATTAGGATTTTTCTCTATCCAAGTTATATAGTCAAAAACTTCATTGGCATGTTGTGCCAAATTGTATTTCCTTCCCGCTTGACATGGTTCACTTGCATGCTTCTAAATTCTTGTAGCTTCTGCCAAATCCCCTCAATGATATTGCAAATCGTGGTAGGTGCTTCACCAACTTCCCGTAAAATATCAATGATTATCTTTGAATCACTTTCAAAGACTACCTCCCTTACCCCCACATCCCAAGCAAAGAGGACTCCCTCCTCTAATGCTTTGGCTTCGGATTTTAGAGTTCCCAAGGAATAGGGAGCTGCTTCCACTTGACCTACAATGTCCCGAATAATAACCCCCATTCCGGATGACTGAGAATTAGTAAAAGTTGCACTGTCGACATTAACCTTATACCTAGGACTGAGCGAAGCCATCCAGTGGGTCACCTCGTCGGACACAAAGTGAGGCATGCTGAAGTTGGCTGTTTGAAATTCTTCTAACAAAACTCGTGCTTTGTGTAATATTGCCCTGCTAAGTTGTCGAGCTTTGCCATGTCGTACCCGGTTACGGTTATACCAAATATTCCATGCTATCATGAGTACTAATTCCAGAGTATCATCCCCACATGCTTTGAAAATTCAGGTGCCACAATAAGTCCACAAACTTATGGAAGACCAAACCATGGTTATCAAATTTGAGGCCAAAAAGTTGCCAGACCTCACGAGCCTTATCACATTCCAAAGAGATGTGCACTATTTTCAATTCCAGTGTCACAGGCCTCACAAACTGGATTAACCAGAACTTTCCTTCTACATAGATTCACCTTTGTAGGCAATATATTCTTACTTGCTTTCCATGCAAAGGACTAACTTTGTTTGGGATATTTAGCCTCCATATTGTCTTTCAAAATATTTTTCCATTCTCTTCATTCGATGCTCCTCCAAAGGTGTTTCCTATTCTCGAAGCCGCTGCCAATCTATAAGCTCAGCAAACTATGAAATTATCCTTTGGTGTATAGGCCCACACCAATCAGTCGCTAGGCAGTTTAGTACTTAAAGGGATGCTTAATATAGCTTTAGCATCATCTGGGGAAAAAAATCGATGGATCATATCAAACTACCAAGCCCGAGTACATGGATCAATGAGAAGAGAGAGACCTTCGCATCTATGGGTATTTCGGGATGTCTGGAAGTAATTTTGAAAGGAGAGGGCTTGGGGATCCATTTATCCTTTACTATATATGGTGATAGCTTGGCCATTCTCCACCTGCCACCGGTAGCCTTGTTGAACAATATGTTCGCCATGCATAGGAAGGGCGATTGCCCATTTCAGCTAATAAGAAATCCCCATCTGGAAAATATCAAGCTTTGAAGACCCGGTGCACTAAAGAGTCTAATCCATTCTGAAGTCTCCACCCTTGCTTTGCTAATAATGCTAAGTTGAAAGCCTTTAAATCACAAAACCCCAAGCATCCTTCCTCTTTAGGCATACACATCTTATCCCAGCTTAGCCACGCCATCTTATTTTTTTCATTAGCTTGACCCCACAAAAAGTGTTGCACCATGCTCGTCATTTCATCACAAAGAGTATTAGGTAATTTAAAGACACTCATTGTGTATGTTGGAACCGCCTATGCAACAGTCTTTATAAGAATCTCCTTTCCGGCATTGGATAACAATTTTTCCTTCTATCCAAACAATTTATTGTTCAATTGCTTGAGTAATTTGTGGAAAGTATTGTGTTTATTTTTTCCAACCAAAGATGGTAGTCCAAGATACTTCTCATGTTGCTTTATAATTTCTGCTCCAAACTTGATTTTGACATCATCTTGAATAGCTTGAGGAGTATTTCAACTGAAGAAGAGGGAAATTTTCTCACGATTTAGTTGTTGCCCAAAGGCTTGTTCATACTTCTCCAAAACTATTATTAAAGTAGAACACTCTTCTTTTGTGGTTCTACAAAAAATAAGAATGTTATCAGCAAAAAAATAAATGCGGAACTTTAGGTTTTAGGCTTATTTATTTTGTTAGTGTTCCTAGCTAGTAAATGTATTAGCGCTAATTTAGCTTCTAAATAGAATGAGTAATTAAACCAATGATTGGTTTAAAGAATGGTCCATCCTGTCTCTTTCTCTTTGTAAATCATGACATTGAGTAAAATAAATTCTCTATTGTACGTTTTCATTTTGAAAAAAGAAAAAAAGAGAGGATGCATCTATATTCTATTAGTCACATTAAAAAAAAAAAAAAAAAAGACATGACTAAATGGGTAAATATTAAATTATGAAGGGTCAAGAGAGTGAAAAATACATTTTTCCCTAAATGAAGTTATTCAAGAAAGATAATACTATTGCCGTATGATCAAAAGGAATATATTACATAGAAGAAAAGAGGCAGGAGGGCGGTTCCATTAATTCCATTCCATTAAACATAAAAATTCAAAGGTGATAAAAATGCATTGCTGCAAGCTGTAGAATCTACCTACTTATTCTAGAAAAGAATAAAAGCTCTAGAATCAACAACATATGGGGCTCCCCCTCCAAAAAAAATATATATATATATGGGGCATGTGGGTTAATATGTCACTTAAACAACCATAAAATAAAATTAAAAACCAATGATCATAAAGCTTTTTTTAATAAAAATCAAGAAAAAAAATTGTATTTCACTTTCCAAATTAGCATGATTAAGTCATTAGAGGATAGAAGTCAATTAAGATTTAAATAAATTTTTTATCTGTAATAAACAATACATTGGCTTTTGATGCTTTCTTTGGGTTCTTGGTTCTTTACTATCTTGTTCTTATATCTATAATGTAAAATTATTCAACACGGAGATTTTTATCTTTAGGGGATGAACTAGACACTTTTCTATATGAATAAAATTATATAAATAAACTATTTGGGAAAGGTAATACCATAAGTCCGCATGATCAAAAGGAATATTATTTACAAGAAAGGAGGCAAGGAGGTCCACATTCAGAATATAGATCCAAATGTATGTTGTCCAAAAAAAAAAAAAAAAAAAGAATATAAACCCAAAGATGCTCAAAATTCATTGTTGCAAAATCTGGAATCAGCCACCCCACAAAAAAAAAAGGGTGATTATAAAGCAATTATGGAATAAAAATCAAGAAAAAGAAATGTTATATAGTTAGTTAACTTTTTGCTAAAAAATAAAATAACTGTACACTTTTTTTATTATTTTTTAAAAAATCTATGAATCAAAAAATGGTTCTATATGTGTAATATTATATTTACTAGTTACTATCCCTGAAAAGATAGTTTTATTGCCGTATGATTACAAGCAAAGGACAAGTTTTAAAGGAAAAAAAAAATTGACTGTTAGTTAGAAAAACATCGCTAAAAAAATTAATAGGTAATAGTTATAACTAATAGTACCCATCATAAATCTTAATATCAGTTGCTCATGACTGGCTCTACCTTGTAACCTTGTTAAATGCGGACACAATATATACTTGTTCAAATCCGAAATGAAACAAAGACGTGACTTGTTTTTATCGATTACAATTAGTGTAATGTGGCTAACATTTGTTGAACGTTAAACAACAATGGTACAAACACACCAAATCTCACGACGTTGATGTAGTTGATAGTAAGTAGTTGACAAAAAGTGATGGGTTCGTGTAAACAGGAGTGGACGGAAAGTGTCATCATCCACTCAAAGTCGATTGCATCAACATATTGTGAAATTTTGTGTGTATTTAGAATTCTTAATGTTCGAAAGAGTTAAATTCCAAGACCAAATTTTTTCCTACAACTACATTATATGGTAGATTGTGATTGGATGTCTAATACTTACACATGGACTCACCACTTTTTCTTTGCCACTCACAGCATGAGTTGAGGTAAAGTTGTGGCGAAAAAGGTTAATTGTGGTCCTAAATTTTCTGTCCAAAACCACATAATGCCATGCAAAATGGTATTTATGCTAATATTTAAGGGGCTGTACTATTAAGGGGCTGTATCTGTTTAGACCGGATTTTTTTTGTTCTAAAATACCCCTACAGCCTATGTTTAAGTAGGGGCAAAACTTAGTAAAAATATTTTTTTTAACTTCCATGTAAAACACTACTTACAAAACAAAAACTACTTTTGAATAACTTCCTTCCTTCACGTCTTGAACTTCCCACTATAAAACAAAAACTCCTCCCACAAATTACATACAATCCCACTACAGAGTACAAACTTCCCACTAAACTACTATGAAAATTCAATCTTTTTGGCTTCGGGGTAGTTACAAGTTTTATACCTTTCATATTTCTTCCCACTCAAAAAATCCACTTCATTCTTTTTTTTTTTTCTCCCTCTCTCTTCCTCTCTCTGATAATTTATTTTCCTGCACAACTTTGATACAATTTTTCCATAAAAGTTTTCCTCTATTTGCCAAAAATACTCATAAGACTCTCTAAGGGGATCTCACGAATGTCCCTTTAAGTTACAAATTGGAACACTGTAAGTTGCATGTTTCACTCTTCTTTTTGGTGAAAAACATGAAAAATATATATTAAATAAAGGTTTTTTTTTTTGTTCTAATTTTTCTGACTCATTTGTAGAACCAAGAGTGGAGGAATGGTGGACACAAGAAGCACGGCTATGGCCATGTCAATTAAGTTTATCAAGATCTGAATTTTTTTTTCTAATTGCTGGTATTTTTTTATTTTTGCTAATTTGAATTCTATTTTTTTAATTTCTTAAATTCGAATCCCAATTGATTCAAATAACTTCATGTTTAGGATTATTGTCTCCCCAGAATAACAAAGACTGCCACTCCTGTAAGAGTCTCTCCTCTATTTGTCTCTCTCTGATTTCTTCTTCTTCTTCTTCTTCTTTAATTGAATTTGATTGGTTTGATTTAGATTTTTATTTTATATTTTTCAGTGATATATATGGGCCCAAAGCCACACGGCAAAATGCAACAGCCAGTTATTCAAATAATTGCAGCAATTTATCCCTATCAAGTAGCAGTAGATTTTTTTTTTTTTTTTGGGTCGGGTCAAGTAGCAGTAGTTGAATTTGAAATAAACTCATTCTATATTGCAAAAGAGATTGGGTAAAGATTAATAATTTGCATCTATTATAATTTGGGATTACTACATTTTTCAATCACAAAAAAGCCTAGAGTCTAGTGTTTTTTCATCTGCAAACGCATAATATTCATTACACCTCTAGATTTTTTTTGTGATTGAAAAATGTAGTAATTCCAAATTATGATAAATACTCTAAATTAACTCTTACCCAAAAAATAAAAGAGTGAGCGCATATTCAGAGGCTAGTATACAGTGATTCATCTGTCTCTATCCCTCCACATGTTAAGCAAGGGCAGTTACAAAGTTACAAACTTTGCAGTAGTAGTTGTAGTAGTTGCTTGTGCTGTGTATATAAGGAAACTTTGCAAGGCGTTATTGGTTCAGGATATGATCAAACACAAATAAGAGAGTTTTTGAGAGAGATATAATGGGTGAGAGTGGAACTGTGATTGGTGAAAATGGCAGAATTGAGCCTTTTTGACCATCAGAAGTTGAAACAAGTTCCAAAGTGTCAAGCCAGACTACATCTTCATGGAGACTCAATATTAAGGAGTTTTGTCTGCCACAGCAAAACGTAGATGATGATGACCATCATCATAGTACTTTCCCACAGCTTTTTCGTACTAGTCAGCCTTTTCTTCTTCATTCTCAACACCTTGTCTTTTTGTTTCTCTCTCAAACAAAATCTAACTTAGTTCCTTGTTATCATTGGCTGTAGAGCTATTAATATGTTAGCATCTGGTCCATAGTGGCCAAAACTATCCATTCGGTCCAGGCTTTAAAATATCTAAGGTGAGTTTTAAATATGCATAGATGAGGTCATTAACAAGATTCCCTTGGAATTTGAGTTGGGTTTTGTTGGAGCAATTTAATATTAAATAATTAAAATGAATAAATGTGATAACATAAATGTAAAGATGTAGGAGTGAATGTGGAAGATGAGGAGTTTAGTGAAAATGTTTAATCCCACATTGAAAAGAGAGAGACTATTTTGTTCTTTTTAATTGTGGTGATTAATGGACTAACATGAATTGTCTCAAATATTGAGCCAGATACGTGCTCAAGGGGGAGGTGAAGGATGGAGGTGTTAAATTTGGAAATGAATCAGCACCTTGGATGCCCAGTCAGAGTAATTACCATATCCGTTGGTGAGTAATTTCGTGAGGCCCATTGAGCCTATAAATAGACTATTCAGACACAATCCAAGTCACTGCAACATACAAAAAAAAAAAAAAAAAATAGAGAGATTCTTAGCAAGAAAGGGTGTTCTTTCTGGTGGAGTTTTGGGCTTGAACACTTTGTGCAGAGGTTGTTCTAGCCATACGACACTTGTTGGGCTGTTGTATCCTGGGGGAGACAAGTTAGAGACGGTCTGCACCGGTTACAAAGTTTAGCCACCCAAGGGCTTGAATCTCCTTAAAGAGAGCGAGTGCCGCCCCTCAGTCCAAATAGTGTCATGTAATTTCTCTCTTTAAATTAATAAAAATTCAGAAGCATTATTCAGTTTCTCTTTGTATATTTCCATTATCTTTGTGTTTGCACCAACAATTTTAAGCAGATTCAACACATGGAGCCTACACAAGAGAAACCAAATGAGCCTGTTGGAGATCTCAACAAGCCCTTTCGCTTTAAGGGAGCCCACTTCAAAAGGTGGAAAGGAAAGGTCCTCTTCTACTTGAGCCTTCTCAAAGTTGCCTCCATCCTTACTGAGAAGAATCCGTCAAAGATTCCTACCGATGAGATAAGTGATGAAGAATATATTCTCCATCAAGAAAAAATAGATAAGTATACAAAAGATGAATATAATTGTCGCTCTTATCTATTGAATTGTCTTGCCGATCATTTCTATGATTATTATGATACAACTTACAAGTCTGCTAAAAAAATTTGGAAAGCTTTACAAAGCAAGTATGATACCGAGGAGGCAGGTGCAAAGAAGTATGCTGCTAGTAGATTTTTTCGTTACCAAATGGTGGATGGAAAATCGATGGTAGATCAAGCACAAGACTTCCAAATGATTGTAGCAGAGTTGAGATCCGAAGGTATAAAGATCGAGACAATTTGGTGGTAGCTGGCATAATTGACAAACTACCACAATCTTGGAGGGAGTTCCAAAAGACTTTGCGGCACAAACAAAAGGAGACATCCTTGGAGACCTTGATCACACGCATCCGTGTGGAGGAAGAGGCTAGAGGACAAGATGCACTCATGACACAAGAGAGCAATGGTAATTCCACCACAAAGGTAAACCTTATTTCATCCAATAATAATATGCCCAAAAATCATTTTCCTAGAAATGGTCAATTGAAGCCAAAAAAGAAAGCCTTTAAAAACAATAATAGATCACCTCAAGGAAGGGGAAACCCGAATAAAAATTACAATAAGAACCAAGGACCCCTTCACAAGATCAATTTAATAGATCCTGTTTTGTTTGTGGCAAGAGTGGGCATATTGCTCGATTTTGCAAATTTCGGAAACGTGAATCTGTCCCGCAGGCTAACGTAACCGAAGAGCCTTTAGTGGCTATGATTACAGACATCAATATGGTGCAATATGTTGAAGGGTGGTGGGCAGATTCTGGTGCTAATAGGCACGTCTGCTATGATAAAAATTGGTTCAAATTGTACACTCCTTTTGAAGAAGAAAAAACTGTTATGCTTGGTGACTCTAGTAAAACCAAGGTTCTTGGGAGTGGTGAGGTTGAATTGAAATTCATTTCTGGACGTGTGCTAACATTGAAAGATGTACTTTATACTCCGTCCATGAGGAAAAATTTGATGTCAAGTTTTTTGCTTAACAAGGCTGACTTCAAGCAAACTATGGAATCTGATAATTATGTAATCACTAAAAAAGGATTATTTGTGGGAAAGGGTTATGCTTGTGATGGAATGTTTAAATTAAATGTTGAGAATAATAAAGCATCTACCAGTTCAGTTTATATGCTTTCTTCTGTTAATTTTTGGCATGCTCGTTTGTGTCATATAAATAATAGATATGTGGGAATCATGAGTAGTGTAGAATTAATTCCAAGACTGTCAAAAATTTTTGAAAAATGTGAAACTTGTAGTCAAGCTAAGATTACAAAAAGGCCTCATAAAAGTGTTATAAGAAATACCGAATTGCTTGAGTTAATTCACTCCGATTTATGTGAATTTGAGGGAATTTTAACTCGTGGAGGAAATAGATATATTATCACTTTTATTGATGATTTCTCAAAATATACAACTATTTATTTGTTGAAAAATAAAAGTGATGCTTTTGAAAAATTTCAAGATTTTTTAAAAGAAGTTGAAAACCAATTCGGTAGAAAAATAAAAAAGAATAAGAAGTGATAGAGGTCGTGAGTATAAATCAAGTGCATTCAACTCATTTGTTCAGTCTTTGGGAATTATCCATGAAATTACTGCACCATATTCACCTGCTTCTAATGGTGTGGCTGAAAGAAAAAATAGAACTTTAATTGAGTTAACAAATGTCATGTTAATTGAATCCGGTGCATCTTTGCATTTTTGGGGTGAAGCTATTTTAACTGCATGTCATGTTTTAAATAGGGTGTCACATAAAAAGTCACACACCACACCTTTTGAGATGTGGAAAGGACATAAGCCAAATTTGGGATATTTGAGAGTATGGGGTTGTCTTGCTTATGTAAGACTTACTGACCCTAAAATACCTAAATTAGGTATAAGAGCTACTACCTGTGCTTTTCTTGGTAATGCATTTAATAGTACAGCCTATAGATTTTTTGATCTGGAAAACAAAACAATTTTTGAATCTGGTGATGCAATTTTTCATGAAGAAAAATTTCCTTTCAAATTGAAAAATAGTGGGGGTAAAGAAAATATTTTGTCACAACCTAATTCTTCTACTTCACATAATCAAGAAAATTTTGAAATGGAACCTAGAAGGAGTAAAAGAGCTAGAGTTGAAAAGGATTTTGGTCCTGATTATTATGTTTTTAACGTTGAGGAAAATCCCCAAAATTTAAAAGAGGCCTTAACATCACCTGATGCTATATTTTGGAAAGAGGCTGTAAATGATGAGATAGAATCTCTAATTTCTAATAAAACTTGGAAATTAGTAGATCTTCCACCGGGTTGTAAGACCATAGGTTGTAAATGGGTCCTTAGAAAAAAGTTAAAACCGGATGGATCAATAGATAAGTTTAAAGCTAGACTTGTTGCAAAAGGCTTTAAACAAAAAGCTGATCTTGATTTCTTTGATACATTTTCTTTAGTAACAAGAATTACATCTATTAGATTGTTAATTGCTATTGCTGCAATTTTTTATTTGAAAATTCATCAAATGGATGTAAAAACTGCTTTTCTAAATGGGGACCTAGAGGAAGAGATTTATATGGATCAACCCGAAGGTTTTGTAGAGCCTGGACAAGAAAGCAAGGTATGTAAGCTAACTAAATCCCTATATGGCTTAAAACAAGCACCTAACAGTGGCATGAGAAGTTTGATTCCTGCATGATTGAGAATGTTTATAAATCAAATGAATGTGATAAATGTATTTATTCTAAATCATGGAATAATTTACATGTTTTATTAGCCTCTATGTGGATGATATGTTGATTTTTGGCTCAAATATGCATGTTATAAATGAGACAAAAATATGCTTAAAAGCCACTTTGATATGAAAGATCTTGGTGAGGCTAATTTTATTTTGGGAATGAAAATTACAAAAACATGTGATGGAATATATCTTGATCAATCACATTATGTTGATAAAATATTGAGAAAATATAATTTTCATGATCACAAAAGTGTAGCTACTCCTTTTGATTCTAGTGTTCATTTATTTCCTGGGAATAATAATGATGAGATTTTCAATCAAAAGGATTATGCTAGTATCATTGGTAGTTTGCGTTATGCTACTGATTGTACTAGACTTGACATTGCATATGCAGTAGGAGTGCTAAGCAGATTTACTAGCAAGCCTAGTAAAGATCATTGGCTAGCTATTGAGCGAGTCATGAGATATTTAATTGATACCAAAAGTTATGGCTTGTTTTATAAAAAATACCCTGCTGTGATTGAAGGTTTTTGTGATACCGATTGGAATACTTTGTCAGGTGATTCTCTTTCTACCACTGGTTATATTTTTACCTTAGGTAGTGGTGCCATTTGTTGAAAATCTAAAAAGCAAACAATAATTGCTAATTCAACAATGGAAGCTGAATTAATAGCATTAGTTTCAGCTAGTAAAGAGGCAAATTGGCTTAGAGATTTGTTATATGAAATTCTACTTTGGGAAAAGCCAATTCCACATATATTAATTCATTGTGATAGCACCGCTGCAATTGGTAGAGTTAAAAACCGTTATTACAATAGTAAATCTAGACCTATAAGAAGAAAGCACAGTACCGTGCGATCTTATTTGAGTAATGGCATCATAACTGTGGATTATATTAAATCTAATGATAATCTTGCAGATCCATTTACCAAGGCCTTGGCAAAAGATAGAGTCTGGAATACATCGAGGGGGATGAGACTAAAGTCCATAGAATCATGAGCCATGTATGAGGATACTCAACCCAAAGACCAGAGATCCTGAGAATTGGGTTCAATGGGAAAAACGAATCATACGATGGTTGTAAGAAATGCACAATTTTTTTTTAATTATTTATTTTGTAAATAATTTTTTAATTGTTCATCCCTATGATGTAAGTGCATTTATCCTGTAATGTGGAAAGGTTGAGTAAAAAAACTCTTAATGAAATTTGTAGCTCGTATGAGTGGGGTATCAGAATTACAAGAGCACCCTTGACAAAATTTCACCTATGTGAGTGTGGGGGTGGGGCTGTTCCTTATGAGATTTGGACTTAATCTCAAATACACTCATGAAACCGGGATCAGCACATGGCCGTAAAGTGCTAGCTATAAAAGCTCATGTCAACACCTGGTTGTTATGTGTAAGCAGTGACACTTAATTTCCCTAAAGCAGTCCTAGTTCAAGTCGGAGACCACTACGACTCTGGAGTTGAGATCGTTGTTTTACTAAGTGAAGGTTTAATGCAGAGCACACCTTCATGATGCATAGTGACCCATCTTTGTCTGGTAATCTCTCTTTAACTAAAATTTAATATTAAAATGAGTGGAGGATTGTTGGAGCAATTTAATATTAAATAATTAAAATGAATAAATGTATAACATAAATGTAAAGATGTGGGAGTGAATGTGGAAGATGAGGAGTTTAGTGAAAATGTTTAATCCCACATTGAAAAGGAGAGAGACTATTTTGTTCTTTTTAATTGTGGTAATTAATGGACTAACATGAATTGTCTTAAATATTGGGCCAGATACGTGCGCAAGGGGGAGGTGAAGGGTGGAGGTGTCAAATTTGGAAATGAATCAGCACCTTGGATCCTCCTACTTGACAGCCCATTCAGAGTAGTTACCATATCCGTTGGTGAGTAAATGACCCGAATTAATATTCTATTTTTATGGAAAATAATAAGCCATTAACCCACTTAATGGACTATCCGTTTGGGCCTTTCATTATTCAGAAAAAACTCCTTATCTCACCTTTCATTATTCAGAAAAAACTCCTTATCTTACCATTAATTGTGTAACTCTAACCCATCAGAATTATATCCAACAATTAATCTTGTAACACCCACTATATCAGAATTATGGACCTAATTAATCAGATTAATTCGGGTAGTAATTTCGTGAGGCCCATTGAGCCTATAAATAGATCATTCAGACACAATCCAAGTCACTGCAACATACAAAAAAAAAAAAAATAGAGAGATTCTTAGCAAGAAGGGTGTTCTTTCTAGTGGAGCTTTGGGCTTGAACACTTTGTGCAGAGGTTGTTCTAGCCATACGACACTTGTTGGGCTTTGTATCCTGGGGGAGACAAGTCAGAGACGGTCTGCACCGGTTACAAAGTTTAGCCAACCAAGGGCTTGAATCTCCTTAAAGAGAGCGAGTGCCGCGCCTCAGTCCAAATAGTGTCGTGTAATTTCTCTCTTTAAATTAATAAAAATTCAGAAGCATTATTCAGTTTCTCTTTGTGTATTTCCATTATCTTTGTGTTTGCACCAACAGGTTTGATTCAGCTGTGTAAAAGTTGATTACAAAATAAACACATATTAGGAATGGAATGTGCATACATAAACATATACCCTTCTAGAAATAATAATAATAATAATAATAATAATAATATTTTTATTATTATTAGTATATGATCAAAAGTTAAGGAAGAAGGTATACAATTTTAGAGTGATGCACTTTCTACTTGTATTTGGTAAAGATGGAATAATGAGAAGAAGAGTAGTGATGCAAGGCCTGTTAAGAGTTATGACAAGGTTTTTCTAATTAAGCCTTTTGTTTATCTCAGAAAATGAGACATGTTAGTTGTTGAAATTTGTTTTCTTTGAATTTTTTGCCACAAAGTTCAAATCGGTGAACAATCTTCAAGGTTGTTTACATCTAGTATGCTAATCTATCTTCATTTGATCCGAAATGGTCTAAGAATGGAATTGTGTCTCATCTACCACAGAAGCATACAAAATTGCTAGTTTATTTATTTAATGAAGAAACTCTCGGTGACATTATCGCCATTAAGGTTGCTGTAAAAAGAAGTATGATTTCCATTGTATCCAATGCTTTCAGCCTTGAATGGCTAGCTTGGTCCTGAGGTAGCAGAGCCTTGAATGAATAACTGACTGGATGTTCATTATTTTATTGCTAGAAGATAGATCATTTCCAACTTGTTTTGTATTGCATATATCAGTTGAATCACTATATGCTTGCATTGTTCTTCTGCCCTCAAGAGAATATTTTCTTCTTAAGACAGCAGTTTGAAATTAATTTTTAATACTCTTAATTTTTCCTAAGCCTGATGTTTAATTTATTTATAAAAATGGCTTCATAAATGATAATTTGGGTCATTTCCATCTGTCTGTGAGCCTTGCTGAAGAATCTCCCAACCAATCTCGTTCATTGATTTACTTATTTTTCCATTGATTCTTGATCTCAGGGAAACGAACCAGGGTTACAGAGTACTATAAGAAGCAAAAAGAGCTCTTTGACGGGTTCAGCAAAATGGAGGCCATAACTGAAATAGTTGGTTGTCCTAAAAGTCTCACAGAGGTTGGTTGACATGGTTGTTTTGTTTATTCTCCGTAACTTTTTATGAAGTTTCAATGTTCGATGTGTTTTGGACAATCTTAATATAAGCATGTTTGGCTTCCTAATTGGGCAAAAAGTTAGTTCTGAACTAACTCAAGTTTAAGAGGGCATATTTACAAGTAGTTCCTGCTCAGATTTTAAATTGTGGGAAAACAAAGGAATGCATTTTTAAAAAAAAATTCAATTATGCAAAATAAAAGCAATATTTTTTGAATTACACTATTCTAGTCAAAGTGTTTTGTATACGTAGTGACTAAGAACCAAGTATTAAGATGATCAATAACAAAGTTCAAGAACTTAAATGGTTACCAAAAGCATGATACTTCTGACTACTACATACCTTTCTTAACTGAAGACTTGTGTGGCATTGAACACTGCTTTATCAGGATGAAGTGAAGCAGCTTGCTCGGAGTGAGAGGCTGGCAATTCATGCATCAAATATAGCTAATTTGGTGCTTTTTGGAGCAAAGGTTTTTGCTTCTATTGAGAGCAGATCATTGGCGGTTATTTCATTAACCTTGGATTCCCTTTTGGATCTCTTGTCAGGGTTTATTTTGTGGTTCACTACATATTCCATGAGAAACCCAAACCAGTATCACTATCCAATTGGAAAAAGACGAATGCAACCAGTGGTATGGCATCAAACTTTCATTTTTTGGATGAGTGAATTTCGGTCCCAGCACGATGTCAAAGAAGAGATTTAAACTAGAGACCTACTCTTCATAACTCATGATCTCCAACCTATTGTGTTGCCCACCTTGGGGTTTAAGGCATCAAACTTCCTAGTTGTTTCAATCCAATATTTTGTGCATGTGTTACAAAATAGTCAAACACTCCAATATATAAGTATTGGTTGTGCAAAACTTTTTTCAAAAACTAAAATTACAAGTATCTAATTTCTTCACTCATAGGTAATGTTTGATATAAATCAAAATGAGGTACTATCTTTTAAATAGATATTGTGGGGTGCCAAACACCTTATGCACACACAACCAAACTTCCTAGTCTAAGATCTTTGGTTTGAGACTTTTGGTTTACCTTAATTAATAAACCCTTAAAATTGGTTTAGTTAATTACATAACTTATAATGAATTAGACCCATTAGTGCCCAATCACACCTATTACAAAATCAATGGTCAGTGGTGACCCCTAAAATAAAAGTAAGAAAAAGGGACTCACAAATAGTGGCGGAGCCACATGAGAATTTTTTAAATTTTTTTCTTACCATATAGGTATATTTTATAAATATTTAAAGGTTATATGAAGAAAAAATAGAAGTTGGGCCCCCCAAAAGAAAGGATTGATCAACTAATCTAGTAATACTCCCCCAAAAAAGAGAGTTTAGAGCTAATATACAATTGCAATAGAATGAAATAATTAGGTAGTAAGTTTTGTGAGTAAATAGTGAAACCCCTAATTTTTAGCTTAATTTCAAATCTTATTAGTGTATTCAAATCATTCAATATTGATAATATATGCAATTTGGTTGAAATTTTCTATTCTCAAGATTTTACCAAGAGAAAAAAAAAACAAAAAAACAAAAAAAGCTCATATGAGACTTCAATTATAACATTATGATTTTGATTTGTCAAACAAGATTTAAGTTTTGCAAACAAGTTATATATTGAAAAGGAAATTATAAATAATTTTGCTATAAAAATAATAAATGATGAAGTTTATTACGTGAAGTATTATTATTGAACATGACGTTGATGGAAGATACTATATTTGTTTTTGTTTTTTTTTTGGTTCTATATATTTGTATGTTGTATACCCAATTATACAATGTTTGTATACTTGTTAGAGTTTAAGAAGATTATAAGTTTCTCTTATAAAGAAGATCTCGTGTCTAGATGTGTACATATACATATTAAAGTTGACAATTTTGTGTATATGCACTACAAGAAAAAAGACTTAATACAATAAAATAAATCGTTGCAATAACAACTAATGTCATTATAATAGGTGTTATTGCAACGACAAAAAATTCGATGCAAGCCATTGTAATAAATTCTGAGGCAAAAGGTTTATGCAAAAGTAGATTTTTGTTGCAATAAATTCCACATATTACAATGATTTATTTTGTAAATCTCGTTGCAATAGGTATTATTGCAACGACAAAAAAGTCGATTGCAACCCATTGTAATAAACTCCACGGCAATAGGTTGAAAAAATCACATTGCAATAGGTTGATTTTTTTATAATAAAAAAAACTAATAAATAAATAAATCATTTTTCAAAATAATAATTTTTTCATTAACTTGTCTTGCAATTCAAAAACCAAATCTATAAAATTTGAAAATTTCGAAATGCTTTATTTCAATACATATATCAAAAAACACAAATATATAGGTGTGGGTGAGATAGGGAGAGAGAGAACTTGAGCTTAGCAAATGACAATTGACCATCATGTATTTAAAATGTTTGTTATTGGGGTGCAGGGAAGTCTTCCTTTATGCTGTGTAGTTGGTCTGTTTTCTTCTCAACAAACTCTTTGCAATTTTATCAAAAAACGTGTGATGGAGATGGTCCAAAGTTTATCCACAAAGCTATAAAAAATAAAAATAAAAACTTTTTCAGTCATTTTGCAACGAAGCTTTGAAGTATATTTTTTCAGCTTTGCTCCTCTCATTGACCGCGTTTTTTAATGATACTTTTTTTTTTTGGAGAAGATTTGCTTTTGTAATGATACTAGGGATAGGGCCAGCACCGTTTTCTTACTTTTAAATATTAAGTAAATAACATATTAAATTTTTTTTGTTAAACACTAAAATATCAATTGGTGTTTTATTCCAATTATAGCAAGCAATCATCAAGAGCAGACATTATCAGTTAGAATTGTCTCAAAAATTAATTTTTAAAAATTTCATAAAATTTTATTTTTTTGATTGATAATATGACAAACACACTTAATCATTCTTATAATATACATAGCCGATATTAAATAAAATATTTATTAATCTTAATTTTGAAAAAAACTTATTTTCGCAGATGTGAAATATATTAGTTACTAAAAGATATACAAATTAAATAACATTTCCATTTTTTTTTGAGGAACTAAATAACGTATATTTAAAAAATAGAGGAAAGGTTCCGTCATATTATAAACAAAATATAAAAATTAACCAACACAAATGGGAAACATCAAACCCTGTGACAGTAGGTACAAAGAATGTGAGCAGTAGTAAACGCATGTTGAAAAGTTGATAAGTTATTTTTTTTTAAAATGTGATATTATATCAGATATTGATGCGAAAACGAGTGTTATTGATGACTTTTAGAGAAAAGAAAGATAAAAAGCAGGATAAATTACAGCTTCAATTTATCCATTCACGTTTTAATAATAAAAAAATACTTACGCGTTTTGGCCCTTTTGGGTACAATGAGATATATAGTGAGGCCTTTTAGGTAGAATAAGTGTTACGTTTACAACATTTTCACTATATTTTTACAACAAAATTGGCAGATTGTTACCTGGTTTTTACTTTGAATTTATCACTGAAATTACTTTCTTACTCACTAGCTTGGTACCTCCTACACCAATCAGTATCATTGCAAAATTTTGGCCTTTAAGGGATGGTTTGATGTTAGCTTCCTAGCTTGGTATAACCCAACTCTTTCTGGACTTGGATGCAAAAGTTATTGTTTACTTGGTTCTATCTACAAAACCCTCTAACAATTCATATTCCTCGTTGCTTAATGATTGCCGGTACCTCCTTCACAAATTCCACCGAATAAAGATTAGTCATGTGTTTCGAGAGGCGAATAGGTGCACTGATCACCCTACTGATAATCTATTTGTTATTTTAAACTCGGATGCTTCTAGAATGTAGTTCTTAAGACTCTCAACCAATACTTCGCCTTTAATGTCATGTTAATTTTAATGCAATTTCCCCTTTTTACCCCCCCCCCCCCCCCAAAAAAAAAGAAAAAGAAAAAAAAAACTAAAATGTGATTGTAGGTACAAAGAATAGGTAAAGTATTATATGCGTTCAGAGAAGCTGATAAGTTTTGTTTAAACAGAATAGACTGTTTCGTTTCTTTTGAGCTTAGCAAATGACAATTGACCATCATGTATTTAAAATGTTTGTTATTGGGGTGCAGGGAAGTCTTCCTTTATGCTGTGTAGTTGGTCTGTTTTCTTCTCAACAAACTCTTTGCAATTTTATCAAAAACGTGAGATGGAGATGGTCCAAAGTTTATCCACAAAGCTATACAAAATAAAAATAAAAACTTTTTTCAGTCATTTTGCAACGAAGCTTTGAAGTATATTTTTTCATCTTTGCTCCACTCATTGACCGCATTTTTTAATGATACTTTTTTTTTGGAGAAGATTTGCTTTTGTAATGATACTAGGGATAGGGCCAGCACCTTTTCTTACTTTTAAATATTAAGTAAATAACATATTAATAATTTTTTGTTAAACACTAAAATATCAATTGGTGTTTTATTCCAATTATAGCAAGCAATCATCAAGAGCAGACATTATCAGTTAGAATTATCTCAAAAATTAATTTTTAAAAATTTCATAAATTTTTTTTTTTTTTTTGATTGATAATATGACAAACACACTTAATCATTCTTATAATATACATAGCCGATATAAATAAAATATTTATTAATCTTAATTTTGAAAAAAACTTATTTTCGCAGATGTAAAATATATTAGTTACTAAAAGATATAAAAATTAAATAACATTTCCATTTTTTTTTTAGGAACTAAATAACGTATATTTTAAAAAATAGAGGAAAGGTTCCGTCATATTATAAACAAAATATAAATTAACCAACACAAATGGGAAACATCAAACCTGTGACAGTAGGTACAAAGAATGTGAGCAGTAGTAAACGCATGTTGAAAAGTTGATAAGTTTTTTTTAAACAATGTGATATGATATCAGATATTGATGCGAAAACGAGTGTTATTGATGACTTTTAGAGAAAAGAAAGATAAAAAGCAGGATAAATTACAGCTTCAATTTTATCCATTCACGTTTTAAAATAATAAAAATACTTACGCATTTTGGCCCTTTTGGGTACAATGAGATATATAGTGAGGCCTTTTAGGTAGAATAAGTGTTACGTTTACAACATTTTCACTATATTTTTACAACAAAATTGGCAGATTGTTACCTGGTTTTTACTTTGAATTTATCACTGAAATTACTTTCTTACTCACTAGCTTGGTACCTCCTACACCAATCAGTATCATTGCAAAATTTGGCCTTTAAGGGATGGTTTGATGTTAGCTTCCTAGCTTGGTATAACCCAACTCTTTCTGGACTTGGATGCAAAAGTTATTGTTTACTTGGTTCTATCTACAAAACCCTCTAACAATTCATATTCCTCGTTGCTTAATGATTGCCGGTACCTCATTCACAAATTCCACCGAATAAAGATTAGTCATGTGTTTTGAGAGGCGAATAGGTGCACTGATCACCCTACTGATAATCTATTTGTTATTTTAACTCGGATGCTTCTAGAATGTAGTTCTTAGACTCTCAACCAATGCTTCGCCTTTAATGTCATGTTAATTTTAATGCAATTTCCCCTTTTTACCCCCCCCCCCCCCCCCAAAACAAAGAAAAAGAAAAAAAAAAACTAAAATGTGATTGTAGGTACAAAGAATAGGTAAAGTATTATATGCGTTCAGAGAAGCTGATAAGTTTTGTTTAAACCAGAATAGACTGTTTCGTTTCTTTTGAGCTTAGCAAATGACAATTGACCCTCATGTATTTAAAATGTTTGTTATTGGGGTGCAGGGAAGTCTTCCTTTATGCTGTGTAGTTGTTCTGTTTTCTTCTCAACAAACTCTTTGCATTTTATCAAAAAACGTGTGATGGAGATGGTCCAAAGTTTATCCACAAAGCTATAAAAATAAAAATAAAAACTCTTTTCAGTCATTTTGCAACGAAGCATTGAAGCATATTTTTTCAGCTTTGCTGCTCTCATTGACCGCGTTTTTTATGATACTTTTTTTTTTTGGAGAAGATTTGCTTTTGTAATGATACTAGGGATAGGGCCAACACCTTTTTCTTACTTTTAAATATTAAGTAAATACATATTAAATTTTTGTGTTAAACACTAAAATATCAATTGATGTTTTATTGCAATTATAGCAAGCAATCATCAAAGCAGACATTATCAGTTAAAATTATCTCAAAAAGTAATTTAAAAATTTCAAAAATTTTATTTTTTTTGATTGATAATATGACAAACACACTTAATCATTCTTGAATATTCATAGCCGATATTAAAGAAAATATTATTAATCCTAATTTGAAAAAAACTTATTTTTGCAGATGTAAAAATATTAGTACTAAAAAATATACAAAATAAATAACATTTCATTTTTTTTTGAGGAACTAAATAACGTCTATTTAAAATAGAGGGAAGTTCGTTCCGTCATTATAAACAAAATATAAAAATTAACCAACACAAATGGGAAACATCAAACCCTGTGACAGTAGGTACAAAGAATGTGAGCAGTAGTAACGCGTGTGTTGAAAAGTTGATAAGTTATTTTTAAAAAAAATGTGATATTATATCAGATATTGATGCGAAAACAAGTGGTATTGATGACTTTTAGAGAAAAGAAAGATAAAAAGCAGGATAAATTACAGCTTCAATTTTATCCATTCACGTTTTAATAATAAAAAAATACCTACGCGTTTTGGCCCTTTTGGGTACAATGGATATATAGTGAGGCCTTTTAGGTAGAATAAGTGTAACGTTTACAACATTTTCATTATATTTTTACAACAAAATTGGCAGATTGTTACTGGTTTTACTTTGAATTTATCACTGAAATTACTTTCTTACTCACTAGCTTGGTACCTCCTACACCATCATATCATTGCAAAATTTTGGCCTTTAAGGTGTGATGTTAGCTTCCTAGCTTGGTATAACCCAACTCTTTCTGGACTTGGATGCGAAAGTTATTGTTTACTTGGTTCTATCTACAAAACCCTTTAACAATTCATATTCCTCGTTGCTTAATGATTGCCTGTACCTCCTTCACAAATTCCACCGAATAAAGATTAGTCACGTGTTTCGAGAGGCGAATAGGTGCACTGATCACCCTACTGATAATCTATTTTATTTTTTAAACTCGGATGCTTCTAGAATGTAGTTCTTAAGACTCTCAACCAATACTTCGCCTTTAATGTCATGTTAATTTTAATGCAATTTCCCCTTTTTACCCCCCCCCCCCCCAAAAAAAAGAAAAAGAAAAAAAAACTAAAATGTGATTGTAGGTACAAAGAACAGGTAAAGTATTATATGCGTTTAGAAAGCTGATAATTTTGTTTAAACCAGAATAGACTGTTTCGTTTCTTTTGAGCTTAGCAAATGACAATTGCCCATCATGTATTTAAAATGTTTGTTATTGGGGTGCAGGGAAGTCTTCCGTTATGTTGTAGTTGGTCTGTTTTCTTCTCAACAAACTCTTTACAATTTTATCAAAAAACGTGTGATGGAGATGGTCCAAAGTTTATCCACAAAGCTATAAAAATAATAATAAAAATTTTTCAGTCATTTTGCAACAAAGCTTTGAAGTATATTTTTTCATCTTTGCCATACTCATTGACCGCGTTTTTTAATGATACTTTTTTTTTTTGGAGAAGATTTGCTTTTGTAATGATACTAGGGATAGGGCCAGCACCGTTTTCTTACTTTTAAATATGAAGTAAATAACATATTAAATTTTTTTGTTAAACACTAAAATATCAATTGGTGTTTTATTCCAATTATAGCATGCAATCATCAAGAGCAACATTATCAGTTAGATTATCTCAAAAATTAATTTTTAAAATTTCATAAAATTTTATTTTTTTTGATTGATAATATGACAAACACACTTAATCATTCTTATAATATACATAGAGATATTAAATAAAATATTTATTAATCTTAATTTTGAAAAAAACTTATTTTTGCAGATGTAAAATATATTAGTTACTAAAAGATATACAAATGAAATAACTTTCCATTTTTTTTTTGAGGAACTAAATAACGTATATTTTAAAAAATAGGGGAAAGGTTCCGTCATATTGTAAAAAAAATATAAAAATTAACCAACACAAATGGGAAACATCAAACCCTGTGACAGTAGGAACAAAGAATGTGAGCAGTAGTAAATGCATGTTGAAAAGTTGATAAGTTATTTTTAAAAAAAATGGTATATGATATCAGATATGATGCGAAAACGAGTGCTATTGATGACTTTTAGAGAAAAGAAAGATAAAAAGCAGGATAACTTACAGCTTCAATTTTTCCATTCACGTTTTAGTAATAAAAAAATACTTACGTGTTTTTGGCCCTTTTGGGTACAATGAGATATATAGTGAGGCCTTTTAGGTAGAATAAGTGTTACGTTTACAACATTTTCACTATATTTTTACAACAAAATTGCAGATTGTTACCTGGTTTTTACTTTGAATTTATCACTGAAATTACTTTCTTACTCACTAGCTTGGTACCTCCTACACCAATCAATATCATTGCAAAATTTGGCCTTTAAGGGATGGTTTGAGTTAGCTTCCTAGCTTGGTATAACCCAACTCTTTCTGGACTTGGATGCAAAAGTTATTGTTTACTTGGTTCTATCATAGCAAAAGTTATTATTGCAAAAGTTATTGTAAAATATATTAGTTACTAAAAGATATACAATGAAATAACATTTCCATTTTTTTTTTTGAGGAACTAAATAACGTATATTTTAAAAAATAGGGGAAAGGTTCCGTCATATTGTAAACAAAATATAAAAATTAACCAACACAATGGGAAACATCAAACCCTGTGACAGTAGGTACAAAGAATGTGAGCAGTAGTAAACGCGTGTTGAAATGTGATAAGTTATTTTTCAAAAAAATGTGATATGATATCAGATATTGATGCGAAAACGAGTGTTATTGATGACTTTTGGAGAAAAGAAAGATAAAAAGCAGGATAAATTACAGCTTCAATTTTATCCATTCACGTTTTAATAATAAAAAAATACTTACTCGTTTTGGCCCTTTTGGGTACAATGAGATATATAGTGAGGCCTTTTAGGTAGAGTAAGTGTTACGTGTACAACATTTTCACTATATTTTTACAACAAAATTGGCAGATGTTACTTGGTTTTTACTTTGAATTATCACTAAAATTACTTTCTTACTCACTAGCTTGGTACCTCCTACACCAATCAGTATCATTGCAAAATTTTGGCCTTTAAGGGATGGTTTGATGTTAGCTTCCTAGCTTGGTATAACCCAACTCTTTCTGGACTTGGATGCAAAAGTTATTGTTTACTTGGTTCTATCTGCAAAGCCCTCTAACATTCATATTCCTCGTTGCTTAATGATTGCCGGTACCTCCTTCACAAATTCCACCGAATAAAGATTAGTCATGTGTTTCGAGAGGCGAATAGGTGCACTGATCACCCGACTGATAATCTATTTGTTATTTTAAACTCGGATGCTTCTAGATTGTAGTTCTTAAGACTCTCAACCATACTTCGCCTTTAATGTCATGTTAATTTTAATGCAATTTCCCCTTTTTAACCCCCCCCCCCCACCCAAAACAAGAAAAGAAAAAAAAACTATAATGTGATTGTAGGTACAAAGAATAGGAAAAGTATTATATGCAATCAGAGAAGCTGATAAGTTTTGTTTAAACCAGAATTCGTTTCTTTTGAGCTTAGCAAATGACAATTGACCATCATGAATTTAAAATGTTTGTTATTGGGGTGCAGGGAAGTCTTCCTTTATGATGTGTAGTTGTTATGTTTTCTTCTCAACAAACTCTTTGCAATTTTATCAAAAAACGTGTGATGGAGATGGTCCAAAGTTTATCCACAAAGCTATAAAAAAAAAATAAAAACTTTTTTCAGTCATTTTGCAACGAAGCATTGAAGTATATTTTTTCAGCTTTGCTCCTCTCATTGACCGCGTTTTTTAATGATACTTTTTTTTTTGGAGATGATTTGCTTTTGTAATGATACTAGGGATAGGGCCAGCACCTTTTTCTTACTTTTAAATATTAAGTAAATAACATATTAAATTTTTTTGTTAAACACTAAAATATCAATTGGTTTTTTATTCCAATTATAGCAAGCAATCATCAAGAGCAGACATTATCAGTTAGAATTATCTCAAAAATTAATTTTTAAAAATTTCATAAAATTTTATTTTTTTTGATTGATAATATGACAAACACACTTAATCATTCTTATAATATACATAGCCGATATTAAATAAAATATTTATTAATCTTAATTTTGAAAAAAACTTATTTTTGCAGATGTAAAATATATTAGTTACTAAGAGATATACAATTAAATAACATTTCCATTTTTTTTTTGAGGAACTAAATAACGTATATTTTAAAAAATAGAGGAAAGGTTCCGTCATATTATAAACAAAATATAAAAATTAACCACACAAATGGGAAACATCAACCCTGTGACAGTAGGTACAAAGAATGTGAGCAGTAGTAAACGCGTGTTGAAATGTTGATAAGTTATTTTTCAAAAAAATGTGATATGATATCAGATATTGATGCGAAAACGAGTGTTATTGATGACTTTTGGAGAAAAGAAAGATAAAAAGCAGGATAAATTACAGCTTCAATTTTATCCATTCACGTTTTAATAATAAAAAAATACTTACTCGTTTTGGCCCTTTTGGGTACAATGAGATATATAGTGAGGCCTTTTAGGTAGAGTAAGTGTTACGTGTACAACATTTTCACTATATTTTTACAACAAAATTGGCAGATTGTTACTTGGTTTTTACTTTGAATTTATCACTAAAATTACTTTCTTACTCACTAGCTTGGTACCTCCTACACCAATCAGTATCATTGCAAAATTTTGGCCTTTAAGGGATGGTTTGATGTTAGCTTCCTAGCTTGGTATAACCCAACTCTTTCTGGACTTGGATGCAAAAGTTATTGTTTACTTGGTTCTATCTGCAAAGCCCTCTAACAATTCATATTCCTCGTTGCTTAATGATTGCCGGTACCTCCTTCACAAATTCCACCGAATAAGATTAGTCATGTGTTTCGAGAGGCGAATAGGTGCACTGATCACCCGACTGATAATCTATTTGTTATTTTAAACTCGGATGCTTCTAGATTGTAGTTCTTAAGACTCTCAACCAATACTTCGCCTTTAATGTCATGTTAATTTTAATGCAATTTCCCCTTTTTACCCCCCCCCCCCCCCCCCCAAAACAAAGAAAAAGAAAAAAAAAACTATAATGTGATTGTAGGTACAAAGAATAGGAAAAGTATTATATGCAATCAGAGAAGCTGATAAGTTTTGTTTAAACCAGAATTCGTTTCTTTTGAGCTTAGCAAATGACAATTGACCATCATGAATTTAAAATGTTTGTTATTGGGGTGCAGGGAAGTCTTCCTTTATGATGTGTAGTTGTTATGTTTTCTTCTCAACAAACTCTTTGCAATTTTATCAAAAAACGTGTGATGGAGATGGTCCAAAGTTTATCCACAAAGCTATAAAAAATAAAAATAAAAACTTTTTTCAGTCATTTTGCAACGAAGCATTGAAGTATATTTTTTCAGCTTTGCTCCTCTCATTGACCGCGTTTTTTAATGATACTTTTTTTTTTTGGAGATGATTTGCTTTTGTAATGATACTAGGGATAGGGCCAGCACCTTTTTCTTACTTTTAAATATTAAGTAAATAACATATTAAATTTTTTTGTTAAACACTAAAATATCAATTGGTTTTTTATTCCAATTATAGCAAGCAATCATCAAGAGCAGACATTATCAGTTAGAATTATCTCAAAAATTAATTTTTAAAAATTTCATAAAATTTTATTTGTTTTTTATTGATAATATGACAAACACACTTAATCATTCTTATAATATACATAGCCGATATTAAATAAAATATTTATTAATCTTAATTTTGAAAAAAACTTATTTTTGCAGATGTAAAATATATTAGTTACTAAGAGATATACAAATTAAATAACATTTCCATTTTTTTTTGAGGAACTAAATAACGTATATTTTAAAAAATAGAGGAAAGGTTCCGTCATATTATAAACAAAATATAAAAATTAACCAACACAAATGGGAAACATCAAACCCTGTGACAGTAGGTACAAAGAATGTGAGCAGTAGTAAACGCGTGTTGAAATGTTGATAAGTTATTTTTCAAAAAAATGTGATATGATATCAGATATTGATGCGAAAACGAGTGTTATTGATGACTTTTGGAGAAAAGAAAGATAAAAAGCAGGATAAATTACAGCTTCAATTTTATCCATTCACGTTTTAATAATAAAAAAATACTTACTCGTTTTGGCCCTTTTGGGTACAATGAGATATATAGTGAGGCCTTTTAGGTAGAGTAAGTGTTACGTGTACAACATTTTCACTATATTTTTACAACAAAATTGGCAGATTGTTACTTGGTTTTTACTTTGAATTTATCACTAAAATTACTTTCTTACTCACTAGCTTGGTACCTCCTACACCAATCAGTATCATTGCAAAATTTTGGCCTTTAAGGGATGGTTTGATGTTAGCTTCCTAGCTTGGTATAACCCAACTCTTTCTGGACTTGGATGCAAAAGTTATTGTTTACTTGGTTCTATCTGCAAAGCCCTCTAACATTCATATTCCTCGTTGCTTAATGATTGCGGTACCTCCTTCACAAATTCCACCGAATAAAGATTAGTCATGTGTTTCGAGAGGCGAATAGGTGCACTGATCACCCGACTGATAATCTATTTGTTATTTTAAACTCGGATGCTTCTAGATTGTAGTTCTTAAGACTCTCAACCAATACTTCGCCTTTAATGTCATGTTAATTTTAATGCAATTTCCCCTTTTTAACCCCCCCCCCCCCCCACCCAAAACAAGAAAAAGAAAAAAAAAACTAAAATGTGATTGTAGGTACAAAGAATAGGTAAAGTATTATATGCAATCAGAGAAGCTGATAAGTTTTGTTTAAACCAGAATTCGTTTCTTTTGAGCTTAGCAAATGACAATTGACCATCATGTATTTAAAATGTTTGTTATTGGGGTGCAGGGAAGTCTTCCTTTATGATGTGTAGTTGTTATGTTTTCTTCTCAACAAACTCTTTGCAATTTTATCAAAAAACGTGTGATGGAGATGGTCCAAAGTTTATCCACAAAGCTATAAAAAATAAAAATAAAAACTTTTTTCAGTCATTTTGCAACGAAGCATTGAAGTATATTTTTTCAGCTTTGCTCCTCTCATTGACCGCGTTTTTTAATGATACTTTTTTTTTTGGAGATGATTTGCTTTTGTAATGATACTAGGGATAGGCCAGCACCTTTTTCTTACTTTTAAATATTAAGTAAATAACATATTAAATTTTTTTGTTAAACACAAAAATATCAATTGATGTTTTATTGCAATTATAGCAAGCAATCATCAAGAGCTGACATTATCAGTTAGAATTATCTCAAAAATTAATTTTTAAAAATTTCATAAAATTTTATTTTTTTTGATTGATAATATGACAAACACACTTAATCATTCTTATAATATACATAGCCGATATTAATAAAATATTTATTCATCCAATTTTGAAAAAAACTTATTTTCGCAGATGTAAAATATATTACTTACTAAAAGATATACAAATTAAATAACATTTCCTTTTTTTTTTGAGGAATTAAATAACGTCTATTTTAAAAAATAGAGGAAAGGTTCCGTCATCTTATAAACAAAATAAAAATTAACCAACACAAATGGGAAACATCAAACCATGTGACAGTAGGTACAAAGAATGTGAGCAATAGTAAACGCGTGTTGAAAAGTTTATAAGTTATTTTTAAAAAAATGTGATATATATCAGATATTGATGCGAAAACGAGTGTATTGATGACTTTTAGAGAAAAGAAAGATAAAAAGCAGGATAAATTACAGCTTCAATTTTATCCATTCACGTTTTAATAATAAAAAAATACTTACCCGTTTTGGCCCGTTTGGGTACAATGAGATATATAGTGAGGCCTTTTAGGTAGAATAAGTGTAACGTTTACAACATTTTCATTATATTTTTACAACAAAATTGGCAGATTGTTACCTAGTTTTTACTTTGAATTTATCACTGAAATTACTTTCTTACTCACTAGCTTGGTACCTCCTACACCAATCAGTATCATTGCAAAATTTTGGCCTTTAAGGGATGGTTTGATGTTAGCTTCCTAGCTTGGTATAACCCAACTCTTTCTGGACTTGGATGCAATGTTATTGTTTACTTGGTTCTATCTACAAAACCCTCTAACAATTCATATTCCTCGTTGCTTAATGATTGCCGGTACCTCCTTCACAAATTCCACTGAATAAAGATTAGTCATGTGTTTCGAGAGGCGAATAGGTGCACTGATCACCCTACTGATATCTATTTGTTATTTTAAACTCGGATGCTTCTAGAATGTAGTTCTTAACACTCTCAACCAATACTTCGCCTTTAATGTCATGTTAATTTTAATGCAATTTCCCCTTTTTACCCCCCCCCCCCCCCCCAAAAAAAAGAAAAAAAAAAAAAAACTAAAATGTGATTGTAGGTACAAAGAATAGGTAAAGTATTATATGCGTTTAGAGAAGCTGATAAGTTTTGTTTAAACCAGAATAGACTGTTTCGTTTCTTTTGAGCTTAGCAAATGACAATTGGCCATCATGTATTAAAATGTTTGTTATTGGGGTGCAGGGAAGTCTTCCGTTATGCTGTGTAGTTGGTCTGTTTTCTTCTCAACAAACTCTTTGCAATTTTATCAAAAAACGTGTGATGGAGATGGTCCAAAGTTTATCCACAAAGCTATAAAAAAAAAAAAAAAAGAATTTTAGTCATTATGCAACGAAGCTTTGAAGTATATTTTTTCATCTTTGCCCCACTCATTGACCGCATTTTTTAATGATACTTTTTTTTTTGGAGGAGATTTGCTTTTGTAATGATACTAGGGATAGGGCCAACACCGTTTTCTTACTTTTAAATATACATAGCCGATATTAAATAAAATATTTATTAATCTTAATTTTGAAAAAAACTTATTTTTGCAGATGTAAAATATATTATTACTAAAAATATACAAATTAAATAACATTTCCATTTTTTTTTTTGAGGAACTAAATAACGTATATTTTAAATAATAGAGGAAAGGTTCCATCATATTATAAACAAAATAAAAATTAACCAACACAAATGGGAAACATCAAACCCTGTGACAGTAGGTACAAAGAATGTGAGCAGTAGTAAACGCGTTTTGAAAAGTTGATAATTATTTTTTAAAAAAATGTGATATTATATCAGATATTGATGCGAAAACGAGTGTTATTGACGACTTTTAGAGAAAAGAAAGATAAAAAGCAGGATAAATTACAGCTTCAATTTTATTTATTCACGTTTTAATAATAAAAAAATACTTACGCGTTTTGGCCCTTTTGGGTACAATGCGATATATAGTGAGGCCTTTTAGGTAGAATAAGTGTTACGTTTACAACATTTTCACTATATTTTTACAACAAAATTGGCAGATTGTTACCTGTTTTTACTTTGAATTTATCACTGAATTACTTTTTGTGTCACCAGTAACAGAAACTAACAACTTGCCACATAGTTTTTTCATACAATATTTCTTTCTGTAATTAATAATATAATTAACCCCCTTAATCTTTCTTCAAATATAGTCCATCTTATATATGATATTTATTTATTTATTTTATTTTAAAAAAAAACTTATTTGGGCGGATGTAAGAAGCATTAGTTACCCAAAAATATACAAATTAAATAACATTCCTTAAAAAAGCAATGGAAAGGTTAAATCTTATTATAAATAAAATATAAAATTAAGTTGACCAGCATGAATGGGAAACGTCAAACCCGTGATAGTTGGGAATCCAGGGAAGACAGGTGGGGGAGGCCTAATTTGTGATCATCTGGGGAAATAGATCAAGGGCTATATAAGTCACATTGGTGTAGCAATCAGTATCATTGCGAAATTTGGGCTTTAAGGGATGGTTTGATGGTAGCTTCCTAGCTTGTTATAATCAAACTTCTTGTGGTGTTGGATGCAAAAGTTATTGTTGACCTGGTTCTATCAACAAAACCCTCTAACAATTCATATTCCTCTTTGCTTAATGATTGCAGGTTCCTCCTATGCCAATTCCACCAAATAAAGATTAGTCAAGTGTTTTGTGAGGCGAATAGGTGCACTGATCACCTTGCTAAAGGAGGCAGCTCCCTATCAGGGAATTTTGTTGTTTTAGATTCTCCTCTTACTGATGATCTATGTATTATTTCAAACTCTGATGCTTCTGGCATGTAGATTTTAAGTCTCTAAACCACTACTTTGACTTTTATGTCTTGTTAACTTTAATGCAATTTCCCCATTTAACCCCCCCCCCCCCCCCCCCCAAAAAAAAAAAGAACTAAACTATGAGTAGGTACAAAGAATGTGTAAAGTATTAAATACGTTTAGAGAAGATGATAAGTTTTGTTTGAAATAATGTGATGATAATAGTTGTAGATATGAAACAAGTGTGATTGAAGACTTAGAGAAAATATTGATAAAATTTAAAAAGTGGGATAAATTACGGCTTCAGTATTTTCTCTTTATGTTTTATAAAAAAAAAACTTATATAAATAGGAGAAGTATTACGTTTATAAAATTTTCATAATATTTTTATAACAAATCTTAATTGTTATGCATTTAAAATGAATTTAATAGGCTTTTGAATTTCATTTGGGTGTCATTTTTAAAGAAGCAAACAAGAAAAGGGCCTACCTTATGACCGAAAGGAAAAACGCAAACTAGAAAAGGGCCCACCTTTATCAAATTTTGTAGCATTGATGTTGACCCAAAAACATTAAAAAAAGAAAGAAAAAGGAAATAGCAATGATGTAAAAGCAACCACATTAGTTGTTGCAAAAATGTGCAAAATACAACAAGTGCTCAATTTTGCACATTTTAACCAAAAAACACGTACATCAGTCTTTGTAAAAATGTCTAAATGTACACAACAACCTTGCAAATGAACAGTAACCATGCATATATGCACGATTACTGTTCATGTGCAAATAACTTTTTTATTCCCTTTTTTTCTCTCTCCTCTATCAACCTACTTCTCTTCCCCAATGTCTACAACAACCCAGCGTGGCAGAATAAGAAGAGAGAAGAAGAAAATAACTACCAAACCCAGCGCCACCACCAAACATCGCAACCTAGCATAGAAAATTAACCAAAAATCAACAGAAAAACAATTAGAAAATCCAACTCAAAATCAAGACAAACCCACTGGAAAACCTAACTGAAAATCAATCAAAAATCACAAGAAACCCAACCTAAAAACAGTCCAAACCCATTGGAAAACCCAGCCCAAACCATACTCAATGGAAAACTCATGTGAAATGCCTAACGGAGTCGGATTTGCCGCCCGATCTGCTGTTGTCGGTTCTTCCATTGCTGCTGCCGAATCTTCTATTGATGTCATCGGTTGGGGGTGGGAGGCGAAAGGTCGGCAATGGAGGGAGAGGGAGGGGTGAAGGAGAGATGGAAGGCGAAAGCGAGAGGGAGGCCGAATCGGCGGAAGGCTGAGGCAACGAAGACGACGAGTTGGATCGGTGGCGACGATGAGCTGGGTGAGGCGACTGTGAGGGAGAGAGCAAGGGAAAGAGAGAAACGGGTGAGAGAGCTGAAAAAGTAAAATAGATTCTGAGGGAAAGAGAGCATCGGGTGAGGGAAAGAGAGAATGGGTATTAAAATAATAATAATAATAATAATAATAAATAATATTATTTAAGTAGAATAGATTTGTAAAATAGATAAACTGATGTAGGTGTTTTGGAAATGTGGTAGGGTAAAATAAAAAAAGTAGGTTTTTAGTGTAAAATAGATGAAAAAATTTGGTCGGACTGATGTGAATGCTCTAATGTTGCACTTTCCTCTCTCTCTTATTGTTGCACCTTTATCAAATTTTTTTTTTTAAATACTAGCAAAATATCTATTTACTTATTGTTGGATTTTTTTTCTAGAGTCAATAGTTTTTCCGTGCATTGCACATGTTAACGACTAGTTGAGAATATGACTAACATACTGAATCTTTCTTATAATATAGTTGATATTAAATAAAATATTTATTAATTTTAATTTTGAAAAAAACTTATTAATGTGGATGTAAAAAGTATTAATTACCCAAAATATACAAATTAAATAACATATCTAAAAAAGAAACGATGGAAAGGTTTCATCTTATTATAAACAAAATATAACAAATAACCAACACAAATGGGAATCATCGAACCCCGTGATAGTAGGTAGTAGGTATAAAGAATATGTACCGTTGCACTTTCCTCACTCTTATTGTTGCACATGTATCAAAAAAAAAAAATTAAAATACTAGCAAAATATCTATTTATTCATTTTTCTTGAAAGTATTAGGCCCGATTGTTAAGCACTCTTAAACTCATATTTTTACATTTTAAATAATTTTACATATATTTTTACACACTTTTTCACCCACATAATTTCAAAAAATTACAAAAATCTCATCTCAAACTACTCTATCAAACACTATCTTAATTCCCAAAAATATACAAATTAAATAACTTCTTTTTTAGGAACTAATTAAAATATCTTTTAAAAAAACAAAGGAAAGGTACCATCATATTATAAACAAAATATAAAAATTAACAACACAAATTGGAAACATCAACCCCGTGAGTCACAGGCAGTGAGACACAATTATGTAGATGTTGGCAGCAAAAGAAAAAAAAGAAAAAAAAGAAAAAAGAAAAAGAAAAAGAGGAAACAACGAAGAATTGAACACGAAATATTTATTTCTTATTAATTGCCTCTGTTCGTCTTAAGCTTTCTTTTGCAAGACCAACATTCTCATTTAACAAAGTCACAAGTAACTCCTCCCTTCTTATGGCGGCCTCTACCATAAGAAATCGTTTTCGAAATCGCAACCATTAATTTTAAATTTTTAAAAAACTTGTTAATGTGGACGTAATAAGTATTAATTACCCAAAAATATACAAATTAAATAACATATCTAAAAACGAAACGATGGAAAGATTCCATCTTATTATAAATATAATATAAAAATTAACCAACACAAATGGAAACATCGAACCCCGTGATAGTAGGTAGTAGGTATAAAGAATGTGCAAAGTAGTAAAAACTATAGAAAATATGATAAGTTTTGTGTAATTAATGTGATATGATAATAGATATAGATGTAAAAACGAGTGTGATTGAAGACTCAGAAAAAGAATGATAAAAAGTTGTAATAAATTACAGTTTCAATATTTTCTCTTCATGCTTAATAAAAAAATACTAACGCGTTTTGGAGACAATGAGATATAAGTGAGGCAATGGAAAGGTTAAGGGTCCGTTTGGATAGAGCTTATTGCTGAAAACTGAAAACTGAAAACTGAAAACACTGTACCAAAATAATTTTAAATGTGTGAATAGTACCGTGGGACCATTTTTAATATTTTTTTCTGAATAAAGTACATGTGGGTCCCATGAACAGTGCATGAACAGTAAATTTGGTCTCCCGTACAGTGAAATAACGTGCATGAACAGTACCGGTTACTGTTCATGCACGTTGAAAAAAAAAAAAAAAAAAAAAAAACGCAGAATTTGAAAACGTAAACGCAAAACGCACTATCCAAACTAAGCTTAAATCTTAAAATATACAAATTAAGTAACATGCTTTATGGAAAGGTTAAATCTTATTATAAATAAAATATAAAAAGTTGACCAGCGCAAATAAGAAAAATCAATTATGCGGATGTTGACCGCAAACAAAAAAAAAGAAAAAGAGGAAACAACGAAGAATTAACGTTGCACTTTCCTCTCTTTTATTAATTGCCTCTGTTCGTCTTCAGTTTTCTTTAGCAACAATATTTGTTCATACTCACACCAGTATCGCTACTGCAAGACCAACATTCTCAGAGAACATGGGGAAGGCGACCTCAGACATAAGAAATTTTTTTCAAAGGCTACCAAAGTTGAAGAAACTGCGAAGAATTTGAATAATTAGGGAAACCAATATTGAAGGGATTGCAGAAAGTGCAGAATTGGTAATGGAGCCTCTAAGATCCCATAAGCTATTGCCTCTGTCGGAGCCTCTATTGTCACCAGACATGTCGGAGCCTCTATTCGACATATCGGATGCTGAACATGGCTCCCCAAGTAAGTCCTCTTTCACAAATATTTTTATACTTTCTTGTTTATGGGCTTCTTTCTTACCAATATTCAAGGCCCACGTGTAATTTTTTCCAAAGATGTATTTGTTTAACATTTTCTTTATTCTTTTTTTGATAGGAAGCTAAAAATCCATTAACATAATCAAAAAGTAATTAAGAGAGCATGCTATAAGAAATAAGGGTTCTCCTCAATCCAAGTACAAATTGCTCAATACCCTGAGCATGTTTTACTAATGAGTGAGCTATATAATTACCTTTCCTACCAACATGTAAAATAGAAAAACTATTGCTTCTCAAAATTAAAAAATAAAATAGAAAAACTATTTGTTGAACATTTTTTGAGTCAAGCACCAAGAGCTAGCTTATTATGTATGTATATACTTTCATCAAAAAATAATAATAATAAAAAGAATGTATATATGTGTATATATATTGATATTTCGTGCAAAAAGGTATTTGCCCTTTTTGTTTTGTTGTGAATTTTAAACTTTTAAGCAAAGTTAGGCACCAAATCCATATATATAGCCTTTTTTTTATAAATAATTACAACGTACAGCTAAGGATTTAGCTCAAACTCTTTCTTTCTTAAATTTCCAAACACTTTGCTGTGAGTTTGAAGCAAAGTTAGAAATGTTATATATATATATATATGAGAGAGAGAGAGGAGAGAGAGAGAGAGAGATGAGAGAGAGAGAGAGAGAGAGAGAGAGAGAGAGAGAGAGAGAGAGAGAGAGAGAGAGAGAGAGAGAGAGAGAGAGCCAGAAAAAAATTCAATTAAATTTTAATTGAATTCTCATTTTGTGGCTGTGTCTCATTTAATTTTTAATTTTGTGTCAATAAATTATTGAATGAAAAATCAAAGAGTCTAAATCTAATTAAATTGTAAATTAGATTTCAATTAGAGTCCAAAGCCAAAGCTTAGAAAAAATCGAATTATGTTTTTATTGAATTCTCAATTTTTTGCTACATGTCCCATTTAATTTTTAATTTTATGCCAAGTCATTTATTAAGTGTAAAATTTAAGAGTTTAAATCCAATTAAATTCTAAATTATATTTCAATTGGAATCTCATTTCCCATTATGTGTCTATTTATTTTTTAAAATTTTGTGGCAAGTGACGAATTATTTGGTGAAAAAACCAAAGATTCTAAATTCGATTAAATTCTAAATTACACGCACGCATGCGTGCGCGCACACACACATATATATAATGAGAAATTATTACATATTTTAGAAATGTATAACTTAAAAAATATTTAAGCTAATATTATATATAATTTAAATCTCTTCTTAAATATATATATATATATATAATATTATATATATATAATTGTGATTTTTTTTATTGTACATGTGCATATGTATGGAATTACGCACTAATGCTTTATAATAGTCAGGCTATGTCATTTTTTAGAATGAAAGTTGTGTTATTTATTCTTTTTTCGGCTTCTTTCTAGGCAAAATTCAAGGCCCACATTCACCACATGGTAAATTGTATTTGAAGATAAATTATCTAAGAAAATCTTCTTCAAGTAGATTGTATTTGGATTGAAATAAAAAATTAAAATATTTCACTATTTATGGACCCTACTACACTTTTTGGTACTATTTGTGAGGTTTACTATACTATTTCAATAATTTTTACTTTTATTTACAGTACTTTTAGTAATAATTTTTTAGTTTTAAAAATAAATGATATCTAAACACTTTAAAATTAAAAGTAAGTGATCACTGTTTTAATGTAGAATATTCTATCACTTATGTCCAAAAAAAAAAAGAAATATAGAATATGGAAATTTGAAACATCTTAAATTAAAGAAATAAATAATAGAAGGAAAATAGAAATATTAATTTATATATATATATATATATATATATATATATATATATATATATATATAAGATAAAGTATCATAACTATACAAGTCAAGAGAAGCGACTGATTGAATTGTTATGTAGGAGACTAGGATATATCCATAAAATCAATATGCCAATTTTTGAAAAATCAACACTGCTGAAATTGATATTAGTTTATTGCAAAGTGATCATGAATTACTTCCGCAAATATGAGATTATGAGATGTCTATTGGGATATTCCATTTAACAGCGAGGGCTTTCCATAGTCCATACTTCTTGCACTTAAAATTCTGAAGGATGGAGTCAGAAGGCTTTAGGAAAAAACTTTAGATAACGTGACAGCTTTGAAGTTCTCGTTGGAGTTTTGGCAATGCACTTGCTGCACCACATATTTACTCTTGTTTTCAGTTGTTATGGAGTTATAATCATAATGTATCAATGTTTTCTTATTCTTTAATATACCTGATGTTTAGTTCTTTTGGAAAATGAAACATGAATAGTTGATGACTTTGGATGCTTTCGTTCACCTCCTTGTCCATATTAGTGATGAATGTAATGTGAAAGTTGTACTCTTTGGCAGTACGGAAGCGACACGAGGTTGATGATTACTACGTGAAACAAATGAGGCAACTTGAAGGGTATACTGAGATAGAGACATGAGTGAAACAGGTTGTGATACTGGAAATCCAGCAGAGGTTGGTTATTCTGCACCCCTACCCCCAAAACTTTCATATATTTCTTATGATATTTTATAGTTTGTAGGAATTGAAAATTCTTTTAATGCTGGTTTCTAAAGTCAAACATTATCGCGTTTATAGGACATATTCATAAAGTTTCATCCAAGATGGGGGTCATGGCAACATGCCCAACTCCTTCTTTTGTTTTAATTATATCCCCCCTAGCTTGATGATTTTAAATGCATGTTCATTATAGTGGTGTCAAATGGAAAATTTTGGAATAAAACAAGAAGGAAATTTCTGAGTTTGATTGTATAAAATAAATTGACTAACTACTATTTGTGATCATATCTCTTCCTCTATGACACATTTGTCTCCTCGTGAACTTATTTAACAAAAGTTTCCAGCTCCCCTTATTAGGAACCACTGATTTCCTAACAATTTCCATTCATCCCTATTAGGAACCACTGATTTCCTAACAAGTGATATCAAATCCATTGATCTTGAGATGACCAAATCTGTTGCATTGCATCAAAGTTCCATGGATTTACCAAAATCAAAGGTTAAGATCCTTATACATGTCTTCCCAAAGTCTATGATTTCTTTACTCTTGACAACATTTACCACATTTCAAGTCGTCCTCTTATCACATGGAAGGAGGGGCGAAGAAATGGATTCAAGAAGCAGAGGTATCAGGATTCTGCACAAATTGGATGGAGTTTTATGTAGCCTACAAGATTGGTTTTAATAACAAATCTCTCTCTCCCTCTCTCTCTCTCAAGAAGAACTAAATAGAATTGCTCGATCTTATTAATTAACAAAAAATGAGAGCATACATGATAAATGCATTGACATTGCTACTTATACATACAACAAAGCATAACCGCCTAATCTAAGGGTCCATTTTGTTGGGAGGATGGAAAAGTAGGAGGATAAAAAATATTTTAATTTCTCTTATTTGTGTTTAGTTAAGAGGGTGGAAAAGTGAAGGGATAGAAAACTTTTTTGTTTGATTGAGAAGAAAAGTGAGAAGATTGAAAATAGAGTTTGTAAAAATTTACCATCATGTTCCTATTAATTTGCAGCCTTTATTGCCACCAGAAGTGGAGAAAAACGACATGTTGTCCAAGTCATGTAGCAAATTGGAGCCTTATTTCCACCAGAAGTGGAGAAAAACGACATGTTGTCCAAGTCATGTAGCAAATTGGAGCCTTTATTTCCACCAGAAGTGAAGATAAACGACATGTCGTCTAAGTCATGTAGCAAATTGAAGCCTCTATTGCCACAAGAAGTGGAGAAAAACGACATGACAGAGCCTCTATTGCCCCCAGAAGTGGAGAAAAACGACATGCGTCTAACTCCTGTAGCAAATCAGAGCCTCGGCCGTTTAAGTCATGAAGAAGAAATATGGAAAAGTTCCCTCCATTGCCTGAAATTGAAAAAAGGGATGCTGAACATGGCTCCTTCACTCTGCGGTGGCTTCTTCTTCGTACCCTAAGTAAGCCCTCTTTCACAAATATTTATATACTTTCTTGTTTTTGGGCTTCTCTCTTACCAATATTCAAGGCCCACATGTAATTTTTTCCAAAGATGTATTTGTTCAACATTTTCTTTTTTTTTTTCTTTTTTTGATAGGAAGCTAAAAATCCATTAACATAAACAAAAAGTAATTAAGAGAGCATGTTATAAGAAATAAATCCAAGTAACAACTTGCTCATACCCTGAGCATGTTTTACTAACAAGTGAGCTATATAATTACCTTTCTTACCAACATGTAAAATAGAAAAACTATTTGTTGAACATTTTTTGAGTCAAGCACCAAGAGCTTATTTATGTATGTATATATGTTTCATCAAATAATAATAATAATAATAAAAAAAGCATGTATATATGTGTATATATATTGATATTTCCTGCAAAAGGTATTCGCCCTTTTTGTTTTGTTGTGATTTTTAAACTTTTAAGCAAAGTTAGGCACTGAATCTATATATTAGCCTTTTTTTTTAAATAGATAATTACAACGTATAGCTAAATTCACAGCTCAAACTCTTTCTTTCTTAAATTCTCAAACACTTTGTTGTGAGTTTAAAGCAAAGTTAGAAATATATATATATATATATATATATATATATATATATATATTATAGAGAGAGAGAGAGAGAGAGAGAGAGAGAGAGGAGAGAGAGAGAGAGCTCAAAAAATTCAATTAAATTTAATTGAATTATCAATTTCATGCTTTGTGTCCTATTTAATTTTTAATTTTGTGTTAATAAATTATTGAATGTAAAAATCAAAGAGTCTAAATTCAATAAATTGGAAATTGGATTTCAAGTAGAGTCCAAAGCCAAAGCTTAGAAAAAATCCAATTATGTTTTTATTGAATTCTCAATTTTTTGCCACATGTCCCATTTAATTTTTAATTTTATGCCATGTGATTTATTAAGTGTAAAATTAAAGAGTTTAAATCCAATTAAATTCTAATTTATATTTCAATTGGAATCTAATTTCCAGCTATGTGTCTATTATTTTTAAAATTTTGTGGCAGGTGATGAATTATTTGGTGAAAAAACCAAAGAATCTAAATTCAATTAAATTCTAAATTACATGCACACACACACACATATGATGAGAAACTATTACATATTTTAGAAATGTATAACTTAAAAAATATTTAAGCTAATATTATATATAATTTGAATCTCTCCTTAAAATATATATATATATATATATATATATATATATATATAATTGTGATTTTTTTTATTACACATGTGCATATGTATGGAATTACACACTAATCAATATATATATATAAAAGCAAAGACCTCATGTGAGAGTACATGAGGTCCTGCCACGTGGCACTCTAATATTGCATTTAATCTTTTTTATTTTTTTTCATTAAATTTTTACTGTTACCCAATAAATCATAGTAACTTATTTTTACTATTATATAAATTTAGCATTTTTTACCTCTTTTTATTAAGTTTTTTTTTTTTTACTATTACTCTATACATCATAATAACTTATTGCATTTATCCTTTTTTACCTTTTTTTATTAATTTTTTTACTGTTACCCAATAAATTATAGTAACTTATTTATTATTATATAAATTTAGCATTTTTTACCTCTTTTTATTAGTTTTTTTACTGTTACCCAATAAATCATAGTAATATTTTTACCTTTTCATTAAGTCTTTTTTACTGTTACCCAATAGATCGTAGTAGCTTATTTTTTCTATTATACAAATTTAGCATTTTTTACCTTTTTTATTATTATTATTATTTTTTTACTATTACTCTATGGATCATAGTAACTTATTGCATTTAACATTTTTTTACTTTTTCACGTTTTTTTTACTGTTACCCAATAAATTATTGTAACTTATTTTTATTATTATATAAATTTAGCATTTTTAACCTCTTTTTATTAAGTTTTTTTTTACTGTTACCCAATAGATCATAGTAACTTATTTTTACTATTATATTGATATGAGCTATTCTTGACAATTAGACCAATTAGACAAAAAATTATTCACTATAAAATTGATTACCTTTTAAAAGTAGACCAAACTTATGAAAAACTCAGGCCCAGTTTTTACCTTACATATTATGACCCAAGTTTGACCATTCCCAGTGTAAATCAAAGCAAAAACTTTTACCCTCTTACAGACTCTCTTCTTCCTCCCCGCGTATAGATGATACTTATAGAAAATCTCATTCTCATGATATATCTCTTCATTTTTCCCCAATTTTATTCAATATGCTTTTGTCTATTAATAATATTCTATGCAATTTATGCAGACAAATTCTCTGTCATCGACCAGTGTAACAAAAATATATATAAATCTTGAGATCCCTCAGATTGCTGAAATAATTGACAAGTACATATTTATAAAATTTATAATAACAAAAAAGTATAATAAATAGCATTTATTATCTCACAAAATGCCATTAACTTAATATTTTTCTTTTAAAAAATTCAATGATAGGAATGGTCAAAAACATGATCCCATACAAGAATACCAAAAATGCATGCAAAACAATTTTCATAGGAGGATTTATCTTTAAATAATATGAAGACAGTAAAGATAAAATGCATTGAATGAAATTCTACAAAAAAATGTTTGTTAATACATATTAATTTATGTAAAAAAATAATAATAGATCATATTATTTACATTTAAAAACTAATACATATTAATTTCAAAGTTGCAAGCAGATGTGAATTGTTAGGGCATTGCAATAATAAGTAACATTAATACAACAATGGGTTGGTATTACATTTTGTGCATACTTTGTGAAAGAAATGTCAAATTACAAACAGGATCATTTTGGTGTGTAAAATGTAAAACAAAAACAAATCTTTCTATTCCAAAGTTAGAGGAACTCACATTAATTACATACTCTCAAAATATTTATATATATTTATCTCACTATAACTACTATATATATACAATTGCAAACTACTTTAGATACAGGATTCAATTGAAGTTTTTAATGCAACTAACAAAACAAAGTTTGTGATATTTGATCAAGATGCCGAGAAAATCATAAATAAATCTACAAGATCGAGATCTTGCTGAAAAATAAACTAAGGTACAACTTATTTAAATTATTGTAAAAATATTGATATTGGAGAAAAAATCCATCGTGATTTGAAAAATAAAATTAGGAAAAAAATGGATTTCTCTACTTCATTTGAATGAATTTAATCTAAAAGATTGTTTTGAAAATTACACAGTTGCTAAGATTTTTTATGCGCATTCAAATGATAAAAAGGTATGGAAGAAAAAAAAAAACACACAATTCAACATGCTATGTTAATTGTTTTTGCTGCACTATTCCAAAATTAACAAAAATAAAAAATTTACAAAAAACTGTCACATCATTGAAATTTAATATAAACGCAAATACCTATGAAAAATCTTAGCGATAAAGTCCAAACTTTGTAAGATCTAATCAAGAATCTCTCAGTGCCAATTCATTAGTAATTAACACAAATGGTGCAACAAAAGGAAAAAATGATGAAAGCTCAAAAATTGAACAAATATGAACGAACTAAATTTCAAATGTTGAAGATGGAGAAACTGATGATGACAACAAGCGTCACCATACCACAATAACAAAGCATTGAAGAAAAAAAAAACCGTAATGAAGTTTTTTATTACATTACATAATAAAAATCAATAATATTGAATGGATTAATATGCTTTTATCAACTTTTATTATATAGTTTCTCAAAATAAAAACTTTTATTATACAATATTACTCCAAGTTGTTTTCATTATTGCTTATTACTTGAACAAAATAATTATAATAGATATATACGTGTAATTTATAATTGTTATTTTTTATGATGAACTCATTACTAACAAAGTTTTATAATAAATATGCTATAATATGTATAATATTTTTCAAAAACAAATTTACATAAAACATTATAACATTATCTGTGCATCGCACGAGAAACTTACTAGTGCTTTATAATAGTCAGGCTATGTCATTTTTTAGAATGACAATTGTGTTATTTATTCTTTCTGGGCAAAATTCAAGGCCACATTCACCACATGGTAAATTGTATTTGGAGATAAATTTATCTAAGAAAAATTTCATAAAGTAGATGTATTTGGATTGAAATAAAAAATAAAATTATTTCACTATTTATGGGCCTCACTGCATTTTTTGGCACTATTTATGAGACTCACTATACTATTTCAACTACTTTTATTTATTTACAGTACTTTCAGTAATAATTTTTCAGTTTCAACAAAATAAACGATATCCAAACACACTCTAAAATTAAAAGTAAGTGTCACTGTTTTTTTTTAACTAACTTTTGGCAGAATAGAAATATAGAATATGGATATTTGAAATATCTTAAATTAAAGAAATAAATAACAGAAGGAAAATTGAAATATTGATTTATATATATATATATATATATATATATATATATATATATAAAAGATAAAGTATCATAACTATACAAGTCAAGAGAAGAGACTGATTGAATTGTTATGTAGGATACTAGGATATATCCATAAAATCAATATGCCAATTTTTGAAAAATAAACACTGCTGAAATTGATATAGTTTATTGGAAAGTTATCATGAATTACATCCGCAAATATGAGATTATGAGATGTCTATTGGATATTCCATTTAACAGCGAGGGCATTCCATACTTCTTGGACTTAAAATTTCTGAATGATGGAGTCAGAAGGCTTTAGGGAATAAGTTTAGATAACGTGACAGCTTTGAAGTTCCTGTTGGAGTTTTGGCAATGCACATGCCGCACTTCACATATTTACTCTTGTTTTCAGTTGTTATGGAGTTATAATCATAATGTATCAATGTTTTCTTATCTTTAACATACCTGATGTTTAGTTCTTTTGGAAAATGAAACATGAATAGTTGATGATTTTGGATGCCATTCACCTCCTTGTCCATTATTAGTGATGAATGTAATGTGAAAGTTGTACTCTTTGGCAGTATGGAAACGATGCGAGGTTGATGATTATTACATGTTAACATATATGTGTTGTGGGCTTTAGGGCCAACTAGTTTACTTGTTTAGCACTCTTACTTGTATAGCACTCTTACTTGTACTACACTCATATTTACTTGTACTGCACTCATATGCCTCCTATATAAAGGCACTCATGTATATTCTTTCAGTGAGAAATACAATACTATTCAATTCAGTATTTCTAACATGGGATCAGAGCCACTGCTCTGACCTTTTCTTCGCAGTCTTGTCTTTATTGGTGTAACTCCATTTTTCATATTGCTTCCGCTGTCACAACAACTGCCACAGTCTTTCGCCGTTGAACCTTCGAGTCTTCCAGACATCGTCCTCAGGTTCCGGACCTGTAGCAGCCGCCGTTGGGGAGTTCGAACACTGCAAAGACCACTGCCTTTTTCGGCACCGCCGTGATATTGCTCCGACAAATTTTCTGAAGGTACCACGAAGCTCGTCTTGCTCCGATCTATCTGCTCGTGAAAACCTTACAGTCATCGGAGTCTCCACGCGCCCTCACGCACCGCCCAAAGGTTCTGCCCTGAAGGTCACGCGCCCACGCGCCTCCACGCGCCGATCTGAGCCGCCACGTGCTGCCACGCGCCGCCACGCGCCACATTCGTCCTGCTGACGTCAGCCCTAGCCACGTCATCCGCCACGTCAGCCCTGCCACGTCAGCTACCACGTTAGCGTTGACCGTTGACCGTTGACTTTGGCCGTTGACTTTTTCTAGAGTTGACTTTTTTGCGGCCCAAGTTCTCCTTACTCAGTTTTCGCGTAGATTTCATTTTTGCATATTTTGCTTCTAAATGAAGAATAGGACAGGTCTTCTTCTTTTGCAACAATCGTCGCCGACGATCTAGCAAACGCTTTTGCAATTTTTGCAAACATTTTGGCTATAATATTGAGACTTGCTTTCAGCGCAATAAATCAGTTGTTTCAGGTTCTTCTGCCACTATTGCTAACATGAGAGTGTGTCAACCAATGGCTCCCGTCTTTGCACAGTCTAAGTCTTCAGGTCGCACTTTCACCATGACCACAGATGACCTTAAAAACATCATCGCCAATGTCATTCGTATGGTTGGTAATGCATCTTATTCCTCTTCTCTCTCAGTTTGTCGGTATGTCTCCTTCTCTTGGCTTATGGATTCTGCTTGTTGCAATCACATGACACCTCACTCGTCCTTATTTTCTGAACTTAAACCTGCACCACACCCTCTTACTATTCGCACAGCAAATGGTTCCACAATGTCTGGTCATAATATAGGTTCCGTTTCAACCTCTAACCTCTCCGTGTCTGGGGTCTTTAATGTTCCTGACCTTTCTTACAATTTGTTTTCTGTGGGACAATTAGCTGAGTTGGGTTATCGAATCATATTTGATTATTCTGGGTGTATTGTGCAAGATCCAAGGACGGGACAGGAGCTAGGGACCGGTCCCAGAGTGGGCGTATGTTTCCCGTGGACAACCTTCGTCTTCCACTTGTTGCTCCTGTTTCTATTGCCGCAGCTGCTGTAGTTTCTTCTATTCCTTCTCTTGCTCTTGGCATGCTCGACTTGGTCACGCATCTTCTTCTCGTGTATAACAATTGGCTTCTAGAGGTTTGCTAGGTTCAGTGTCTATAGAAAATTTTGATTGTGTTTCATGTCAATTAGGAAAACAACCAGCTTTGCCTTTCAATTCTAGTGAATCTATATCCACTGATATCTTTGACCTTATTCATTTTGATGTTTGGGGACCTTCTCTGTCTCTAGTATTGGTGGATCTCGATATTTTGTTGTCTTTGTTGATGATTACTCGCTATAGCTGGATCTTAATATGAAACATCGTTTTGAATTATTGCAAGTGTATTCTAATTTTGCAAAAATGGTTGAAACTCAATTTTCTAAACGTATCAAAATTTTTCGATCTGATAATGCTCTTGAGTACACTCAATATGCTTTCCAAGCTATTTTGCATTCCTATGGCACTGTTCATCAACTAACTTGTCCGGTACCTCTCAGCAAAATGGTAGAGCCAAACGAAAACTTCGTCATATTCTTGACACTGTTCGTGCTCTTCTTCTCTCTGCCAAAGTTCCTGCTCCTTTTTGGGGCGAAACTGCTCTTCATGCTGTTCATACTATTAATCGCATTCCCAGGCCTGTCATCCAAAATCAAACTCCATATGAGCGCCTTTTTGGGTCACCTCCAGACTATCACCACCTACGCTCATTCGGCTCTGCTTGTTTCGTTCTTCCTCAACCACATGAACATAACAAACTTGAGCCTAGGTCAAGACTTTGTTGTTTTCTTGGTTATGGCGAAACTCAAAAGGGGTATCGTTGTTATGATCCTATTTCTCATCGTCTTCGTGTCTCCCGCAATGTTGTCTTTTGGGAACATCGCTTCTTTATTGAGCTCTCTCACTTCCATACTTCTTTATCTTCCTCTTCTGTCTTAGATCTATTTCCAGATGAGACGCAAATTCCTTCTGTAGCTGCTCCTGACCCTCCTATAGCTGATCATGATCCTCTTGTAGCTGCTCCTGATTCTCCTATTAACTTCTCTGTCCAACCACCAGAAATCCTTGATCCCTTTCCTAGTTCCCCTTTTAATGAACAGGTGGAAGATGAACAGGTCGAAGACGAGCTACCCAACCTTGATCTTGGTTCCCCTGCTCCTGCTCCGCCTGAAGATCATGTACAAGACATTCCACCTCGTCACTCAACTCGGGTAAGGTCCATTCCTGCACATTTACTTGACTATCATTGTTACACTACCCTTGCTACATTGCACGAGCCTCACACCTATCGTGAGGCTTCCACTGACCCTTTATGGCAGATTGCAATGAAAGAGGAACTTGATGCATTATCTAAAAACCATACTTGGGACTTGGTCACTCTCTCCCCTGGGAAATCTGTAGTGGTTGTAAGTGGATCTACAAGATTAAGACTCGCTCTGATGGGTCCATTAAGCGCTACAAAGCTCGTCTTGTTGCAAAAGGTTTTACACAGGAGTATGGGATTGATTATGAAGAGACCTTTGCTCCGGTTGCTCGTATCTCATCTGTTCGTGCCCTCTTAGCTGTTGCTGCTGCCAGTAAATGGGATCTTTTCCAGATGGATGTCAAAAATGCATTCCTTAATGGAGATTTGAGTGAAGAAGTTTATATGCAACCTCCTCCTGGTCTCTCTGTTGAATCAAACAAGGTTTGTCACCTTCGACGTGCACTTTATGGCCTTAAACAAGCTCCACGTGCTTGGTTTGCCAAGTTCAGCTCTACCATCTCTCGTTTGGGTTACATGGCCAGTCATTATGATTCTGCCTTATTTCTTCATCGCACTGACAAAGACACTATTTTACTTCTCCTGTATGTGGATGATATGATCATAACTGGTGATGACCTCAGTGGCATTCAAAAACTCAAGGATTTTCTCAGTCAGCAGTTTGAGATGAAAGATCTTGGACATCTCAGCTACTTCTTGGGTCTTGAAATCACTCATTCTACAGATGGACTTTACATTACTCAAGCCAAGTATGCCTCTAAACTCTTGTCTAGAGCTGGACTCACTGATAGCAAGACTGTTGACACTCCAGTCGAGCTTAATGCGCTCCCTCAGGGGGAAACTATTGTCTAATCCCTCTCTTTACAGACGCTTAGTTGGCAGCCTAGTTTATCTCACTGTTACTCGTCTAGACATTTCCTATGCTGTTCACTAGGTGAGCCATATCTATCTGCTCCACGATCGACTCACTATGCTGCTGTTCTGCGCATTCTTCGGTACCTAAAGGGCACTCTCTTCCATGGTCTTTTCTACTCTGCTCGGTCTCCTCTTGTTCTCCGTGCATTTTCTGATGCTGATTGGGCAGGAGATCCCACTGATCGCAGGTCCACCACTGGTTATTGCTTTCTTCTTGGTTCTGCTCTGATTTCTTGGCAAAGCAAGAAACAAACTCATGTGGCTCGTTCTAGTACTGAAGCAGAATATCGTGCCCTTGCTGATACCACATCTGAGTTTCTTTGGCTACGATGGCTTCTTAAAGACTTAGGTGTGTCGACATCCTCTGCTACTCCTCTTTATTGTGACAACAAGAGTGCCATTCATATTGCTCACAATGATGTCTTCCATGAACGGACTAAACACATCGAGATCGATTGTCATTTTATCCGTTATCATCTTGTCCATGGTGCTCTCAAGCTAATCTCAGTCTCCTCTACAGATCAACTTGCAGATATCTTCACCAAGTCACATCCTAAGGGATGCCTTCGTACTTTGGTTGACAACCTCAAGTTGGTCTCACATCCACCTTGAGTTTGAGGAGGGCTGTTAACATATATAGTGTTATGGGCTTTAGGCCCAACTAGTTTACTTGTTTAGCACTCTTACTTGTATAGCACTCTTACTTGTACTACACTTATATTACTTGTACTGCACTCATATGCCTCCTATATAAGGCACTCATGTATATTCTTTCAGTGAGAAATACAATACTATTCAATTCAGTATTTCTAACATTACAAGAACCTAAAAAGGCAACTTGAAAGGTATTCTGAGATAGAGACCATGATTGAAACAGGTTGTGCTCCTGGAAATCCAGCAGAGGTTGGTTATTCTGCAACCCCTAGCCCCCAAAACTTTCATATATTTCTTGTGATATTTTATATTTTGTAGGAATTGAAAATTGTTTTAATGCTGGTTTCTAAAGTCAAACATTATTGCGTTCATAGGACATATTCATAAAGTTTCATCCAAGATGGGGGTCATGGCATCATGCCAACTCCTTTCTTTTGTTTTAGTTGTATTCCCCACTAGCTTGATGATTTTAAATGCATGTTCATTATAGTGGTGTCAAATGGAAAATTTTGGAATAAAACAAGAAGGCAATTCTTGAGTTTGATTGTATAAAATAAATTGACTGACTACTATTTGTGATCATATTTCTTCCTCTATGACACATTTGTCTCCTCGTGAACTTATTTGATAAAAGTTTCCAGCTCCCCTTATTAGGAACCACTGATTCCTAATAATTTCCATTCATCCCTATTAGGAACCACTGATTACAAATCGATTGATCTTGAGATGACCAAATCTGTTGCATTGCATCAAAGTTCCATGGATTTACCAAAATCAAAGGCTGAGATCCTTTTACATGTCTTCTCAAAGTCTATGAATTCTTTACTCTTGACAACACTTACCACATTTCAAGCCGTCCTCTTGATCCTTTTACATGTCTTCTCAAAGTCTATGAATTCTTTACTCTTGACAACACTTACCACATTTCAAGCCGTCCTCTTATCACATGGAAGGAGAGGCGTGGAAATGGATTCAAGAAGCAGAGGTATCGGGATTCTGCACAAATTGGATGGAGTTTTATGTAGCCTACAAGATTGGTTTCTAACAAATTTCTCTCTCTCAAGAAGAACAAAATAGAATTGCTACAAAAAATGAGTGCATACATGATAAATACATTGACAGTGCTATTATACATACAATTAAGCATAACTGCCTAATCTAAGGGTCCATTTTGTTGGGAAGATGGTAAAGTAAGAGGATAGAAAATATTTTAGTTTATCTCTTTTGTGTTTAGGTAGGAGGGTGGAAAAGTGGAAGGATGAAAAAAAAAATTTGTTTGTTTGAAAAGAAAAATGAGAAGATTGAAAATAGAATTTGTATAAATTTACCATCATGTCCCTATTAAATAAAATAATTGTAAAATATTATACTTTAAAAAAAATTGCGTATAGATGAACACTTCAATCAAAATAATAATAATAAAGAGCACAAGAAATTATCCAATTTTTTTATTAAAAAAACAAGAAAAAAAACCAACCAAAATTGATGAGAAAAGAAACATACGAGCACCCAAAAAGTTTTATTAAAAAAAAGGCTACATGTCAAGATGTCATGGACTATTAGTTTAGTGGCTGGCTAGAAAGCACGAACACTTCATTTTGGATGTTGTACCCGTGTCGTACTTGTTTTGGATATGGGACACACCTAGGAAACTTTTGCACTCGTGTCTTAGCTTCGTCTTCTTTTTCTTTTTTTGAAAATTTGCGGGACATTGCGGGACACGAGAGTGACACTTAATTTTTTACTTCTTTTTAGTTTTGGTTTTGAACATTTATCTAATTATCTTTTATTTACTCTTTTAGATCTTATTCTTTGGTTTGTATTCTAATTTCAACATCATATATTAGTCATGAATTCACTTTATTATCCTTTCCTGTTCTTGAATCGATATATTAACATTATATGAAAAAATAAATGCTTAACAATATTTAAAAATACATATATAATATATTAAATAATTAATTAATATACGTATCCTCACCGTACCCGTACCCGTGTTTTAATTTTTCAAAAATTGCCGTGTCACCATGTCATATACGTGCCCATACCTGTGCCCATATTCGTGTTTGTGCTTCATAGGTTGCCGACCACCCCTCATGAAGATGCCACTCAAAAACACCACATTGTGGGCAAGGTGTTTTGAAGGGGAGAGAAATGTTAGAAACCCCAAATTATGTTATAGGCATACTGATATGATTTTTGTAATCTTCTAATAATTGTTGTAATTTCATCTTTTCAATTATTTAGTTAGTTAGTTAAGGATTAAGCACATGTAACACACTTAACACATCACTAGTTCTTAGAACACATGCTAAAATAGTTAGCCAATCATCTTGAGCCACATGGGCTAATTAGATTAGAGTTAGCCTCCTATAAATACATAATTATAATTCACAATAAGAATCTAAATGAATAAACCAAATTGTTGCTTTGTTCATTTCCTTGTCTGTTAATCTTTCTGTCTTTCCCTCTTAATAACATTTTGGAGGGCGGCTAAAAAAAAGAAAAAAACCTATTTTCAAGTAAAATCTGTCTCGTTTCTCAGAAAACAGAAACTGATTTTTTTTTTTTTTTTTTGTTAATCTATTTAAACTTTGTCAGGTTGAGATGAAGCAGCGTGAGAGGATGGCTATCCTTGTAACAACATAGCTAACATCGTGCTCTTTGCGTTAAAGGTTTTTGCTTCTATTGAGAGCAAATCATTGTCAATTTTTGCCTCAATCTTCGATCCATTCTTTGATCTCTTGTGGGGATTTATATTGTGGCTTACGTCTCATGCTATGCAAAACCCAAACCCGCATAAGTATCCAATTGGAAAGAAACGGATGCAGCCAGTGGTAAGTCATTCAACCCAACAATTGTGAGGGTGCATTTGGAAATACCTTAATCTATATTTGAATTTAAGACTCTCCCTTCCTGCAATCAGTTTAATAAGTTTTACTGCCGTAGTAAAAAGTAGTGTTCTCTTTTCAGTCAGGCCATTACTGTAACTGAAGGTTGCATGCTTTTCTTTTTGTCATTTCGGCAATCCTTAATGTGATCAATGAGGGAAATGAATATTTCCACCATTACTGTTGTTGCCTCAACTGTATCTTATTCCACAAATGCTAGAGGGAGAAGCAATAAAGAAACATTTAATGGTGTTAGGGTACAATTTTACTTTTATTCTAGGCTAAAATGCAAAAATTACCCTCTAAGTTTCATCACTTTTCATTTCAATCCTCTAAGTTTGAGTTTTGTCATTTCAGTCCTCTAAGTTTCATTTATTCTCAATCAAGTCTTCCGTTAACAATCTATTACTTGTTGCCGTTATCTACAGTAAAGCTACGCCGTTTTGTCATTTTTTTTTAATTTTTAATTTTAGTTTATTATTTTAAGAAAACATTAAATTTAATTTTTTTTTGTATAAAAATCCAGAAATTAGAGTAAGAAACGACGAACAACATTAAAGAACAAAATGAATCCCTACCCAATACTGAGAGATCGAGAGGAGAAAGAGGGGGAAAGAGAGAGAAAGAGAGATTAATACAAATGCATGTTCATTAGGTTGAAATTAATATAAATGCATGCCTAATTCATCAGGTTATGCTTTAGACTCTCATTTGTTATTGAAATATTGAGCTTAGAGTCTTTTGAGTTTGCCAAAAAAAATAAAATAAAGAATTTTGGTAGAACTTGTTAATTGAGAAAATGCAGGGGACCATTGGCTTTTTGCTTCTGCATATCAACCTAGGAATAGACACTTTGGAATAAAATTTTTGTTTTGTTTTTGTGATTAAATGGAAAAGTGGTCAAACAATCTACACTTGGGAATAAATCGCATTGGTTTTGGGCTTAGACACTTAGGAATAAAATACTTATGGGGGGGATGTGGCTCCAAGGCAAGCTAATAATCGCATCATATATGCCCACTCTGTTTGAACACTTTTTTTACTGCACTTTTGCTAGAATGCATCAAATATTTTACTAATTTATATTGAACTCGCAGGGAATGATTCTTTTGGATCTTTTGGATTACAATTACTGTTTCTGGCAGCTAAACAATTCATTACAAAGGTATGCAACTTTGGTCATATATAGCTTCAACCTAAGGTAAGGATATAGATGGTGGTGAGCGAAGGACTAGGATACATCATAACCAAAGTTGATTTGAGAAAGTTTTAAAGCACCATTCTTGATGTCTTGTCAGAACTCAGAGCTCCGATGTTTCCTTAGTCATTGGTACTTTACAAATGGTGGCATAGGTTTAGAGTTACTACCCAAATGTATGAGGTCCTAGTTAGATCACAGTCTTAGTTGGTGGATACACTTGAGCATGATTGTTCTAAAGTTCTATATTGTACTCAGTGGCGGAGCCAAGATCTAACTTGAGGGGGGGCAAAAATTACATTTGACAAGAACATCTATACACGTGCAAGCGAATATGTACATATAGTATTTGAGATCAATTTACAAAATAACACAATTCACTCATGTGTATGCTAAGCTGTATTTAAATGCAAGAAAATTTCCAATAAAATAAAAAATTCATTATATTATATTTATCTATTAGGAATTCATTTACATGAATAATCCTTTTAAAATTTTAATTACAAAAAAAGCTATAACTATACTTATGAATTGAAAGTTTTTAGTTGTTAGATAGACATAAAGCTCAACTTAGGTAAATTTCTATATTTTTGTAAAGCTATATGTTATAGGTCTATTTATTTTAGCTTAACGTGTATACTTATTTTTGAAAAACCATCATATTATTAACCATTTATTTATTTGCAATACAAGAAATGCATTTAAAAAGTTACCAAAGAAGAGAGTAGAAAAATCAAACAATATGAGGTTATAAGTTAAACATGCATCAAGGTAACTGTTGTTTGTTTTTTTTTTTTTTTAATTTTAATAATAGAATTGGGTTATGTTAATATAGAATGGGCTTATATTTTAAGATGGTATAAGTGGACTATGCTCCCAATGATCTCATGCAAGCAGCTGGTTGTATTGTCTACAGTTTTATAACTTTTCATTTGTAATAGTACTATCTTTTTACCTCAAATTCATTTAGGCAAATTAAGTAAATATTAAAACTTTTTTTGGGTGGGGCTAGGGGGGGCAAGTGCCCCCTCTCGACTCCCCCTGGCTCCGCCCCTGATTGTACTCGTTTACAATATCAGTGATTAATATAATCTTCATTTCATGTGTTGATTACAGTCCGAGCCTGAAAAGGATCCTCAGAAGCAGAAATGGATGATTGGACTAATGACCTTTGTAACTATTGTGGAGTTTATGCTCGCATTCCATTGTCGAAGATTTGAAAATAAAATTGTTAGAGCCTATGCAGAACATCATTCTTCCAACGTTAAAACTAATTTAATTAGTTTGGCAGCAGCTGTCCTGGCTATTCGATATTATTGGTGGATTGATCCTACTGGAGCTATTATAGTGAGTTCAAATTCAACTGACTTTCTTTTCTTTTCTTTTTTCCTCCACTTTTTACTATACTGTAGATAATTGGGTTCAGCTACTCTATTGGATTTTAATATATTTTCTTTCTCATAAACATCACAATTACCACTCTCTCTCAAGTGATATTCCACTTCCACTCTGTGCCTTGACATGGATCTATAAGTGGCATGAGGATGGAATTTTTCTTGTCTCCTTGGAATTGAACCTTACTCTTATCTTATTACAATGATTTCATGAACCTGTGGTGCAGATACTATTATATACAATGAATAAATGGAAGAAGACGTTCTTTGAGAATTTATTTGCCCTAATTGGAAGGACAGCACCACCTGAATTTTTGTCAAAGCTAAAATTTCTGATATGGAACCACCATAAAGATATCAAGCACATTGACACAGTAAAAGCATACGCACATGGTTCTGATCATTATATTGTGGAGGTTGACATAGTTTTGCCACAAGACATGGTTCTCAGAGAAACACATGATATTGGTGAGACACTGCAAGAGAAGCTGGAGCAACTGCCTGAAGTTGAGAGAGTTTTTGTGCATATAGATTATGAGTATACTCACAAGCCTGAACACAAGACCACGGTTTGATGACAAAGATGATGATGACAATTGAAATGATTAGAGCTCAGCCATGCTAGAGCACAAGGGCAATTCAGGTGAACGGTGATCTTTTTCTATAAATATTCAAGTAAACGCTATTCCTTCTTTTTTCTTTTAACGTAAATATTTTAATAATTGAGTGATTTGAACTCACGATTGTGTAAGTCAAATTATGTTTCTTTACTACTTACATTTCTTTGTTCCTACATATGTAGGTGTTGTGTATGATGAGTACTAGTGGTGCATACTTGCAAAACATAGGTTATGATAATGAGTGTCCTTAAGGCAATGGTTAACAATCTACTTTAAGAAAGTTTTGACACCACTTTTATGGGAAATGAAAAAAAAAAAAACTGTCAAAACATTAATTATTATTTTTTACTTTTTCCATAAAAATTTTCTTGAAATGAATTGTTAATCATTGTCCTAAGGGCATCCGTTAGCATTTATCTTAAAGATATTTCAATTAAATGGTTAGGAGTCATCAATGCAATTTGGAAGGGGTCTACCTTCTGTTTGAAAATGAAAGGGCCGTGAGCGTGTAGTGCACAAAGATTACATGAGAATCAAGTAAGATATACTTCGAAGGCCACAAAGACATGCCACCAGTGACCAAACCTAGGGGAAAAAAAAAGAGCTTCTTGTTTTGTGTGTTATAAAAGCAGTGTGTTGTTGAAAACAACGATAAAAAGTCTCAAACACTTCCTTTTTTTCCGTCGTTAATTAAGTAAATAATAAATAAAAAGAGCATGATGTTATTTTTTTACTAGGTTAAATTGTCTTCCATATTGTACACTTGGACCATTAAAACTTAAAAGCCACGGCAGTGTTTATAATATGCTGGAGTCATGCAATGACCATGTATTAGTTAACAGGTTCAAAGTAAGATAGATTTCATGGTATTTTCCTTTTAACAAGTCAAGTTGACAAATTTTCATTTAAAATCCATTAATATATTTGTAAGTATGAATGAATACTCGAGTACTAGAGTACTCTTAATATTCACTCACAAAATATGAATGAATAGAGGGGATGCGTACTTGCCCAACTCTCTTTCTCTGTGGCTCTACGTGTGGATAACTTAATTGCATTTTGATTTCAACTACTGATCTAAATTGATAAAATAACCAGCAAATTATTTAGAGTTATAAAAAGGAAGAATTACATTTGAAACCCTACAGATGAGGGGGTGTAACAAATGTTACAAATCAAATCCTATTGTTCTATAAATATTCAAGTAAACGCTATTCTTTTTTTTCCTTTTAATATTAAGATTTTAATAGTTAAGCTAATTGGAACTCCCGATTGCATAAGTCAAATTATGTTCCTTTACTACCTACATTTCAAACAAATGTAGGTGTTGTGTATTATGAGTACTAGTGGTTGAACCTTTATATCTAGAATTATTTCGTCTTAGAATTATTCTTTAGTCCCTGAACTTTCACATCAATTATCAAATTAATCCTTGGTGTTTGATTTTTGCTAATTTAGTCCTTCACTTTGTTAAATTAAGTAGATATAGTTCTTCAAATCATTTAGCAAGTACAATTGTTTCAATTTTTTTTTTAATAGAAATAATATTCATCAAATAACAAGATTTCCATGGAAGAACTTGATTGAATTCATTTTGACTGAGGCTAAATTGATAAAAATTAAAATTTTGAAACTAATTTGAGAATTAAAGTAAAAGTCAAGGGAGTGAATCAAATTTTAACCAAAAACTAAACAAAAGACTTGTTGTAGTTACAAATATTACGTTCTTAGTTGTGTATTGGGGGAGTGCTATGAACAACAAAAGAAGTCTTATTAGTAACCAAGTTTTGCTAGGAAATTAGTTGTTTGATTTCCTTCATGGTAGGAATGAAGTAGCTCTAGATAAGATATCAAGCTCATGAGAGATTTGCAGTCTATAACAATTAGTCATGTTCATGGGTCGGTCCGGGTCAGGTTTGTGCCCAACCCAGAACCGACCAAATTACTTTGGGTCTATAATTTCTGCACCCGTCGCCGACTGGTGAAACGGGTCGGTTCTCGGTCGGAGTTGAAATTTACAAAATTACATCGAACTCCGCTGAAATCCCCCGGATCTGTACCAAATCGGGACGGAAATGCTGAGATATGGCCGAATCTCGATGAGATCTCACCGAATCTCGAAGAGATCAGGCTGGATCTCGACGAGATCTGGCCGGATCTCGACGAGATCTGGCTGAATCTCGGCGAGATCTCACCAGATCTCGACAAATCTTGCAAAGATTAGGCCATTTCTCAACTAAAATCACCGGTGAAACGCTCCCATCAAAGGAAAAGGACGACTTTTTCCGGTGTAATGTGGTCGGATCGGTTTTTCTCGATTTTTCATGAACAGACCCGTCAACTGACCCGCCAATCTCGGGTTCTAGGGATGGCGACCCGCCACCAACCCATCACCAACGTCGGGTTGACCGGTTCTCGGATCGGGTCGGCCGGATTGGCCAGGTGGGTCGGTTGGCGGGTTGACTTGGACACCCCTAATAACAATAGAAGAATACAAATCATGAGCAAACAAGTTGCCTTTTCCATTTCAATTGAAATGGAAATAGTCTTTTTTTTAATGATTAGAAACCATACCGAATGTCACATCATTTAAAATTTTAAATGATGTTAATCTTAAATGATATGACACAAAATACACCATCCTATTTACAATAGTTAATCTGAACTATGAAATGGATCCATTTCAAATGGAGAGGATCCTAATAGACTGATACTATTAGTTGAAAAGTGTATAACGAGTTTAGCATAGGTTCAACAAACAAATGGGCGAGAAAGCTAATTGAAGATCATCTATAACTGCTCATAAGTCCATAATGCAACTAAAACACTGATTGCCCAAGTAATTGAGTCTAGAGAACCTACTACCAACGTCCATTGTGATCATGAATTAAGCTTCTCACTACTTGCTTACTCTGGAATCTGGATTTCTTCAGGAAGAACCATCAATAATTAAATATACAAGCATTTAACTAAGTTAACTTGGACGTGACTTTATTTCATTTAGAAAAAAATTAACCTTCAGATATAAGGTTTGTGATAAATTAACCATTCTATTAGATTATAAACAAAGGGTTTAATGGATCTAATCACATGATATACATATGATTTTTGCTAAATGATTGATATTTTCTAAATTAACCCCTTGACATAAAGGGTTTTTTCTTATATTTTAATATTGATCATTTAATTTTTTAAATCAAAAAGTCTAAAAGAAGTTTTATGAAAAAAAAAAAATCAATCAATCAATTGTTTTTGTAAAAGAGAGAGAGAGAGAGAAAGATCTAATTGAAGTTGATAAAATCCTAATTAAAATAAAGTATGCTATAAGAAATATTAAGCGAATTAATAATGTTATGTATTGAAAGGAAGATGTAAGCCAAACTTAAATACAAAAAATAACTTGCTTTAAAGCTGTTGTCTTAAGCCTCAAATGATCTAATCGAGCTGGTGCTGCATGCTTTCTCTATCAATAGTGACTCAGATATGCAATAAGATGTTGAATTGCAAACTTTCTGTGTCTTCCCTATTAAAATTCGTCAGCAAAGCAAAAGGCATAATTTTCTATTTTTGAGGAACATGCAAAAGGCATGATGATGAAGGTACTTATGTGATAACTCAACAATTATTGAGGTGCTATGGGATGTTATTGACACCTCAATATTTGTTTTTTGTTTTTTGCTTTTGCTTTTGCTTTTTTTTTTTTTTTTTTTTGAGTGGAAATATTTGTTGTTCCTTCATACAATAATGATTTGTTATCAATTTTTACACAATTAGTTGGATTCCAACTCCAATACCTTAAAAAAAACACACACACACACCCTTCCCAGCTCCCCAAAATACTAAGGCTTGGAGAAGTACCAACTCATCCAAATGGTATGGTGGTGTATTGAGTGTGGCAATTAATATTTGCATAGCTGATTATTATTATATTAACGATAAAATTCTTGACATAACAATAATTTCACAATATTTTTAAATTAGCCTATCACTTTACATATAATGGAGTTACTATAATCTGTAATTTAAAATATTTTAATAGTTCATGTGTGAGATAATAGGCTAATTTAGAATTATTGTGAATGTTTGTTGTATCACTAAAAAGACTATTTCTAATCAGGTAATTTCTGGACATTTTTAATCTCTTTTTTTTTCCTTCTTATATATATAGATGCATCCCTCAAACCCCTACAACCGGGGTTCCATTCTCTTTTCTATTAATGTAGTGATTAGGAACTTATATCTTGAGCTTACTAATCCCAAACACCTGCATATATTGTATTAGAAATAGTGGTTCATATGCAGTGATTAGGAACTTATATCTTGAGCTTACTAATCCCAAACACCTGCATATATTGTATTAGAAATAGTGGTTCATATGCAGTGATTAGGAACTTATATCTTGAGCTTATTAATCCCAAGCACTTGCAAATATCTTGTTAGAGATAGTGGCTTAAATTCAAATCGTAGTTGCCTTTGTAAAAGCTACTTAATTATGTAAGTTTGCTGATATATTTTATTTCCCTTTGCACCAAAACACTTATTTTCTTATTTCTTATTCCTTGGATACCTAATTGACTGCCTTAAGCTATCATCCTTGACTGGATAGGGCCTTTGTCGTCCTCAGTTTTCTTCATGAATAAGACTTAAAGAATTTATATTGTGGAAAGTTCCTAAAAAGTTTAGCTAATTGTAGGATGTATCTGAAAGAGCAAAACATTTGATTTGGTTAGAGATGCCTTGCATGCCACAATACATACCCCATCAAATCTTATTTACATTATTATATCCTCCAAGGTGACTAGTGGGTTGACCATATTTGAGCAAGTATAAGTGAACAAACTGATATTTCAATAATTTAATCTTGTTTGAATGATTAAAAGTAGCTTTTCCTGTCTAGTGATGTAGGTGAGATAAGGATCAAGGTATAGTATATTAGCTACACTTTACTAAATATCCCTACTTTTCCCTAAGGTGGAAGATTTCTATGTTTATGAATATCTGTTGCATGATATTTCCATTTTGCTTAGACGTCTATCTTTATCAGTATTAAAGTTTCATCCATGTCATGTGGGTTCCAGACTTCCAGTAGTTCAATTGGAAAAATCTTTTGTTTGTCCTGACGACAAAATGCAATTATTATGTGGTAGACACTATAAGTTTGAATTACTATCGTATAATAAACAAAATTTTCCAGGACTTGGCTCTCTCATATGACCCAGTTTTTACTGTTGAAAACCTGAAACCTTCTCTATGTTTCTTTCATTTAGGTTTAGGACCATTAAGTCATTTAATACCTAATCGCTTCACTTTTAAACGATAAATAAAAGACTATTGGGCTCTTAAATTATATAAAACATGCCTCAGAGATGCGGAATTGGTAAAAGGAAATTGTACACTCAGACTCAGATCAAGAACCATGCGTCTCCAATGGAGATGGAGTCAGCATTCAAAGTTAGCATGCCTAAGAAGTAAGAATATACCTCAGAAAAACTAAAGCTCCATTCACTATTATGTCTTAAAATTGGTATATTTGATGTATGCTTATATTGTATCACATCTAAATGCCTCCAACTTATACAGTAAATTTTATGCCTCATCTGAACCACAAGGTGTGCCATATACCATGCCTAATAATTAGCTATTGTTGAAGTTTTTTCTTATTCAATACTTCAATAATTCTCCGGATTGTGCCTAGATTTTGTGAATCATTTGGAGATGTGAAGATGATGCATCGACATGAATTGAGTCTAAATTGAGCTTAATCTTAGCTATATAGAATCATAGATGATTACGAGGAAATCTAATTATATTTGTTTTGCCTTTCTAGAATAAAGCGCAAGTGTAAGTAGCACATCCTCCAATCACGATTAATGGTATTAGAGCTAAGGTTCATGAGTCATGACACTAAAATATTACATTAACACAGGCTCTGGATTAGGAGCCTAGCTAATAATGCCATCATCCTTGAGTCAAGGCAATTTTGTTGCCATTGGAAACTTGTGAGAAACAACCTAATAAAGCCATTGTTGGAGTCGTGAGAACTCTGTTCCCATTGGAAATTACAAACACATATAATCAACCTTTCCTGTTTTTGAATATTTAACTGAAGTTATTTAGGTAATTGTTGGTTTCATCACCATTTGACCGACGTCCTGGTAATTTTTCATAAAAATGATCGTGAGATGCCAACAATACAAGAACTATAGCTATTATTTTATGACAGAATCAAACTTCTACAAAATGAGTATGATATACAAAGATGCTTTTCTTAATCTTTAATATCTTATGTTGGTCCCTAGACAAAGGTTTCACTTTCACCCATTGCTAAATCTAATGAAAAATCGACACAATCGGAGGAAGCATAAAATAAACAATAGTAAAAGGAATGTACGTTGCACAAAAAGAGGGAGGAAGCTTCACATTAATAGCATACAAATTCAAAGATGCTTAAAATATGTTGCAACAAAATCTGGAATCAACCACTTACGCAAAACAAATATAAATGTATTACAGCTAGTAAACTTTAGCTAAACTTTGTCCCTACTTATTTATTTTGTAAGTGTTCCTAGCTGGTAAATGTATTACAGCTTCTTTTTTCTTTTCTTTTTTTTTTGATTGAGAAGAAATTGAGACTTTTTTTTTTAGAAAGTCTATGGTATCTGCTCCTAATGATTGCTCTTTATTATAAGACCAAGACATCAATCAGTTTTTGGTGTAAGCGGGGATCGAACTCCAAATCTCTTATTCAAAAATTAGAGATTTTACCAATGTTTCGTTTGAGGAATGGTCCATCCTGTCTCTTTCTCTTTGTGAATCGTGACATTGAATAAAATAAATTCTCTATCTTATGTTTCCATTTCAAAAAAAAAAAAAAAAAAAAATGAGAGGATGCATCTATATTCTATTAATCACATAAAAAAGAAAAATAGACATGACTAAATGGTTATATTTTAAATTATGAAGGGGCTAGAGACTGAAAAATACATTTTTCCCTAAATGAAGTTATTCAAGAAAGATAATACTATTGTTGTACGATCAAAAGGAATATATTACATAGAAGAAAAGAGGCAGGAGGGCGGTTCCATTAATTCCATTCCATTAAACATAAAAATTCAAAGGTGATAAAAATGCATTGCTGCAAGCTGTAGAATCTACCTACTTATTCTAGAAAAGAATAAAAGCTCTAGAATCAACAACATATGGGGCTCCCCCTCCAAAAAAAATATATATATATATGGGGCATGTGGGTTAATATGTCACTTAAACAACCATAAAATAAAATTAAAAACCAATGATCATAAAGCTTTTTTTAATAAAAATCAAGAAAAAAAATTGTATTTCACTTTCCAAATTAGCATGATTAAGTCATTAGAGGATAGAAGTCAATTAAGATTTAAATAAATTTTTTATCTGTAATAAACAATACATTGGCTTTTGATGCTTTCTTTGGGTTCTTGGTTCTTTACTATCTTGTTCTTATATCTATAATGTAAAATTATTCAACACGGAGATTTTTATCTTTAGGGGATGAACTAGACACTTTTCTATATGAATAAAATTATATAAATAAACTATTTGGGAAAGGTAATACCATAAGTCCGCATGATCAAAAGGAATATTATTTACAAGAAAGGAGGCAAGGAGGTCCACATTCAGAATATAGATCCAAATGTATGTTGTCCAAAAAAAAAAAAAAAAAAAAAAAAAGAATATAAACCCAAAGATGCTCAAAATTCATTGTTGCAAAATCTGGAATCAGCCACCCCACAAAAAAAAAAGGGTGATTATAAAGCAATTATGGAATAAAAATCAAGAAAAAGAAATGTTATATAGTTAGTTAACTTTTTGCTAAAAAATAAAATAACTGTACACTTTTTTTTATTATTTTTTAAAAAAATCTATGAATCAAAAAATGGTTCTATATGTGTAATATTATATTTACTAGTTACTATCCCTGAAAAGATAGTTTTATTGCCGTATGATTACAAGCAAAGGACAAGTTTTAAAGGAAAAAAAAAATTGACTGTTAGTTAGAAAAACATCGCTAAAAAAATTAATAGGTAATAGTTATAACTAATAGTACCCATCATAAATCTTAATATCAGTTGCTCATGACTGGTTCTACCTTGTAACCTTGTTAAATGCGGACACAATATATACTTGTTCAAATCCGAAATGAAACAAAGACGTGACTTGTTTTTATCGATTACAATTAGTGTAATGTGGCTAACATTTGTTGAACGTTAAACAACAATGGTACGAACACACCAAATCTCACGACGTTGATGTAGTTGATAGTAAGTGATTGACAAAAAGTGATGGGTTTGTGTAAATAAGAGTAGATGGAAAGTGTCATCCACTCAAATTTGACATGTTGTGAAATTTAGTGTGTATCTTAGAATTCTTGATGTTCAAAAAAGTTATTTTAAGACCAAATTCTTTCCCACAACTATTTTATATAACAAATTGCAACTGGTTGTTTAACACTTTCATATAAACTCACCACTTTTTTTTTCACCATTTACAGTTTGAGTTGAGGTAAAGTTGTGGCCAAAAAGGTTAATTGTGGTCCTAGATTTTCTGTCCAAAACCACATAATGCCATGCAAAATGGTATAAGTATATACAGTGATTCATCTGTCTCTGTCCCTCCACATATTAAGCAAGGGCAGTTACAAACTTTGCAGCAGTAGTTGTAGTAGTTGCTTGTGCTCTATATATAAGGAAACTTTGCAAGGCATTATTGGTTCATAAAATGCTCAAATACAAATAAGAGAGTTTTTGAGAGAAAGATATAATGAGCGAAAGTGGAACTGTGATAGGTGAAAATGGTAGAATTGAGCCTTTTTGGCCATCAGAAGTTGACAACTGTACCAAAGTGTCAAGCCAGACAACATCTTCATGGCGACTCAATATTAAGGAGTTTTGCCTGCCACAACAAAACGTAGATGATGATCATCATCATCATAGTACTTTTCCACAGCTTTTTCGTGCTAGTAAGCCTTCTCTTCTTCATTCTCATCGCCTTGTCGTTTTGTTTCTCTCAAACAAACTCGTTCTAACCTAGTTCCTTCCTATCATTGCTTGTAGAGCTATTAATATGTTTATCATTAAATGAAACAAACTTTTGGTAATCGGAAATAGCAAATTGAAGACCAAAATATGTGAAGGATGAAACTCATATTATATATATACACTCTATAGAGGACTATCACCATGATTGTCAAAACTCAGATATAGTAGAACCCTTATGAAAACATAGCTTGTGTGACCAGAAATATAAAGTGACCAATTGTATAGAATTAACTAGGATTAATTTAGAGGGACTTTCCACTGTATATAGAATCACTGGAAATTTATTATAGGGTAAGGCATAAAAGAATTGAAGAAAAACAACAAATAGATAAGCTTTCTATGATGCAGATGATATATTTGAAAGACTTATAGCCTGTTTGATACAGCTTAATTTGCAGCTTTTTTGAAAACTGGGTAGTTTGAAAAATTGCACCTGAAAAAAATCGAATTTAAAAAATTGTACTTTGAAAACATGTGGTTTGAAACCGTTTTACCAAATGGGCAAGGGACACACAGAAAACTGCTTCACAATTAAAGGTAGTGACTGTGTTCATGTAAATTGTTATACTTTACAAAAAGACTTGTATCAATAACTACTAACATTGTCATGGCATTGTTGTTTCAACTGAAAAACTCCCACCCCTGACTTCTAGTCCCAAAGAAAAGTTATACCATCAACAATAACCTCTGGTCCCAAATATTAGAGTTTGCTAAATGATGTCATTTTATGTTATTCATTATTTTTAGGTCTTTTAAATGCTTCTCTTTCATGGAATTTCAAATAAGGGAGTGCTAGATAGATTTTGCACATATAATTGCTAGTATAATTTCAGCTATTTTCACTTTTTAATTCATTTGTCAATGATATTTGTATAGACATGCATATGATTCTTCCTTTTTCGTCTTCAATGTGATTTTGATTTTAGCTCAAGTGACTTAGTTTGACATCAACAAGAATGTTCCAGAAATGCTTTCCATTTTTTGTAATTTTTTTTAAACAATTGGATTTGAACTCTAGCATCTGGTCCATAGTGGCTAAAACTATCCATTCGGTCCAGGCTTTAAAATATCTAAGGTGAGTTTTAAATATGCATAGATGAGGTCATTAACAAGATTCCCTTGGAATTTGAGTTGGGTTTGATTCAGCTGTGCAAAAGTTTATTACACAATAACACATATTAGGAATGGAATGTGCATACATAAACATATACCCTTCCAGAAAATAATAATAATTTTTATTTTTATTTTTATTTTTATTATTATATGATCAAAAGTTAAGAAAAAGGATATACAATTTTAGAGTGATGCACTTTCTATTCATATTTGGTGAGGATGGAACAATGAGAAGAAGAGTAGTGATGCAAGGTCTGTTATGAGTTATGACAAAGTTTTTCTAGTTAAGCTTTTTGTTTATCTCGGAAAATGAGAAATGTCAGTTGTTAAAACTTGTTGTCTTTGAATTTTTGGTCACAAAGTTCAACTCGGTGAACAATCTTCAAGGTTGTTTACATCTAGTATGCTAATCAATTTTCATTTGATCCGAAATGGTCTAAGAATGGAATTGTGTCTCATCTACAACAGAAGCTTACAAAATTGCTAGCTTATTTAATTTAATGAAGAAACTCTTGGTGACATTATTGCCATTAAGGTTGCTGTAAAAAGAAGTATGATTTCTATTGTATCCAATGCTTTCAGCCTTGAATGGCTAGCCTGATTCTGAGGTAGCAGAGCCTTAAATGAATAACTGACTGGATATTCATTATTTTATTGCTAGAAGATAGATCATTTCCAACTTGTTTTGTATTGCATATATCAGTTGAATCACTATAGTCTATATGCTTGCATTGTTCTTCTGCCATTTAAGAGAATATTTTCTTCTTAAGACAGCAGTTTGAAATTAATTTGTTAATGCACTTAATTTTTCCTAATGCTTTTCTTGCCTGATGTTTAATTTATTTATAAAAATGGCTTCATAAATGATAATTTGGGTCATTTCCATCTGTCTGTGGGCCTTGCTGAAGAATCTCCCAACTAATCTCGTTCATTGATTTACTTATTTTTTTCATTGATTCTTGATCTCAGGGAAAAGAACCAGGGTTACAGAGTACTATAAGAAACAAAAAGAGCTCTTTGAAGGGTTCAGCGAAATGGAGGCCATGACTGAAAGAGGTGGTTGTCCTGGAAGTCTCACAGAGGTTGGTTGACATGGTTGTTTTTTTTATTCTCCGTAACTTTTTATTAAGCTTCAATGTTCGATGTGTTTTGGACAATCTTAATATAAACATGTTTGGCTTCCTAATTGGCCAAAAGTTAGTGCTGAACTAGCTCAAGTTTAAGAGGGCATATTTACAAGTAGTTCCTGCTCAGATTTTAACTTGTGGGAAAACAAAGGAATGCATTTTTTTAATTCAATTATGCAAAATAGAGGCAGTATTTTTTGAATTACAGCTATTCTAGTCGAAGTGTTTTGTATTAGTAGTGACTTAGAACCAGGTATTAAGATAATCAATAAAAAAGTTCAAGAACTTACGTTTACCAAAAGCATGATTCTTCTGACTACAACATACCTTTCTTAACTGAATACTAGCGTGGCATTGAACACTGCTTTATCAGGATGAAATGAAGCAGCTTGCTCGGAGTGAGAGGATGGCAATTCATGCATCAAATATAGCTAATTTGGTGCTTTTTGGAGCAAAGGTTTTTGCTTCTATTGAGAGCAGATCATTGGCAGTTATTGCATCAACCTTGGATTCCCTCTTGGATCTCTTGTCAGGGTTTATTTTGTGGTTCACCACATATTCCATGAGAAACCCCAACCAGTATCACTATCCAATTGGAAAAGGACGGATGCAACCAGTGGTAAGGCATCAAACTTTCATTTTTTGGATAAGTGAATTTCGGTCCCAGCACAATGTCAAAGAAGATTCAAACTAGAGACGTACTCTTCATAAGGCATGATCTCCAACCTATTGTGCTACCCCCCGTGGGGTTTAAGGCATCAAACTTCCTAGTTGTTTCAATCCAATATTTCGTGCATGTGTTACAAAACAGACAAACACTTAAAGGTTCATCTGAATTCTCACTTCCCACTACCAGCTGGATAGTATTTTTTTTTTTCTGTAGACCAGTGTGAGCTTAGTTTTGGAGTAAGATTAGAAGCCATTTAAGTCAGCTCTATGAGTTAGATCAATGACAGCTTAGTTTTGGAACTGTAAGTGCAAGAGCGAACATGTTTTTTGTTATGTAGACCTAAGGCTTGCCAGCAATCCTTATAACACAGGCAAACCTGCGGCTGAAAAGTCATACTATCTGTCTTGGCCTTTTAAATTTTTCCTTAAAGTTTGCTTCTGTTTTAATTACAACAAGCCTTTACTAACCATGCTTGAGTATGCAGGGTATCATTGTTTTTGCATCGGTAATGGCAACTCTTGGATTGCAAATCTTACTTGAGTCTGTTCGACAATTATTGAGTAAGGTATGCAATTTCAATCTTATTGGCTGTTCACCAGTAAAGGCTGCCTAGACAGTCTATAACTGGCTTCAGGCACCAAGTAAATGTATCACTTCTTCGTAATAGCCCGGTTTTTTTTTTCTCTTCAGTCTCATATGAGTAAGTGGATGCAACATGTGAGCATGTATGACTATTTTCCTCTCTATAATTAGGCAGATGTTCGTGTCTAACAAAGAAAGAAGAAAATCATTAAGTAGTTTTATAGAAATTTGACATGTAGCCTACTCCCTCTAATGTAGTGATGCTGTCTGATGTGGATGTCTCAACCATGAAAATCAGTAATAAAAAATAATGTTCATTTACTGACAGTATTTAGTCAGCTTTCTCAAGAATCAATAAATTTTAGATTTGAACCTCTGTTTTTTCAGTTCAATATTCCACTTTATGAGAGAATAGTTGTCTCCTGTCAATTATATTTTGGATGTAGGAAACTGTTTTGTCTAGATACAGTTAAATTTGTATAAGTTGATGCTTGTTTCATTACTAATATTGCTTTCATCTTTTATATGACAATGTTGATTACAGTCCCGCCCTGAAATGGATGAAGAACAGGAGAAATGGGTAATTGGGATTATGGTTTCTGTTACAGTTGTGAAGTTTGTGCTTATGGTTTACTGTCGAAGATTTAAAAACGAAATTGTTAGAGCCTATGCACAAGATCATTTTTTTGATGTTATTACTAATTCAATTGGTTTAGCAGCAGCTGTTTTAGCCAACAAATATAAATGGTGGATTGATCCCACTGGAGCTATTATGGTGAGTTCAAAATAAGACTTTTTAACCTTTTTTTTCCCTCCCAAAGCTTTTCACTACCCCACATTAAAGCTTTCAAAAAATCTAGTCACAACATATTTTATAACTATCAAGATGGAAAATTGTTAATGGTTGTTAATAAAGTGATATCATTAGTGAATTATAATGACGATAAATAACAATTTTCCAACTCAACAGTTGTAAATATGTTGTGGTTATTACATTATTCTAAAGCTTGAATATTCCTACAATTTTTACACTTATCAGCAAACATGCCCTGCAAAAGAAAAGAAGGAAACTTTGAGGTTTCATGCTTCAAATGCCTTTATGTGCCTTGACATAACACACTATTAAATTGGAGACACAATCGAATTTCCAATCTTCCAGCGAGCTAACCTTAGTTTATCCATTAATGATGAGTTCTTGAACTAATAATGCAGATAGCATTATATACAATAAATACATGGGCAAAGACAGTCATTGAGAATGTATGTTCCCTAATTGGAAGAACCGCACCTCCTGATTTCTTGGCAAAGATAACATATCTGATATGGAACCACCATGAAGAAATCAAGCACATTGACACAGTTAGAGCATACACTTTTGGTTCTCACTACTTTGTGGAGGTTGACATAGTATTGCCTGAAGACATGTTTCTGAACAAAGCTCATAATATTGGTGAGGCACTCCAAGAAAAGCTTGAGCTACTCCCTGAAGTTGAACGAGCTTTTGTACATATAGATTTTGAGTTTACACACAGGCCTGAACACAAGGCCAAGCTATAATATCACCAAATTCCTTAGGATGATAACAAGTTGTCATAAGCTAAGACTTCAGTCTTCATTTTTTGAAGGGACTTTTGAGAACTCACAATCTTCAATTTGTTGAATCTCCTATATAATTCTCCTACCTACATTATTATTTTGGCTGTGCCCTGCAAGTGAAACAATTCTAGCACTGTGCTTGAGTTTCTCCATGCATTAATCAGGGTTCTGGTTTCACTGTACTAAAAATTATTTGATGATAGCCATCTTGATTGTCCTTGTCATAACAAAATAATCCATTTTGTTTCTTCAGTGTTTTTAAGCATTCTTACTTTCTGGTCTTGACACAATTAAATGAACTAGACATCAGAATGGTCAGGGAGTGAGTAATTGAGATTTTGCAAACTATATATAGACCTGACTTTTCTTGTTTGGGTGTTCTGCATCTCCAAATTGCACCTATAGGACATAACAAAATGTTACAACAATCTTGTTTTCTAGCTGTGGTTGGTCTGGTATAATAAATGTTACAACAATCTTGTTTTTAAGCGGTGGTTAGTCCGGTATAATATCTTATTATTTTATTTCAACCTACGATAAGCTGACACCTCAATTGTTGTGAAAATGTTGTGAGACTTTGTTGCGGCCATAAAACAACTCTTTGCATTATTGATCTTCAACCAATCAAATGAAAAGGTACGATATGAGTTGCAAGTTGGAAGATAAATGCATAAGCTAACACCCTGAAGGTCCTTCAATACAAAAGGTAGTCACTTTGCTATCTCAGGCCAACAGAGATATAGTCTTATGGACTCCATTAATCTCTATTATGGGTTGTGAGAGTTTTGGTTATCTGAGGGCAGTATATTATGACTACCATCAGGTGCCTTGAAGGATCGGTTTTGGTTTAATTTAAAGCTTAAAATTCTGTTACAGCTAAAAGTTTATCACTTGGAAACCAAGAATGACTTTGGAGATGAAGAAAAGAATAATAGAATTGCTGAACACTTGAAATAACAATACATATCCCTCAATTATCCCACACCCACAAAATACAAGTAAATTGTTTTATTTATAATTTGTTCCAATAGGCTTTACAAGTACTTAGATTGGTAACATAAGCTTATAACTCAGTGAGGGCATTAAGATGGTGGAATGTATGTTGGAATTGTTAGGGTGGAATTGGTAAAGTGTTGGTTTGTTATTTCTAGCATGCTCCCTAGTCCTTGGGTTAAGGACCTCCCGTAATCATTATGGTTTGGTAGCCATCTAACTTTGTTGAAAACGATGATTGGACATCTCACAAAAACAACTCAACACAGCCCTTCCTATCATGCTACCTAGGTTCTTCCCCATACAAACAACCACTTTTTTTAATTACCTTTATCTACTTTTCTTTTAATCAATTTTGGTTAATAAACTAAAAATTCTTCTTTCTTTTTACTTTTTCCAATGATATGTATTAATCTGTGTTTACTTTTTTTAATTATTATTTTCTCATACATGATAAAAAAATTATTATTTTTATCACTCTGTTTTTACTCTTTAAAATATAAAAGTGTTTTACCATTTTCTTTTAATAAACTTTTTAATTACCTTTATCTACTTTTTTTGTAATCGATTTTGGTAAAAAATAAAAAAAAAATTTGTTGTTTTTTATTTTAACTTTTTCCAATGACATGTATCAATCTGGGTTTACTTCTTTTAATTATTATTTTCTCAAACATGGTAAATTTTTTTAAAATTTTTACATCAAACTGTTTTTACTTAAAAAAAAAATTGTTTTCCCATTTTCTTTCAATAATCTTTTTAATTACCTTTATCTTCTTCTTTTTTAATAATCAATTTTGGTAATAAAAAAAAACTAAAAATTCGTTGTTGTTTTTGTTTTGTTTTTGTGTGTGTGTGTGTGTGTGTTTTTTTTTTTTAACTTTCTTCAATAACATGTATCAATCTATGTTTACCTTTTTCTAATTATTATTTTCTCAAACATGGTAAAAATTTGTATTTTTTAAAGATGTAAAATGAAAAAAAAAAAAATTAAACTGGAATGGAATAGGTAGTTGAGGTGGTTTGAAAAATAGAATTTTAATATTAATGTTAGTTATGTTAGTTTTTTCTATTCAGCACTTAATGGTATGAATTATTTTAACACAATATCAAATATATTGGGGAACTAAATAGATTCATTTGAAACATTAGATACCGTCTTAACATAATATTATGGACCAAGTGGTAATTAACAAAAATTATTTGGTGATGAAAGAATATTGCCTAAACAAATTAAATTATATTTATATAGTAAAGAGTTATTGTTTTGTATTTATAAATATACAAATAATATGTGTATATACATATATATACACACATACCAATATCAAAATATTTTGTTCCATTAAACAAAGGAGAACCCACAAATTTTAAAATATTAACTTGGATACTTAAAAATCTAAAGTATATTGAACAAAGGCAATAACCATCACACAATAGTAAAAAGTTATAGCAAGTCTTGTAACTACTTGTACTGAAAAGGGAAAAACACTTCTAATTTTTTCAAACCTTCTTAAAAGTAGAGGGAAAAAATGTACAACTCATCCTTTTTAATAAAAAACCAAAAAAAATTATGAATTCCCCCTTTTGGGGGCTTTTTTCGGATCCTAGGTCATGACCTAAGTGACCTAAACCCAAAGCCAGCCCTATATTTTAAATGCTGTGAAAATGTTGTAAAATTTTGTTATAACCCTAGACCAACTCTTTGCGCTATTGATCTTCAACCAATCCAATGAAAAGGAAATCCATAACTTGCAAGTTGGAAGATAAATGCACTTGATAACAAATTGAAAAATCCTAAAATCCTAAATACAAAAAATAGTCACTTAGCTATCTCGGGCCAACAGAATTAATAGACTCATTGAATATCTATTTTGGGCTGTGTGAGTTTTGGGGCAATATCTTATAATAATTATCAGGCCAGGTGATTCGAAGGATCAGTTTTGGTTTGATTTTCTGCCAACACATGCACGAATTGTCACTTGCAAACTGTGGTGACGCCATACTATTGTCCCTACAAAACCCATGTGAAATTCTGATGTGACATGTTCAAATTTGAGGGTTTACACCATATCCTTATCAAATTCGGGCTTTATTGAAATTTATAGATATCACAATATTTTGTTTCAATAAACAAATGACTACAAATTTTAATTTAGATGCCTCAAAATCTAAAGTATATTAAACAAAGGCAAAAGCCTTAATAATCGTGGCAGTTATTTGATTTCTAAATGACACATGTCTTACATCTAAATAAAATTTAGATGTGATCTTATCCTGTACTAAAAAAACAAGTGTAATTTTGCCTAAACAATAAAGTTTGTTAACACGAGAAGGGACGTATTAGCCAATTATATCATTGAAAATTACCTGAATCTCAAGACATTTTTCAAACGAATCATAAACTTTATAAAAATATAACTCCCCACCATAAACCCCCCCCCCCCCCCGGGGCGGGGCCGAGGATCGCATATGAGAATTTTATCTTGTTCAGCTCAAACATAATCAACCAAATAGTTGCTAGTATTACCTCAATTAGAAATCAACTCCATCAAATTTATAGCATGTTGTAAGATTCGTAGTCTTTATAATAAGCACCGCTGTTTAGTGGCATACCTTTCAATTGCATATACTGCTCTAGATGCTAGAGGACTCATCGATTAACCGATGAAGTGAATAAAAGTATAAATGTAGGCAAAGGAGGGACTTAAGAGGGATGAGAAAGCAAGCAAAAGTGGGGGCAAAGGCATTAACATTCCACCAAAGCAAGCCTTAGGAGCTTATAGGGTATGTTTGGGAGTTTAGAGAGGAAGGAGAGTAGAGGGGAGTAGAGGGGAGGAGAGTAGTGGGGAGGAGAGTAGAGGAGAATGATTACCCTCCACCTTGTTTGGATGTTTTTATAATTAGTAAGGGGGAAGGGAGTAATTAACTCTTCCCCTTGTTTTTAACATTGTAATTTTATAAATATAATAAGGGTAAATTAGTTAATTTACTTTATCAATAATTTTATGTGTTCTACTCTCCCTCCAAATCTCTCTAATTTGGGGGAATTAAAAATGAGGGGGTTGGAGGTAGTTGAAATCCCTTCAAACCCCTCCAAACCCCTCCCCATCATTCCTTAAAAAACTCCCAAACAAGGTAATTGAATTACTCCCCTTCCATCTACTCTACTCTCCCTCCTTTTTTAAACATCCAAACAGACCAATAGGGTATGAATTTGTCTCTTTCGGTATAGACTATCATAGTATCCTGGCTCATTAGGTCCCAATAATCTTATATGAAATTTGTTAATCCAAACAATCAGAATTAATATTAGAATCCTGTCAAAAGAAGTCCATGGGGGAAATAGGCCACCTTATCTAAGGAATCATCAATCTCCTTGAGTCTCTCAAAAGCTGGAACTTCAGATATCTAAAAAGTGAAGATAACATGGTTGCGCATGAGCTTGCTCGCTTTGCTAGATGTAACGAGACTTATCAAGTATGGAAAGAAGTGTCTCCTCCAATGGTGAGACACCTCATCCACCTTGATGGTCTATAATATAATGCTGTATACATTCTCTTAATCTTGTTGTACTCCAATTTCAGCTAATATATTTCAACTTTCCCATCAAAAAATAAGAAGAAGAATTAATATTAGAATCCAATAATTAACTCCAAATCTAACACATGCATCATCTCGCTCCCAATGTTGGACTAATCATTCATATATATATATATATAATATAAAGTCAAAGCTAAGAGAAAATACAATAAAGTTTGCAATTGAAGTCTACTTTTGCCACGTGTCTCATTCAGGGTGGTCGATACCGTACCAGCCAGTATACCAGTACCGGTACACTTCTATTCTATACTGAAAAAAATACCAGCCACGTACCGGCCATACCAACCAATTTCAGGCAATGCCGGTACAAAAAAAAAAAGTTTTTTATTTTATTATTATTTTAATTTTGTAATTTTTGAATTTTTGTAGGGGCATAACGGTAACTTATTTACATTAACTTATTAGTATAATTTGTTTTCTTAGTATGCAATGAACAACTAAGCTTTCTATTTTTTATATTGTGTTTTTTTTTTTCTTTTAATTCATACTAAAGTCTAAAACTATGAATAATTTATTTTGAATTGAGGTAATGTTTTATGATAAACTTTTATATTTACTATAATATAAGTGAAATATTATATGCTTATAAACATGGTTCTAGAGATTTTGGAGTGTGTATATATATATATATATATATATATATATATATATAAAATAGCGGTAAATCTGAAACAGTACATCGGTATTGACCGGTATTCGAAATATATCGTACCGTAGTAAAACCGGTATAGCCTCCGGTACGGTATTGACTTTCTTGGTCTCATCTAATTTTTAAAATTTTTGTACCAAGTAAGTTAATCTAGTCAAAATATGTACAAGGAGTTCACTATAAAATTTCAATGAAAAATTTAATCGCAATCTCAAAGTTTGTTTATTCATAGCTTGTTTGAAAAATATAAACATAAAATAAATTTATTGCTTAACAATAACAAAATTAAGTTAAAAATATTTTTTTAATCTAAAACAAAACTATCAAGAATGAACATTTTTTTATAGGTCAAATCAAGAATTAATAATTGGAATAAAAATAATCATAAGTAATATTAAACTTAGGCAAACATGTTAATATGCATCTAATTACTTTTTTTATATATATATAATTCGATTAGTTATGTATAATTTATGATAAAAAAAATATATTTTTTTTTGTAAATACGTCTATGCATATGTATGAATTACAAACTAGTAAAAAATAAATACTAAATCCTACATAAGAACTTATAATGTAAGACTCACGTGATATGAAAAAAAAAATAAAAAAATCTATGCATATACAGCCTCCTTCTCGTATTATGCGGGTTGACATTGATGTAGTATCGATCCACGCAGTGTGAAAGTGATGCTACAAATATTAAACCCCACAAGGGTTTCACTGCAACCATATAAATATTTAGGGCATATCAATGCAATTTTTTTTAAAAATAATAATAATAATGATTTCAACTTTGAGGGTAGTTTGGTAAATTCAATCAAGAGTAAGATTAGGGTTTCATCTGCATCGCCACTCTACTATATAAACCCCTCTAAAGACTAAAACCCCTTCGACAACACTCACCCAAAGCCTCAAAATTTTCATTCAGCTTCTCTCTCTCTCTCTCTCTCTCTATGTGTCTATGTGTTCGTGTTCATTGTAAATTTCGTTTAGTGTGTGGCCTGTGAAGCACAAGTATTGTCCGTACCATCTGAGATACCCTCTTTGATGTATACAACTTTTTCAATTTTCTGAGGCCTTGGAAAAATTTCATTCATTTTTGACAGTTTTTGAAGTCTGGGTTTCGTTTTATTTTGTATGTTATGTTGCAATATAGGCTGTGAAGACTTAATTTTATACCATCAAACTATGAAAGCTCTATGAGGCTTGTTGATGTTACTATAAATCATTGCTGAGCCTTTTATTTTCTCATATACATTGCTAATTAGTGTTTTTATTGAATTTTATTTGAGTTTTCCTTGATGGGTATTTTTTGTTTTGGGTGTATTTGACGTTATGTATGAGATTATGTGAGAAAAAAGGCAACAAATTAGAGTCTCTGATGCGCTTTCTTGATAGCGTTTTTAGCGCTGTACGTTGCCGACAGTGATCTGGGAGCTGAGATTCTGGCAATTGCCTCATGTTTTCTGTAAGGCTTTTGCATTCAGATGTTCCTACATTTATTAATATGATCTGTTTTTATTGATAAAGTGTCAAGTATTAGCTCAATCATGAGTAGGATTGTTACCCAATTGTGAAAACTAAAACTAAACCACACCTTAGTTTGTAGAAGTAATTTTATGTAATTAGTTTGAGGTGATGTATACTTACATATAAATTGTTGTTATAGAGTTCTATGGATGTGCTTATTATTGAAAGTTCACTTGCGTAGTTGTTGAAGTTTAAGGTAATTTTACACAGACCGTGTTTAAAATGTGAGTCATTTTACACATGAAATTGATGATGTGTGACAATCATGGTCCTAAAATTCGTTTGTCAAAAAAATTCACTCTCACTCACACACCCTTCTTTTTGGAAAGTAGACTTTGAATAATAATGGTTGGACTACAACTAAAGCCACAACTTTGCCACAAGCTGTGCCAAAAAATTGTGTCTTTTGTTGTGGTTCTAGCATTTTTGTTGTTTATAAAGCTGTTACATGTGCATATAAAAGCGATGTTAAGTAGACACTCATTTTCACAAATATATACCATTACTCATTATATGGATTTGTTATTTTGTTTAATATATTACTTGCAATATTTTCCTACATGGGTTGGACCTCACAATGTGTTCTATCCATGTGAGGTGATGTTGCATGTAACATGTTTCACATAATATCACTTCTATTGTATGAGTTTTAGTATAATGTACAAAAATATGACAAATGGCTTGTTAAGGTTGTTATGTGTGTTGATTTATTCATGCTTAACAATGGGGTAGTAGTTATACATGTTGATTTATTCATGCTTAACATGTGATTCAGTTAATTTTGTGGTTTTAGTGTCATGTCCATTTATCTACTGATGGTAGAATTCAAATTGAATATAAATAATTTTTAGTTTTTTTTTTTGCTAGATTGGATCAATTTCGATTTTGAGTTCTACCTTATTTTGTTATATAGCTAGGCGAGCTTCTCCTGAAAACTCAAGTAAAAGGCAACTGCAATAGAAGTCGTGCTTTTTAATTTCTTTGCCTTTCATCTTCTCATTCTTGTTTTTTTGAGGTGTGGAAGATGTAATCTTAGTGTGTGGTTTAAAGGAATAATACTTGTTTTGTAATATTGTCATTAACCTTCATGCTATATCGTTTTTTAAATTAGATTTAGTAGAATTTTTTTTAGGCTGAGAATGCTTGGCAAGACATAAAATTCTTTAATCTTTAGTGTATGCTTTTAAATTTACCCGTTTATCTTTCTTAAAAAATAAGCCGTCTAAAGTAAGCTGTACACCAAAAAAGTCCTGCTTTAAAATGCCGTACATAAAAATAGGCCTAGTGAGTAGCTAATGGACTGTAAACATATTGTTTATATTGAAATTGTGTACTATTTCTCAAAAAAATTATGTTGAAATTGTGTGCTAAATGTGATTGCTTCATCTGGCTTTTACTGCTTTGTTGATATCTTATATAATTCTTTTCCGATAGTGGCCTGTGATGATTCAAATTGTCCGTACCATCTGAGATACATTATCTTTGATGTATTAAACTTTCGCCTTTTCTGAGGCCTTAGGCACTTCTCTATGTTGCTTTATAAGCCTTTTTTTTAATGAGGTTCCTATATTAGTTTTTTGTACCTGTAGTTTTGATATTGTTATGGTTTATTTGTTTGCTTGGTTGAAAACTATAAGAATGTGTTACGTGTTTAGTTGCGTGGAAGGCAACAAATTAGAGTCTCTGATGCACTTTTTTGATAGTGTTTTTGGTGCTGTACGTTGCCAATAGTGAAACTGGAGCTGAGAATTTTGCATTTGCTTTTTTCCAAAAGGGCTCATGCTTTCTGATGTTCCAACATAAGTTCATTGTTATTATCTTTTTGCTTAAATATATTATTGCTGAACTTGTGGACATGATTTATGATGAAGATCTATTACAATACTTTTGAGTGCAAATGGTATGTGGCATTTGGGAACAGGCTTCTTAATACCTTGATGCATGAATGTGAGAGTTATAGAATGCTAATCTATTGAGACATTGTGATGTCATGTGCGCATGTTGTGTGTTGTTTGGTCCATGTATAACAGAGTGGTGTTGCTTGCTTGTAACCTGGCTAGTGTAAGCGGCTTCTTTTCTGTCTTGTGCTGATTGAATGATATGGTTGTTAGCATTGCATGTTGATAGTTGTAGTGATATCTTTTTGGTTTTTTTGCACCTGAATTTGTAGTTAGTTTCCACCGAGTATATCTTTAGCATGTCTTTTATAAGACAAATTTTTTGTTGGAATTTATTGTGATAGCCAATTAATTCAATAAGATTTGGTGGAAAACTTAATTTTTTATGTGATCAAATCTTTTGTAACAATTCTTTGTTGTTACTATTCTGATATGGAGTGGTAGATAATCATTTTTACATCTCCACCACTCACAGTTGACCACAACAGAGTTGTGGTAAAAGTTGTGGCACAATAATTGTCTCTACAATCCTTCTTTTGTAAGAAGAATTATAGTACGACCTTTTGTGTCACAGCTTTGCTACAACTTTGATGTGACAGATTGTGAATGGTGAAGAAAAAGTGATTAGTCATTTTGTAATGGTTGCTGCAACACTTATTTCACATGTGAGGTTCACATCAATGTGAAGTTCACATCAATGTGAGGAGGTTTCTTGTAAACACATGCAACTTTTTAAATTTCAGCCGCAATTTTTGACTTTTTGGGAGTTCTTTTGGTTCTCATGCACGCGAGGTTCACATTCGTGTTTGGTTTTTTTTTTTTCATCACTCCTTACTTAATTTTTGTTCACATCAGTTTTGGCACTCATCACTCAGTTTTCATCGTGGCTTTGTTTAAAAAAAAACTAAAACATCAAGATATGTGGCTGGTTGCTTTGTTTAAAAAAAAAAAAACCTAAAAAGTCAAAAGTTGCGGCTGGATTTTCAAAAGTTTTGTTTGTATTTACAAAAATGCCATCATAATTTTGTTTCTTTTAAGTGTTTTTAGTTTCTATAACTTATTACTAAAAAATCAGAGAATTGAATGATAGAAACAAAAACTGAAAACATTCCCAAACAAACAATTCAGCAATGAGACTAACATATCTTGAGTTATGGGTGATGGAAACTGAAAATCCAAACAGCCTCTAAATCTCCTTGGTAGAAGCAACCATGATATGTATAATCACTCCTCTTACATGGGATGCTCCCATGTGAGAGAGGTGTTATGCATCATAGGCTTTTCCCCATTTCTTTATTGAATCTGTTCTAATTGTAACAAGGTTCTCAAGGCCTTACTCCATTTAAGTCATTATAATGATGTAGCATTTTGGAACATGCTTGTTCCTTGATGCATTATTGTAGTGAATTTTTGATAGAATGAAATGGTTGTTGGCAGCATATATTGGTTGTGATTTTTTTTCTTGGAAGTTTTTTGCAACTGAAAACACCTTTTTTTGGTTTTCTTGCTACACCCTCTGCTCATATATATTGTAATAGAGTATAAATTCAATAAGACCAGGTAATCCCTCCCCTTGAATGAGATGGATTCTTTTGTAGTGGTTGCTACAACGTTTCTTTCACACAGTTGGATCTTGTGATCATGAGGTTCAAATCAATGTGAGATGGATGTTATATAAAATTTATGACCCAAGATAATAAATCTTCTTGAGGTGGTATCATGTATAACCATGATATATAACATACCTCTTACATGGGATGAACTTAACATTCATTCTAATATGAGAGGGGTGTTATATATTACGGTTATAAAATTTTACCTCTTCCATGTTTTTATTGAATTTATTCCCATTGTCACTAGGTTCCAATCTCTAACAACATTTAAGTCATTGTAACAATAGCAAGAAGTTTAGTCTGTTATGATTTGTCATCTATTTGTTTTTCTGTTTTTTCCCCTTGTATTAACGCATGAGTTAATGCTACTTGTTGTTAGGTATTCCTTTAATGTATTTTGCCTCGTAATCAAATTTCTGATGATGACAAGCAATAATCATGATGTTTGATTTTGCTTGTGTTTAATATTACTATTGTATGAGCACTCGTGTTGAAAAATGCAAACTATTCATGCTTTGTTTGGCATGTTATGAGGAAAAGTATTTTATTTGCGTTTTGTCCGATTTTACTGTAGATTTTCTATTTGAGATCCTTGTTTCCCTAGGAAAGATTATCGTTGTAAACACTTTGTAATCTCCTTATTTTTTGCACCCCCTTTTTTGATGGCCATGTTTTTTTTTTTTAAAGTAAAATTGTCTGCATTGATAGTTTGAGTTGCTTTTAAAAAAAAGATGTATTAGTTTCTTCTTTGTTGAGGGTGTTGTTGAGATGATGATAATGTTTAATCCCAGCTCATTATGAGACCTTTCGAGGTCTGGGAATGTAACTATCCATATGTATCTGATCCTCTATTTCATTTATCATGGCACCTCGTATTTACACGTTTGTCAAAGTTTGTCTCAAATTTGTTTATGAGATTTTCTCAAACGGGATGGTGTGCTTTCAGTTAAAATGTTCTATTTAGTGTTTCATTTTGTGGGTCTATTGTATTTTGGATACTGCTTAATTTGTTAAAACTGAAAAATTATTGTTAACAGTATTGTAGATAAATGTAAAAGTTTGAAATGATACTGTGCAGTTTATAAATAGTATTATAAAGTGCGGTAAAACTTATAAATATTAGTAAAAATAAACTGAATAGAAAAATAATTTTTATTTATAATTTCAATTCAAATTCAGGCTTTATCTTATTGTGAAATCATTTCATTTGACATGTTTTTTAGTTTTTGAGTAATGTTACACGTATTTTATATGTTTTTGCTTACATGCATTTTTAAAAAACACAAATAATGTTACTAGAATAACGTTATTAAATGAGCTAATTTTCGGTGAGAATTTGACTCTTGGACTTGGGCTCCGGGAGTTTTTACTACGAGAAACCTTAACTGGTTGTTAAGGTGCAAAAAAAGACAAAAGAAAAAGAAAAAAAAGTTAAAAAAAGTCGGTACCTATAAAATTGAAAAAGAAAAAGAAAAAGAGAGAAAGCTGTATAAAAGGTAAGGTGTTGTGGTAACAAACATCTTGTCTGTTAACAACTTTTTTGTTTTTTAAACAGTTTTATGTAATTTTTTTCAACTTTTTAAATATTTTCTATGTATTTTTCTTTCATTAATCTCATGTTTTTTTATGGGTTGTGAACGGTACCACCTACAACTTTCATTAATCTCATACGAAATTTTTTTTTGTCTTCTGGAAAATGTTAACGAGCAAATGATAACCAGCACCGACAAAATATAATAATTAACAAGCACAAGCACCGAAAGACAAAATAATTAACAAGCACCGAAAGACAAAATAATTGTCACAAAGCTTCAAAAAAGTTGTTAACGGCCTCACATCACCCTTTAATTTGAGAATATTTGTACACATTTACTGTTCATCAAATTACTGTAATACTACTATTTACTTTTGCACTCTATATAAGGATCTTCCCTTGCTTGTATTGCATCAGTCATCAGCCATAGCTCTTTAGTTTTCTCCAACCTTTCTTCACCCTTTTGTAATCCAGAAAATCATTAGTAGAATCCAGTACCATCTTCCATCAGAGATCTTTCCTTTGTAATACTTGAAGAGTTGAAATCAGTTTCAACACTTGATCTATTATTCAAAATAGGTTCAAGTAAGTCTTCAATTCGCTTTCTTGTATTGTCATTTTGTCTTGCAAATCTTCATCAATCTTGTTTCATTGTTGCTCACTTGTTCTCTTCTTAGGAGTGTTGGGTTTATTTGTTCTAAATTGTTGATTTAGTTAATTCTTCTTCTTCTTCTGGGTCTGACATGTCGAACCAAAGTGATACAGTAAATAATGAGGAGGTGAATAAAGGAAAAAATCTAAAAGATTGGAAAATGCCTTCAGTACCTGTTAATCAAATTTATAAGCAATCTATTTTTTCTAAATTTTCAATTAAGTCAGATTATAAAATAAAAACTTTGGAAAGAACCTTCTCTTTAGATAATGAGAATGAGTCAAGACAGTTATTCGATGAGGAATTAATGTATATGCAATGGAAGTATATGTTTATTCACATTGGATTAGTTCAAGTAGCAGTTAAGCCACTAATAAGACAGGGATTAAATACGAGTGTATCATTATGTTTAAGAGATGCTAGACACCTTAAATTGATGACTCTCTATTAGGAATGATTGAAACATCTTTATATGAAGATCCAATTTATTTTAATTGTTTTCCAAATTATTGTTTAGCTATGTCTGATCCAAACTTGTTGAAGGGATTAGAATTGGATATTAAAATTAATAAAAATATGATGACAGGATCACAACCTTTTACAATAGTGTATAGGATTTGTTATAAGTTGATGAAATCTAAATTAGAACCACAAGCATTAGATAGAAGCCCTAAAGGTTACACTTCGTTGATACAAACAAATGCTAGGAAGTATAGTGTTCAAATTCCTAAGAAAATTGGATGGAATCAAAATACACTTCCAAAACAATCCATACCTGAAACAGTTGAACCTGCTCCTAAAATTGAAGAGAATATAGATGATAATTGTTATATATCAGAAAGGTCAGATGGTACAGTGGCTATTTCCTCTCAACGAAAATCAGATTCTCACATTTCAAGTTCTTCATCCTCTAGGCATTTTGAAGATAGACAGTTAAATAAGGGAAAAACAATAGACAATTAACTCATCAACAAGATTCTAGTAAAACCTTTTTCTCAAGTCATATCAGCATCCACTTTTGCTTTAGCCAATCTCATCCTCTCCAAAATCAGTCAAAATCTCAGTTTCCCTTGTGAATTAGTTTCAAAAATGTTTCCCTTGAATTGGCATTTACTTTTCCCAGAAAACTTCCACCAGAAAGAATTTCAATTCTCCTTCCTCATACAAAATGCAACTTTACACTAATAGAATGGCTTTCTCTAATGGGGTATAAATCTCCTTTGGGAATGAGACACTTTTTTCAACCCTTCCAACTCCCTCTTACAGTTATTATGATTAGCATGGTTTGATGCTTTCTCTTTCAGAAAATTCAGTGTCATTCTCCCTCAGTTCTCTCCAGATTCCAAAGATTGTTACTCTTCTTTGTCCATTATAAGTTACCATTAAGGATTAAGCATGTTGTCAGAAAGACCTCGGTTGTGACAATATTGTATTAGAATGTGTCCCGAAGGATCAACATCAGTTTGTTGTACATAAAAGTATGAACTATGCTAAGTTTGCTTCAGTAGAATAAGGAAAAAAAATGGAGAATAGAAAAATGTTGGAAGCAGCAACTCAAATATCAGATGAAGACCAAAGTGATTCTCCACTTCCAGATTACTTTCAAGATGCTCAAGACTTGTATGGGATAACATTTCAGTTGAATTATTGCACCAGATCAGTATATAAGATTTTCAGCATTTTTTATATCAAAATAAATTAGAGGATTTTACTCTTGGTATTATTAGACAAATTACTTTCGGTGAATTATACAGTTCTGGCAGCTCGTATCAGACCTTTCACTATTCATTTGCAATCTGCAGTATCATTTGAATTTTGGTGGTATCAGGAATTATTCAAGACTTTTCTATTTTTTTGGTTAAACTTATTGGAGATTTTTCACTATTGGTGAATATTGTTGTTCATTTTACTTTCCATTGTATTATTGCAATTTTATTATTTACTTTTGTAGTTATATAAGACACACCTTGTATTGGGGCACTTAATTTCAGCTCTATGTTTTCCTCAGTTTCCAAACTATCCTTTGCAACCTTCTTTTGTATCCCAAATCTTCATTTTTATACCTAACCTCAATCTTCCCTTGTAATATTATAAAATATTTAAATGAATTTTAGAGTTTCAATTATTACTTATATTTTGCAACTTTCGTTTAACCTTCCTCTAAAGGAAAAAATAATCATCTTAGACTATAAGAAAAGCCATAATTTTTTTCCATTTAATTTTTCAAAACCACGTTTACTGTGCTCAAATTGGACAATCAAATTAAAAAGATATGACTAGATCAAGTTTTAACAGTCAAAATGCATTTGCATAGCTAAGGTGAATCACATGTGGTTACTACTAATTAATTATGATTGATCTATTAAAAGAATTAATATAATTATTGTGAGAGGAGTAGATTCAATTCTGGGCCGAGGCCCAAAGGGCCTTAAAGCTCGCACTAAAAAGTACGGGCTAGGCCCACTACTATGAATCATTAAGGAAAGTGTCCCCCAGGTGATTCTCGAGGAGTTCAAGATATGTTATCAACACTAAAACTCTCATCTAAGGAAACAAATATGGGTGACCTCGGATAATACAAATGAGTAATCCTAGAAAACCAGTTTCCTTTTCATAATCAAAGGTACCACTCTCCTTAAGCATATCATGGGAAACTCCTGAGGGGATAAGCATCACAGAGATTGCCACCTCCGCTTTAATGAGAGGTTCTCTACCTAATCCCTGCTTTACAATCTGAAGTCTTGAACAATACTAATATCCTGAATAGTACTAATATCCCCAAAAGTCCTTTCAGGATAAGAACGAGGGAAACCAATAGGAGGAAAAATATCCAAAAAAGATCTAGTTTTTTTTTTTTTTTTAAGGGTAAGCCAGCTAGAAGGATAAGGGAAGGAAAAAGCTTATAAGAAAAGAAGGGGGCGGGGGGTATGAGAAAAAGGATCCCAAAAAAGGGGAGAACAAAAACAAGAAAAAAAAATAAAAAGAGAAGAGTGGAGAGATTTTTCCTTATCTCCAAATCCCATCACCACAGGAAAAATGTGTAATGATTGTCGCTAATAATATTAAGACAATATTGCTTTCATAAATTAGTTGTTTGAGTTTTTCATTGTAGATTTTTCATCTCGTACATTAGATAAATAAATTATGGTATTTGGATATCCAGGCTGAAATATATCTTTACGGGCTTTTTGGCCTTTTTAGATTGTTTTTGACCTCCACAATTAATTAGATATATATTTTTTGGGTTGTCTTTTATATATATATAACTCAAAGAAAATTTAATTATATTTTAATTGGATTCTCAATTTTGCACCACATATTCCATCTAATTCTTTAATTTTTGTGTTAAGTGAATTATTGAGTGTAAAAATCGATGAGTCCAAATTCATAAATTTTAAATTGGATTTTAATTGGAGTCCAATTTTGTGGCACGTATCTATCTAATTTTTTTAATTTTTGTGGCAAGTGACTTATTAGGTGCAAAAACTGAAAAGGATAAATCCAATTAAATTCTAAATTATATACTTATAATGAGAAATAATTATATATTTTAGAAATGCATAGTTTTAAAAAAGTGTAAGCTAATACCATGTATATCTTGAACATCTTCTAATAAAAATCTACTATTTGAAACGTATATTGTGATTATTTTTAATTATAACTGTGTATATGCATAGGATTATACACTAGTAATAATAATAATAAAGATCTATACGTTTTAGATATTCTAAGAGATTGGATTATCAGAAAGTTCATAAGTTTTAAACAACTAATTTATTTTAAGTCATTAAGTGTCTAAAAATGATAAATATTATGAAAAAAAAAGGCCAAATCTAAACGGTTAGGATAGTAAATTAGGACTCTAAAGTCAGAACAAGTTCAAAAATTAATTAAAAATAGTCAAACACCCAAAACTTAAAACAGAGCACCCAAAAAAAAAAATTTGTGATTTTTCAGATTCCAGCTCAACTCTTAAACCCAAGGCTTTTACCTTTTTATAAATAGAGGAAATCCCTTCATTTACAAAGCACACAAAAATCCTTTGAAAGGGTTTTTGAGAAAAGAGACATAAGGTGGTTGCTAACCGTTTTTGTCATCTATTTGCTTGTAGGTTTTTTTCCCCCTTGTATTAACACAAGGTAATGCTATTTGTTGTTAGGTATTCCTTAATTGCATCCTGCCTCAAAATTTAAGTTCTGATGACAAGCAATAATCATGATGTTTGATTCTGCTTATGTTTAAATACTTTTGCACAATGTTAACTATTCATGCTTGTTAGGCATGTTATGAAGAAAAGTATATTTTTTGCTTTTTGTCAGATTTTACTTTAGATTTTCTATTTGAGATCCTTGTTTCCCTAGGAAGATTATCTTTGTAAAAATTTTGTATTCTCCTTATTTTTTTGCACCCCCTTCTTTGATGGTCTTTTTTTTTTTTAATTACATTTTTGAAGTAAATTTTTCTACATTTATATTTTTGAAACTATCCACATGTATCTGATTCTTTATATAATTTATCTTATTTTCAGTTTCTATGAATCATTTTTACCAATTATTTCCTTAATTATGGAACCCTTTCTTTGTATGCAATTGGTATTCTTATTTACACTTGTTTGACAGTTTGTCTCAAATTTGTTTATGAGATTTTCTCAAACTTTAGTGTGCTTCTTCAGTTAAAATTTTCTTTTTAGTGGTTCATTTTGTGGTTTGACTCTTCTATTTTAAGGTTAATAGTAATAGAAGTGATTGCTCCCTCTTAGTGCCTGTTTGGCTTTTTAGGGCCAAAAAACACAAAACCAAATTGTAACTTTTTTGCCACGTTTACACGTTGGACCCCAAGCAATTTTAGATTTTGCATTTTTGGCCCTAAAACATGAAAAAACACATTTTCACATTAGACCCTTAGAGGTACAATACTGCAATGCAAAAATGCAATACAAATCGGGAACCGTTAGAAACTTTCTCCCATATCCTTTAATAACCTTTACAATTTTTTCAAAAACCCACCAATTTTACCCTTTTACCTAACCACAAAACAAAACCCATTCTCAGAAAATCACCATGTTGCTGGACTCACCTTGCTGGTACGTTTTTCCTTTATGTTTTCTTGCGTTTTCTTGTGCATTTTTCATCTATTACATTTTTCTTCTACATTTTCATCACAAAGCAAATTCAAGTGACCTTGTGAGATGGGTGACCACAGTTGTTGATGAGAAATTGGGAGTGAGTGAGAACTAAAGAGAACTTTAGGTGTTTACTAAAGAGAAGTGACGACAAATCGCTCTGGTCATGTGTCCTTGGATGCTTGTCACTTCTCTCGGGCCACCACCTTAACATGTATGCTGCAAACAAGGTTTCAGCAAATACCAAGAAATTCTATTTTACGTATATGTTGTCATTTTTGGTCATTTATAATTCAAATTACAATTTTGATAAAATTTAGCCAAACACTCACAATTTTCAAAAAACACTTTTTAACTTTTACAAAACACTTTTCTTTTAAATAGAAAAATCTAGGGGCTGTTTGGTTGTATTGTTTACACAATAGTTTTCATTGTTTAAATAACACAACATATATTTCTACAACACTAAACAACGTTACTAGAACATTTCCAAACAGCCCTAATATCATACCTCAACTTTAAAAAACGCCTTAAAAAAACACAATTACAAAAAATTGAACTAAAGTGACTCTAATTTGTGCTGTATTGAGATTAGGTACATTAGTGAGATTTTAAAGTGAAAAAGAAAAAGAAAAAGTAAAAGTAAAAAAAGTAAGAGAAAGTAAAAAAGAAAAAGAAAAAGTAAAAGTTAACCTCGAAATCATTTCATATCATGGCTTTATGTTCGAATCATACACTTTTGGCTCCACCAGGAAATTATTGAGTACTATTTGAGAATATTACTATACTCATTTTACTTTTTACTTTTATTGTTCATCGAATTATTGTAATATTACTAATTACTTTTGTACTCTATATAGTTATAAGGATGCGCCCTTGCTTTCTACACCCTTTGTTATCCAGAAAAAATCTTTCGTCCATTACCTTCTTCCATCTAGAAATCTTTCCCTTTGTCACATTTGTAGAATTGAAATCAATTGCAACACTTGATCTAAGTAAGTCTCTAAACTGTTTTCTTGAACTGTCATTTGGTTTTTGCAATCTTCATCACTTTTTTTTTCTCTGTTGCTCACTTGTTCTCTACTTAGGAGTGTGTTCGGTTATCGTGCTAAATTTGCTGATTCTTGATTTTGCTAATTCTTCTTCCTCAGGGTCTCCAATGTCGAACCAAAATCAAAGCGATATAGTAGTAAATAATGAGGAGATTATTATAGAAAGAAATCTAAAAGATTGGAAAATGGCTTCAGTACCTATTAATCAAATTTATAAGCAATCTATTTTTTCAAAATTTTCAACTAATTCAGATTATAAAATAAAAACGTTTGAAAGAACCTTCTCTTTAAATAATGAGAACGAGTCAATACAATTATTCAATGAGGAATTAATGCAAGAGCATAGGCAGGAGTATTCATATATTCATCTTGGATTAGTTCAAGTTGCAATTAAACCACTAATAAGACAGGGATTAAATACAAGTGTGTTATATGTTTAAGAGATTGTCGACTCCTTGAATTTGATGACTCTCTAATAGGAAGGATTGAAACATCTTTATATGAAGATCCACTTTATTTTAATTGTTTTCCTAATTTTCCTTTATCTTTGACTGATCCACACTTATTGTGCGCATTAACATTGGATGTTAAAATTAATAATATGGTGAGAGGATCACAACCTTTAACAATTATGTATAGGATTTGTTATAAATTGATGAATACATTAATTTCAAAATCATCATTTGGTATTAAAAGCACTCCGTTATTACAAACAAATGCTAGGAATTCTAGTATTCTAAGTCTGTGCTGTGTATCTAAGAGTTAGACCCTTTTGAATATACACTACTGTTAGTTTCTTTAAGACATTTTCTTCTCTTCCCATGTATGTGTGTTAAAATATTTAGTATTGTAAAAAAAAAAAAAAATCGTATGTAAATTGAACGGAATCAAATTACACTTCCAAATCAATTGATGTCAGAAACACTTGAACGTCCTAATGTTGGAAGCAGCAACTCAAATATCAGACGTAGAGGATGAAGACCAAAGTGATTCTCCTTTACCAGATTACTTTCAAGATGCTCAAGACTGGTATGGGATATCACTTCAGTTGAATTAATATAAGATTTTCAGCATTTTCTGTATCAAAATAAATTAGAGGATTTTACTTTTGGTATTATTAGACAAATTACTTCTGGTGGAATTAGACAGCTCTAGCAGCTCGTATCAGACCTTTTATTATTCATCTACAATATCATTTTGGTGGTATCAGGAATTATTGAAGCCTTTTCACTATTCATCTACGGTATTGTTCTGGCAGTATCAGCAATTATTGAAGACTTTTCACTATTCGAGAATATTGTTGTTCATATTACTATTTATTGTATTATTGTAATATAATTATTCACTTTTGTAGCCTATATAAGACTCCCTTGTTTGGGATCCGCTTATTTTCCAAAGTTTCCTTTGCAACCTTCTTTTGTATCCCAAATCTTACCCTCAATCTTCCCTTGTAATATCTAAAATATTTAAATGAATTTTAGAGTTTGAAGTATTATTCAAGATAGCTTCAAGTAAGTTTTAGATTTTTACTTTGTCTTGCAGCATACTTTCTTCATGATTCTTATTTCTTTGTTATTCTCTTTATTGCTTCTTGGGATACAAAGTGGAGCATAATTAACAGCTTCACCTATAAAAAAAAAGTAAGCATCAAAGATGAAATCTTGAATTTAGAGAATATAATTGTAGATGCTTATATTTTGCAACTTACGTTCAACCTTGTTCCAAAGGAAAAAGTAATAATTTTACATCATAAGAAAAATCGTAATTTTGACCATTTGATCATTCAATACACCATTGAAAATAATCTAGGACTTCTTAATGATCAGAACAATGTATTGTGTGCTCAAATCAGACAATCAAATTAAAAGATATGACTAGATCAAGTTTTAATGGTCAAAATGCATTTGCAAAGCTAAGGTGAATCACATGTGGTTACTACTAATTAATTACGATTGATCTTTTTTTTTTTTTTTTTTTTTGAAAGAGAGTTTCAACCTATGACGTCTGCTCTTGATAATAACTCTTTATTATTAGACCAAGACACTAATAAGCTTTTGGTGTAAGCCGGGATTGAATCACAGGTCTCTTATACAACTATTAGAGACTTTATCAGCTGAGCTAACTAGAACCCACATGATTGATCTATTAAGGAATTAAATATAATTAATTAGATATAATTTTTTTGGGCTATCATAATAATAATTGTAGAGATCCACGTGTTTAAGACATTCTAAGAGATTGGATTATGAGAAAGTTCATAAGTTTTAAACAACCAATTAGTTATTTTAATTCATCAAGTGTCTAAAAATGATAAATATTATGGGAAAAAAAATATATAAATGGCTAGGATAATAAATTAGGACTCCGAACTCCGAAGCCAAACAAGTTCTAAAAATTAATTCTAAACACTCAAAACTCAAAACAAAGCACAAATGTAGGATTGGGTCCAAGTGCCGATTTCCTCCAAGATTCAATTGTTTTGTGATTTTTCAGATTCCAACTCAACTCTTAGGCCCAAGGCTTTTCCCCCTTTATAAATAGAGTAAATCCCTTCATTCACAAAGCACACAAACATCCTTTAAAGGGTTTTTAAAGAGACATAAGGTGGTTGTTGATCGTTTTTGTCAATCTCGATACACTACCCCTCAAAAATCCAAAGTTTATTACTTTCAAATCATTGAAGAACTATTGCTATTTTGCTCAAATCTTCAAATAACACAAAGAACATCTCGAGAACACTTCGAATGAAGGAGGTGTTGCCCATCCAATCCAAACCCCAATCCAAATCCATACATCTGAAGGTAATGCCCAAATTCCAAACTTGAAGGAAGAACATGTTGCACAATGATCAACAATCACGAGAACATTTAAGACCACTCTTGCATGATGTTGGAAAAACATATGCACCATGTTGCCATCATACATGTTATATGCAGCAGAAACAAAACTAAGATCTACTTCATATAATGCATAAACCACAAGCAAGTATGAATATGAAAATTGTGAAGTAAAATCGTACCATTGATGCATCTACCTTGCAAAACAAAATAAATCTCACCAAGAGCTCTGAATCTTCACCCAAGCTTTGATCAATCCTTGTACAACTTGATCTTCACCTCAATGATTGTGTGTGGCTAAGAGTGTTGGCTCATCCTTTGTTGAAAATGCCATAGAACCGAGTATGCTAGGAGAGAGAGATTAGGTGACTAATGTAATTAATTTAATGTGTAAGAAAATAGTTTATAAAAATTAAAATATTAAACTATTTAGAAAAATTGATTGTCCATAATATGTCAGCATACTCATAACATTCCTTTTTTTGTTGAAACAGTTATAGTTTTAATTGTATTGGATTTAGCTCACAATTTTGGGGACCTTGGGATAGGGAAGAAGCGAGTGTACAACCAACCTATGTTTTTTTTTTTTTTTTTTTTTTTTAAGTCAATTACCCCCTTCCCCCACTTCCCTAACAAATTTGAAGCCTTTTGGGGGTTTCTTTTTTCTTATCTTTTTTTTTTTTTTTTTAATTGAAGAGCTTAGGTCTACGCTAAAATCCATGGTCTAAAGCTGGCCATGAGTTCTATCATTATAGTTTGTCAAATACTCTACACAGTAAAGCTCTTTTTAATTAAAACTATTTATCACGAAATCTCTAGAATTACAATTTTATAGATGAAGCTCTACTTTTTGAGAGGGTACATAATGTTTCGGGTTAAACCCAAGCTCTCACAACATGTGAGACTTAATAGCAGGGACGGAGCCAGGACTTGAAGTTAGGGGGGCAGCTCTGACCTTTGGCTTTGCTGCTTCTTAGCTACCGAGGAATTTTTTTTTTTTTTTTGAATTTTGATGCGTGGGTCTTCTACTAGGTAAAGACATAATAATTCTGTTTAAAACTTTTTAAAGAGCTGGTTGTTTGTTTTAAGTAAAATTTGTTAATTAGGTTTAATTATTTTTAACTTTACTATTGATAATTTTTGTTATTGCGCTAATTTTTTTGTGCTTGTATATTTTGTTTTAGATTTTAGATCTATAAAATTTTTAATGGCCTTTAAATGAGAAAAATTCTAGAGCTACAAACTTTTTTACAAATTGCTAATATAGTGAGTGGTTATTGATAAGTAAAAAAGTAATGTAAGTGGTGGGTTCAAATGCGAATCAATAAGAATTTATACCTCAATGGTTTGTATAAATGTTGTAGATAAGTTTGTGCCTGTAACATTAGTCTAAAAAGAATCAATGATATTGTTAAGGGGCAAAATGTAATTTTATTGAACAAAATTGCTAAAATTAGTGTGTATATATATATATATACACACACACACATAGGGGTGGCACCATGGCTAGCCCAGGGGGTTCAAATGAACCCCTGACCTAGCCTGAAATAAAATTATATATGTAGTATTTATAAAATTTTATTGTTTTGACCCCTACAATAAATATTTGAACACTTGATTCTAATTTTTTTTTAAGCCCAGCTGAAATTAGTTTGAATATGATTCTCTTAGTACAACTTTCTCAATATTTTCACAATAAAGATTAAATGGTAAATCGTAAATAGTTTTTATCTGGATTCACAACTGATATAATTTTTTACCTACCATTAATAACTTGTCACCTAAATTTTGTTGTGATTTTTTGTAAAATTGTTGTGTTAGTAGCACAACTCTTGAAATATTTAATTTTACAAGAAAGAAAAAAAAAATGTTTCAAATTTTTGTTCATTCGTTTAGAAAAGAAGAAGGAAAAAAAAAAAAAAAAAAACTCTCAAGGACTCTAGCTTACTTTGGCATTGACAGCATAAAGTATCTACATCTGTGTTTTTTTCCTCATTCTTCTGTCTTTCTTTCTCCCTTCTATGTTTTCTTAATTTTTCTCTATGTCAGATCAAGTAATTTGATAAATGCTCTACAAATTTTGAAATCTAAGAAATCTTTATGGCTTGCTCTAATTTGAAGAGAGTGAACTCATGTATGATTAAAAAACCATACACTTGAAAGGCAAAAACTTATTACTATTCTTTTTCTTAGTTTCACGTTTCCTCACATCTCTACTCCTAGGTGTATTACTAACTTATTGTTCTTATTTATTCTATATTTTTTATTCAATTGATATAACTTATAAATATAATAAGTTATTATTAATTTGACAAAAATGTATGATTAGTTATTTAATTTTATTTGTTTATGCATCCAATGATTGTTGTCTTAACGATCTTTAAACTATAAATTTTTTTTTTTTTTACTCGTACAGTATAGTTGTATTGTGTATAATGTGGATGTTGTGTATATATAAATAATCATCTTATTTTTCACTCGCCTATCCCCACCTACAAATTCTTGGCTCTGCCAATATTGACTTCCCTAGGAAAAAGTTTTGGAGCTGCCACTATATATATACACTATATTTTTTAATAAAAAATTTGGGAGGCCATTGCCCCCTTAGTCAATATATGCTTGCCTAATAGCGTATGAGTCTCACGTATTGTGAAAGAGTCGGATGTATACACCTGAAATATAATATCATTTTGCCTATTTTCTATAGTAGTATACAACAGAACAACCACCCCTCCCCCGCTCCAAGATTAAAAAAAAATTATGATTCTTTTGGAGGGGGAGAAAAGAAAAAAAAATGAGAGTAGAAAAAAAAAAAATATATATATATATATATATATATATATATTATATATATAATGTACACATGCGGGTAGATTTATTTATTATTTTTTTCTTTCAGAAACCATGCGGGTAGAGACTTTTTGAGTAAAATAACATATTTATAAGAATCTTAAAGAAAAACAGCCATCAGCCAAGTATATTTAATGTTGTTTATTATAAGGCTGTTAATTATTTGTTAGTGATGAACTGAACTAAAATATTGTCATGTGATTATCATTGACGACATCCGCTGCCAAGTTTCTGCTTTATAGTTTTCTGATTTCTGTTATGTTAAGTGCATCTGTTTGAGAACAACTTATTTAGTTAAAAGTTGAAATATAAATTTTTTTACTAAGAGTACTGTAAACAAAAATAAAAACTAACTGAAATAATACCTTGAGACCTATGAATAGTATCAAAAAATACAGTGAGACCTATGAATAATAGTAAAATAAGTTGAATAATAACAAAAATAAGTTAAATAGTAAAATAAGTTGACTTTAAACTTTAATCCCAAACACAATCATAATATTGTTACTGATGCTCTAACAAAAAGAAGCTAAAGATTGTATGGGGCTACAGGTTTAGTTGGAAGACTTATTAGACTTTCTAGATGTTCATTAATTTTGTTTTGAATAAATCCCCAGGGCTGTTCCAGTCTGGTTTCTCAAAAAAAAAAAAAAAAAAAAGTCATGTGAAACCTTTATATAGGGAAAGTAAAAATATTTCATTATTTTGGGCTAAATTTTAAACATGTTCACCTCAGCAAAAAAGCCAATATTAATGAATTTTTGGTTAGATTGCTCTTTGCCTCTTTGGCTTGGCTAGAGAATTGAAAGATACTAAAATAAAAGTATCGAAAAAGGAATGTGCTCTCTTTCTCTTAACAGTTTCTTTGAATAGGCCCAACAGAATATCCTTTTCAAATGCCCTCCAAAAGTGTACTTATTTTCCCCACTCAAATTGTTGTCATGTCCTCTGAATCATAACCTTATCCAATGCTTGAACTGAACCCTTCATATTTGAGCAAATCAGACAATGAACTCACCTCTAGTGTTTGAAAGCTATCTGGATTCAATGGTCATCTGGGCCTTAATTGTGCTTTTCATAGTTTGAGATTGTTTTTTAGCTTTGCTTGAATTATTGTACCAAATTCAAACAATTTTTCAAAGTTTTAAAAGTAATTTTAGTACCACATAAAACTACACAACTTTTGCCACAATTTTTCTCATAACTATCTCACGTGGCAGATTGTAATTGTCTTCATGTCACTTTCACATGAACCTGCTACTTTTTCTCTGCCACTCAGTTTACCGCGTGAATAGCTGTAGCTAAAGACAAAAGTTGTGGTACATCACGAAGTCTTAGAATTTTTGAAGTTTTAAAAGTAAAGCCATTGCAAATTTGCAATGTTTTTAAGTGCTTTTCAAGAATGTTTAGTTTTGACTATTCTCAATTAGGCAGATTTCATAGTTGAATGGTTTGTGAAGCAGCCACTTAAATCTGAATTGACTAGTCATAAATGATAAAACATGCTTGCTATCATACAGAGGAACTATTTTTGAACAGGCAGCTAGATTGAGACACAGACTATCAGTCTTTTTCATCTTTGAGCTGCTTTGCACAAATACCTATAATAGTAAGGTACTTCTCATTTTGTTAGTATCTAACTAGGAGGAGGCGAATCGAATGTGTGGATAATATGAATCAAATAATGGGTTAATGTATAATTTAGAAATTATGACTATCTTGATTCATTGTCTATATCTGAATTTAAATATTTATTTTTGAGAATCATTTTTTAAAATATTTATTTGGAAACTAAGATATCATGACATTCTTAACTCATAGAGTTTACGTTGAATTTATAAATAAACTTTCAACTAGATAAAAAATATATATATATGTTCTTAGAATTTATCAACAAAATTATTATAATTCATCCTCATTCAAACTAAGTTGAATCAACTTTCTAGATACTGATCAAAATGAACAAGACGGATGGGATTAAATTGCTTTGTTCATGGCCATTCTATGAAATTAGAAGTCGTGGCCTTGAACCATATGGATATAGTGATATACAATATATGGAGGCAATAATCTCAATTTAATATTCACCATTTTTGTGGTTTAAGGTAACTCAATTGATAAATTTTTTTGTTGTTGAATCGGATATGAGTTCACCTTTTGCTATAAAAAATTAATTGGTGTTTTAGTTTGAATATCACCATAGAGTGAATATCACAAATTCAAATATATCACATCAATTAAGAACAAATCACCAATCCCTAACCTAAAAAACTTGATAAAAGTAAAATTCTTTTGACACAACTAAATTCATCTATATATAAATTATAAGCATCCAAGTGCTTCAAATAATGGTAACTTGATGAGATATATGAACTTTGTTTTAGAAATGGATTCTTTTTTCTTTTTCTTTTTTTGGTTGTGGGGGGGGAGGTGTTTCTGCTAAGAAGAGAAAAATTTGTAGTCTTAGGGTAAAATACAAAAAAACAACCTATGAGCAAGGTTGTCAAAATCGGGATCCTACGTAGGATCGTAGGAGATAGGTGAGATCGTGAATCGTAGGATCGGATCGTAAATCGTAAGATTCTATATTATTTGAGAAAAAAACAAAAAAAATAAACATGTGTATGTTAAATAATCACATAAATTATACATTCATTAATATAATTACCATACATCAATATATTCATTTATAAGCATCATTTAAAGAGGTCAAAAATCTCAAAACATGACACTCTATTGGAATATTTTTTATTCAGATCCAACTGGCACACTCTCTACATTAGAGTTGAAAAATTTGGTCTATTGGAATTTTATTTTTCATTTAAGTCCAACTGAGCAATCTATTAAGTTTAAAAACATTACAAGAAATAAGGGTCGTTTAGGATCGTTAGAATCGTGTGATCCTATCGATCCTGAACGATCGCAAAGATCCTTGAAAGATTCGAATCGTTTTAAGCAGGTGAGATCATAAAATCATAGGATCGTAGGATCCAGATCGGGATTTTGACAACCATGCCTATGAGATTTGGGCTAATACTAGGCACTACCTAGTCTTCTAAAAAATATCCAATTTACTCCCTATGCACAAACCAAATAACACTATTTGTGCTCATTTCCCCAAAACTAATTTGCGGCAAGGTAATTGGCACAATGCGAACCCATAGTAACTATATTGGGACAAATATATGTATGAGAAAGCTTTTCAATAATAAATAGTAGATAAATACAAATAGAGAATAAAAGCAAAAGAGGACTTGGAGAATCAAGAGAACTATCCAACAATTTTAGGTGTGGTTTGTGCTAAGGCTCAAATTAGATTTTTTTGAAAAGTTTAGGTAGTGCCTAAAATTAGCCTAAACCTTAGGAGTGGTTTTCGTATTTTACTATTTTCTTTATAGTCAATGACAATTGCTCTCTCTCTCTCTCTCTCTGTTTTAATAAAAGCTTGATTTTCAAACCTTTCTTTTTGAACAAGAATAATAATACTGCACTATTTTGTTATGGTAAAGTGTGAAGCACACCTTAAAAAAAATATAAAACCACATTGAAACATGTAAAAGCAGCCTAAAAAATTGTAAATAGTTAGAAAATATGTCATCCCTTAGAATTTTTTAACTTTTCCTAGTAAGGTTGAAATTATTAAACATAAACTCCTAATCCTAAACAACCCCCCTCCCCCTCTCTTTCTCCAAGAAAAACTCTCCCCAAGGATGCAAACCACAATTCTAGTTGTTCTTTTCAATAATAGAAATTTCATAGAAATGTACTCGTGCCTTCCATGAATGGAACTTTTCCACTTTAGAGAAAACACCAATAAACCATAAAGAGTGGTGAAACTTTCCTTCATTGAAAATTCATAGAAAAAACGATCTAGATTTCGTGTGCACAAATAAGAACAAATAGTAAGTCAAGTCATCAAACGTAACCATTTTTTATTAACATGTCTATGAACCATGAGTGGATAATGTTCATGTTTGATCTGATAACCACCAACGCCATGGTTGGTTTATTCAAACCAAAGGTCATATAATGTGAATTCAATTTTTCCTCCTATTGAGAAGGGTACAATAGCAACAAAATTTTCTTGTTCACATGTGGAAGACAAATATACCAAATGTAGTGCACAATGTCAAAATCCACAAAACGACTAAAAATTTCACATATTCATTTGGACCATTTTCATGGCCAAGTTCAAAATCACTAAAAAATCCAAATCATAAACCTCAATTTGTTTCAAAATTCTAATTTTCCTCCTATTGACAAGGGTACAATTGCAACATAATTTCCATGTTCACATGTGTACGAGAAATATACCAAATGTAGGGTATAATGTGCAAAATCCACGAAACCACCAATTTCACATGTTCATTGGGACCATATAAGTCCATTTGCCATGTTCAAAACCACTAAAAAAAAAATCATAATCACAAATCTCAATTTGTTTCCACGAACTCAACAAACACGAAACAAAACAGTCAAACCTCAAACACAAACACAAAACACAAATCTTTTCCCCTCTCTAAACTCTCTCTCTGTCTCTCTCTCTTCCACATGAAAAGCTTAAAACTTGAGAAAAACCCAATTGAAGAATAATAAAGGCCATGTCTTTTCTCCTACCCAACCTCTCTCCCTCTTTTGTTCTTCATCACAATCACAAATCAAAAGAAAAAACCTTCATCCACCAATCACTCTCCCCTCACCAACCAAAACCCAATTCTCACTCTCACTATATCTCTCCTCTCTCCGTCACCAGCCTCCAAACCCCTCCTCCATTACAGGGTGTAGCTCAGGTTAACACTCCTCCTGGTGCACAAGATAAGCACCAAAAAGATGAATTCTATGTCAACCTGGCCTTGCTGTAAGGACACTCAGAGAAGACCTTCCTGTGCTATTCACCAAGGACCTCAATTATGACATTTACAGGTTATTTTCTCATCTGGGTATTTCATATTCTTTGATTTTCTTATCTGGGTCTGTTTTATTTTCTGTGATAAGTGTTTGGGTCCTGAGAAAGTAGGAATTTTTTGTGGAATGTTATAATATATTAGGCTACATCTTTTATATGCTGAATTGTGTTATAAAAGCCAATATAAATAGTAATACATTAGGCTTGATATGATAACCCTAAAACCATAGTAACCCTATTGAATTTTACAAAACCATGGTCTACTCAATTTATAGAAATGTCCTAATATATAATATCCTAATATGTTCTAAGTTCTAACATGGAATTTGATTGTTTTCAGGGATGATATTACATTTTTAGACCCATTGAACAAGTTTACTGGTATTGAAAACTACAAATTGATCTTCTGGGCATTGAGATTTCATGGTAAAATTCTGTTCAGAGAGATTTCACTTGAGGTATATAGGATTTGGCAACCTTCTGAGAATGTGATTTGGATAAGGTGGAACTTGAGGGGTGTACCTCGGATTCCATGGGAGACCAAAGGGCAGTTTCAGGGGACTTCAAAGTATAAATTGGATCGAACTGGGAAAATTTATGAACACAAAGTTGACAATTTGGCATTTAATTTCCCACAGCAGCTCAAGCCGGCTGCTTCGGTGTTGGATTTGGTGGGTGCTTGCCCTGCAAGTCCTAATCCGACATTTCTGTTTGGGCCAGTGGATGTATATTCATCTTCATGGTGGAGCTTTATCGGGCAGTGAGGGGGACATTGAATCGAGAAGGGTACTTACTTTCACAAGATGGTTTGGTTACTTGTTCATAGTTTAGTGAGCAACTCCATACATGATTTATACTCGAAATTCAATATACATATGTATTAGTATTAGTGCATTTCATTTTGTATGATATGTTATATTGGTCTATAGCAAATAATGGTTTTGATGGCCAAGGGTGGTTGTACATAGGCAGGGATATTGGAAAGATCAATGTAATTCTTGTTATGGTGGAGGCAGAGTAGCTTGGGCATATATGGTGAGCTAATACAGGTCAGAGATGTTACATATATATGTATACAAAACCTTGATTCTGTTTCCAGTGAATCTAATTCTACATTTATTCTGTCACAAAATTGAATCCTATAGTTGATTTACTGCTAACATATGATTGAGTTTGAGTCTTACATCTATGGTTTGTTTGGCTCCAAAGATTCTTCACCCATAGTTTTATATGATGCTCACCTTGATTTGAGGTTTAGCGTGGAGGAAGGTCATGTTTATCCTTAGAAGTCTTCCTTAGGTGAATTTTTTCCCTGATTGGCCAACTTTGCATCTCATAGTCTAATTCTCCATGCTATCTTCGCTATTACTTTTTACTTTGTTTACTTTCTTTCCTCAATTTGGTCTTTTCTCTCAAGCCTGAGTGGCTGACTGACTCAACAGATGTAAGGTATCAAGATTATTTTATTTTCTCAACCACACGGACGACATGGTCATATACTGTCTATAGTATACCTTTTTAAGAAATCAGTGCAACATAACATTGAAAGTAGATGAGGACTTTAAATATATAATTTAACTGCTGTTTGTTTCTTAAATCCTGATGCTCCTTTTGTATTGAACCAGTTCAGTCAGCCAAAACTAGATGTGAATTTTGAAATACCTTTCTCCTTTGTGCTTACTAAACTCTTCATGGATGTTACAATAATACAAGCATATGTAAAGTTTGAACAAATTCTAATAATCATTTAGAGAGTATTAGTAATTGTGGAAGAACCTCAATGATGGGCAAGGAGCGGTAGAATGGTTTATGAACTTCAGGGCACAATCAATTGAGAGCCATGCTCATGAAGTGGAAAACACTAGTTTTGCATCCCCTCTTCTTCCTCTTGAGGCCAAATTCTCAATTATCAAAAACATATTGTTTAATGGTCACTACAACAGAGGAAAAGGTGTGTTTTGTACTTATATAATGGAAAAACTTGTGTTCGGATGGCAGATTTTCACACCAAATTTTTGCCGAGTCCTATAAGTCTATAACAACTTAACACACACACACACACACACATAAAGGAGCCATTCAGTAGTTTGTGAGAATCAAGAGTGCAAAGCATTCACAACTTATGGACAAATATCAAATCTTTATTACTTTACTGCAAAAGTACAAAAGATACTAGGGTTTGCGCTCACAAAATACTCACTAGGAATTATGCCTTAGTCAAGACTAACCACCAAAGCTAATAAATTAAAAACATGCACAAAATACATTGATCCTACACATTCAATCTTCTTCTTCTTCTTTTTTTTTCCCCTGCTTTTGACACCCCTAACCATCTAAGGGAACCTGTTTTGCTTTACAGCCTAAGTTACATGTTGACACTCCTTACAACTTAAATAAACGTACAAGAAATAATTGTTGTACTTTGCTACCGGGTCCAGAATCTAGGAATTGCGCGCCTTTAGGACATAAATGACTGCTGCCTTAGAGCCTTTACATGTTGCTAGCAGGCATGCAACTACTTGATAACTTCCACACCATGTTGGTGCCACTTGTTCTGCGAGTAATTTTAGTGTCATCTAAAAAACCACAATTTTACCACAACTATCCTACGTGGCAGACGGTGATTGACAGCCTAATATTTTTACATGGTCCCGCCACTCATTTGTCTGTTACATAGATAGTTGTGGCAAGAGTTGTGCTTCTTCTTCTTTTTCTTCTTCTTCTTCTTCATCTTTTTTTTTTTTTTTTTTTTGTGGTATTAGATTTTTTGCTTGTTCTAGTCGTGCATTGTCCATGCAAATATATCTGATAGCCTAAGCACATGCCCAACCACAATATTAGCTAATGCAAAGGGTTTAGCCCATGTCAATACCACCTCCCAAATCTGACCACACAATGCCACAACAAATCATCTCCCATTTGCAGCCCAACAATGCATCATGCATGCCACAACTTAATCTTTTTTTTTTTGAGAATCAAGCCTCAACTCAATCTGATTGCCCACATGAACCAACATGCCGACGCGTTCCAGTTCTGCCTTACAAAGATGCAATCAATCCATTGCTCATTACGCGTTCGTGGCTAATCCACACAAGGTTGCTATGACTCATCATCGCACAAGTTGCTTACAACACACGCATGGCCTGCAAAATATCAAGGCATGACCACGATTCATCACATTTACAAGGCCATCAACATGTTGCCATCTCAGATTGATTGTACAAGCATTGACCACAAATGGAAGCATAGCCTGCTACTGCCTAAAACTCGTTTCTTAGCCTATGACATAGCTGATAGCTCCTCATGCCCATGGGTTTGTGTTTGTGGCTTGGGTCCAAGGTGCCTCTACATGCAACCAACCGTCTCAAGGATCAAGGGTTTAACAAAAGTACCATACCATTCAAAACTAGTTATTTTTTTATTCTCCAAATTTGGAGAATTCAAAAGGAGGAATTATAATTTAATGATTTTTTCTATCTACTTCTATAGAGTTTTAAAGGAATGAAATATTATCCTCATCATACACCCACAAGTCCCAATCTATTCTCCTCCACCGCCATTTCTCTCTCTCTCTCTCTCTCTCTTCTCTCTCTGTCTTTTTCGGGAAAAAAGGGATAAAAATACCAAATCCATAAGCATAGGGGTGTTCCTCAAATATGAACACAGTTATATTGAATATGGTTCTTTTGTGAGTCCCTACATAGTTTATAGCAAAGCTCATCTATGAAAAATTTTCCACATCCTAAGCTATTTTGTGTACAGAGTACCACATTGAATTAGATGTGCAGTGGTATGAGGTTGATTTGCTAGTTGAAGCTTTCCATCTAATATACATGTAGGTTGGATGTTCTGAAATGGTATGAGTCTGGTTTGCTTGTTTATTGGACCATGCTCTGGCCCATCTAATTTGGGTCTTGAACGTGAGATGCAGTATTAATTGGTTAGATGTAGACTTTGATATGAATTTATGTACTTGTTGGGCCTCCACCTTATAGCTTAAGCTTTTGGATTGGAATGCCCATTCCTCTCCAATGCTTAAAAAATAAAATAAAATAATACACTCAAACTATAATTTAAAGGGTGCTGTTAACTTTAGAAGCATTTATTAATGTAGGAGTAGAAAAATTGGACACGATCCATTAACCCGACACGAAATTAGCAGGTTATAAGTTGAGGCTTAATGGGTTTGTATCATATTTGGGTTGACACAATTGACCCGTTTAATAAACGGGTTGGGTTAGTGTTCAACCCATAGAACCCGTTTGACCTGTTTAATTAAATGACATTTTAACAATATGCCCTTCAAACCCTACGTATATAAACTTATTAGTTATTATGGTTTTTTTTTTTTTTGAGATGTTGTGATTGATTCTTTGTGATATTGAGATATGTTTTAGTTTTGAATAATTATTTGTGATACAGTTACTCTTTAGTTCTAAATTTTATATTAAAAATATTTATTTGTTTTTTCATAATATATTTTTGATAAAATTTGAAAAATAGGTTGACACGACTGATCAATTTAATAAATGGGTCGTATTAGGGTTAAAGAATTATAACCCATTTAATAAATATGCCCAGTTTTGCAAGGAGGCCCAATAGTAGGAAGAAGCATAACAATATAAGAGGAAAATAGTTAGTAAATTGAGAAGAAAAAAACCATTACGCTCGAATGGCAAGAATTGTGGATCATAGGCCTAAGAAATAGCAAAAGGGCCTTAAAGAAAGCAAGCAGGTCCAAAGGAGCCCAGAAAAAGAAGTAGCAAACACATGGTCATTATAAGAAATAGAAAGCAAGCAAGAATGGACCAAAGAAGCCCAAAGCGATGAATTAAGTAAGTAAGAGGTTGAAAAACCCCAAAAGTAAAGGATGTGGTAATTTGAGCTGGGAAAGCCTAAGAGACTAAGCAAAAGCCCATGGGAACGAAGAATTGAATAGGCTGAGGATGCCTAAGGAATGAAACATGCCGAGGATGCCCAAAAGAATGAAAAGGGCCAAGGAAGCCCAGAAGCGATGGAATGGGCCAAGGAAGCCCAAAACATTATGGATACTAGCCAATGCTAATACTAGGCCACTAGAAGTCTAAAATTAACCAAAGGGAAGGCATAAAGTAGGCTAAAAAAAGGTCCAGCAAGCACGAGTCAAATAACAGCATGGCAGGAAGGACCAAATGGCATGGCAGAATTGCTAACCGACTTGCAAAAGGGGTAAAGGATGGATTAGAGAAAGAAAAGCCCACAATCAAGCAAGGCCCAACCGGGAAGGAAGAAAGACATAAAGAATGAAAGTTCAGAGACTCATTCACGTCACAAGAGGTCAAAAGCGAGCAACAGAATGTGCAGACAAGCCTTTAGGCCATGACAAACGCATGAGCAGCAAACAAACCATAGACACACATGGAAATGGAGCACACACAAGACTTAGGCACCACCAACTTATACCCAGTCAATACAAAAATGGTGGGCCATGGGTCAAAGGTAAGAGAGGGTATGGTCTAGCGATGGGGAGAAAAGGAGGGTCTATTCTAGGTTCTCGCTCAAACTCTTTTGGGGAAAATGTCTTGCTAGGATGACATACCACCTAAAAGAGGGAAATGTGTGTTGGAATCATTAGGTGCATGCCATGAGGGATAGTGAGAGAGAATGCACACCCTTATCCGGATGGGAATACCATGGTGAGCAAGTAAACAAAATAAAACTCTTTGTTTGGTAATGTGATGTGGCATGACCAGCACAGGTAAGTGATGGTGTTTGGGCAATTGATAGACCAGTGGGTGGTGTGGAAAGGATACCCACATCAAAACAAAAGCAGTTAAAAGATAAAATAGTAAAAAACCCAGCCACGGCAGGCAGTATAAAAGGGGCTTTAGCCGTGCACAATGAACAACAAGGAGAGGAGAAAGAAGAGAGTACAACATAACAACACCACGACGGAACTAGAGAGTGAAAAATTGAGCAAAAAACTCAGAAAGGAAAAAAAAAATTAGAAAGAAAGACAGAGAATAGGCAAGAGTGAGATAGGAGGCATGCACCAATAGGCTAATCTCTTCTCTCTCTCTCTCTCTAAAAGTCTACCCTCTAGTAAGGATTAAGAAATTTAAGGATAAGTCATTTAGGCCAATTCTCTCAAAGTGGGTAATTTCTGTGGCAAAAAATCTTCTAGTGAGATTGCCCATATTAAAGAATGGTTCACTTCGTAGACTTGACTCCGTAGGGAAATCAAGCACGGCAAATTGACCATTCTTCCTTTATTTTATTGATTAAGCATTAGTGTGTTTTCTTTTCTTTATCATTATCATCTTATTCAAGTTGCATTTATGTTTGCTGCATTGATTCTTCCTTTATTGAGATCATCATTTAGTATTTCTCCATTTTCTGGCTGACGATAAGTGTATTTCTTTTGTTGTTATTATATTACATCTATCTGCCATAACTTTTTTGCAACAGTTTCCTCTACCATTGGCATGTGACCAAAGTTTTAGCAAAAAGGCTGCAGTTTGTGCATAAATTGGCTTGGGTTGTGTTGCAGTCAAGTCAGTCCTAAATCTCCTATACAGAACCATTGGGCCATAGTGTGGCAGGAGGCAACCTAGCCTGCTGTTGCAAAAAAGGCCCACCACACCCATATAGTCGGATATTCATGAGTTGACATAACATGAACCCGACATATGAACAAAAATTGCTACCCCTATATTAATGGTAGTAAAATCAATTTTTGGAATACTTCTACTGTAATACCCTTACTTTAATGGGAAAATCGAGAAAAACAAATCAACTGAATAATAGTGTCTTAGGCAGCATAGAAAAGAAAACAAAATCATTTCATTATGACTTAAATATCCTTCGAACTATTAACAAAAGACATTTTGGCATTGTTTTAAAATTGTGAGAGTTTTTAGGCTTTTTTCACACTTAGAGCATGCACATTAGTTGAACTATTTTTTTTATAGGGTAAACTACATATTTGGTCCCTATCCTTTACACCATATTTCAATTTAGTCCTTAACCTTTTAATTGTGTCAATTTAGTCCCTAACTTTTCAACACCGCGTCAATTTAGTCCCTATTATTATCTTTTAGATAAAATTTACTGACGTGGCAAATGACCAAAATAAAATGCTGATGTGGCATAGTCCATATCAACTATTAAAAAAAAATATTAACACGTAGGATTTTAAGTTTTAAGAAATTATCACATCTTAAAAAAAAAATTTAAAACACAGAAACTATTAAAAACAAAAACCCCAATTTCTTTAGAGTCTATCTCCTCCTCTCCTCTTTACATTCATTACTGGAGTAAGCTTGAATTTGCTCTCTCCAGTGACTACTAACGACCAGCCACACTCTTAAGTAGTCCAAGCCCGCTCTTCACCACTGAGGAAGAAAGTAAAAAACTGGAAATCTGACCCATTTTTATGAATCGATCAAACTCTAAATAAGAAATTCAATAACCTGTTGTGTTCCACTTAGACATAAAACACTTTTGAGTTGAAATCCTTTTTGCCAATCACAAACAAGGGCTTCAAGAATTGGCTTCAGTGTTCCAATACAAAGCCAGTCAACTGCCTATTCACATTTAATCCAAGCAATTAAACCCCCAACCGCCTATTCGCATTTCACTGTGAAATTTTACTAGAAAAAGCAAATCCTTAGATAGAGGGATCTCATATTCAAAGATTCAAAGCTTAAAACCTCAAAAAGCTCAAAGCTTAGTAACAGTAATAACACTCAAAATTTTCATCCAAATTGAAATATCTTTTTTTATCCAAAAGAACATGGGAAATCAGATTTCTGCCTCTACAGCCGAAGAAATTCTCATTCCAATTTTAAACCCAAGTTCCAAAACTCAGGAATCGTGAAATACTCTAAGGCAAAAATATGGGAGGCTATAGTCACCGATAGTGAAAATTTTGAAGTGTAAAGCTAAGAAAAATGGAAGAAGAAACGAAATAGAAAAGGCATTGGCTTTTGGGGTCAGAGGGAAAGGGAGAGAAGGAAGTTAACGAAGAGCTAATAGTGAAAGTTGGGGGCGAAGAGCTTCGTTAGACGGAGGCTTGAACAGTGTGGCTGGTCTCTAATAGTCACCGGAGAGAACAAATTCAAGCTTACTCCGGCGATGAATGTAAAGAGCAGAGGAGGAGATAGACTTTAGAGAATTGGGGGTTTTGTTTTTAATAGTTTTTGTTTTTAAAAAATGATAATTTAAACTTAAAATCCTAAATCCTACGTGTTAATCTATCTTTTAACTAGTTGATGTGGACTATGCTACATCAGTATTTTATTTTAGTCATTTAACACATCAGTAATTTTTATACAAAAAATAATGGTAGGGACTAAATTGACACGGCACTAAAAAGATAGGGATCAAATTGACACAATTAAAAAGTTAAGGACTAGATTGAAATATGGTGTAAAGGATAGGGACCAAATATGTAGTTTACCCTTTTTTATATAGTTTTTAGCAACTTAAAAAGCTACTACACCTAGTATCAATGGTTCTATTTTTTTTTTACAACTTCATTTAATATTATTTATTTATTCTTCCTCACTTTTTTCCTCTTCCTATTTGTGAACAAACAACAACCCACACCACCGCCAGTCACATCCACCACCACCACCACCACCAAAAATCCACCATAACAATCCCCCCACAACAACAACAACCCAATTTCAACCATAACAACATAACCCAGCCTCTTATCCCAGCAAGAATCCAGCCTCCAATCCCACCAATCCTAACAACAACCCACACCACCACTAGAACCACCATCCAAACCACCCAACCACACAAACCCGACCCACACCACGAACCCACACCAACCCACCACCATGAATCCACACTAACGATCTCAACGAACCTAGGTAACACCATGAAGAGAAGAAAGGCTTGGTTTAGTTGAAAGGGAGATAGAGGTAGCCCTGGAGAGAAAAAGAAAGAAGGAAAAAAGGAGAGAGAATGAGAGAAAAAAGAGAGAGGACTGAATAAACAATTTTTTTTTTTTGGCATTTGTTGCTATAGTAGACTGCCAAAGATGGCAATTTACTGTAGGAAGGTTGTAACATTTTTAACTATGCCACCACTGATGTAGCATGTATTTTTGTTGTTTGTGCTGCTAAAAATAGCAATTTAGCCTTTTAGGAGTACCAATACTAATGTTCGTTTACTCTTTTTTTTTTCACTCACAATAAAGTATCTGCCATTTATTAATAAACAATTCATTTTAAACCGATGTCGCTCAACACCCGATAACAAAGCCTCTAGTGCAATGCACGGCTTAATAAAAAAAATTATATATAAATTAAAAAAAAAAAATTTGATAATATAATTAAATTTAATAAAAAATAAAATAGTAAAAAAAATATAAAAATTATGGCAAGTTTTAAATTTCTAAAAGCTCTTTGTAGTGCCATACATACATACATACATACATACATATATATATATGTGTGTGTGTGTGTGTGTGTGTGTGTGTGTGTGTGTGTGTGTGGCACTTAAAAAAATCTTTCCATTATACTTGATAACATGTAGAGTAGTGAAGTGCTAACCATATATAAATTTCTTACATATATAACCAAAAATAATAATAATAAAACCATAAATTACAAAAATAAAACAAATTACAAAAATTGCAAAAATATAAGTACTTAGAGTTTCTAGTTTGCAATGTAGATGTAAAAGTTTACATATAAATTATTTTAATGTTGCCAAAGTGTGGAAAGTTGAATGCTTGACACTTAACTAATCAAGTTAACTGGAACCTACTATACGAGACTTTAAACACCACTGGTGGGATATAATTAGAGTTAAGAATTTAACCTACCTGACAAAGTCACCATTTCATTGGTAGTGAAACCTTTGTTTGAAAAGCCGTTGATAAGGTCACTAAGATCTAAGGTTAGAGTAGGGATGTTGGAATTAACAGCGGCAGAACTTTGCAGTGGTGGAGTCTCTTCTACCCAAATCAGTAGTCCAACTCCACATAGGTGCACTTAGCTGAATTAAAACTAATAACATGATGCAAATGGCTTCAAGAGAACAAGATTTTAATAATAAAGTCAAACAAGTTTTGGCCTGTTGCCACAACTTATCTTCATTTTATTCAGTTTCCACTTAGCTGAATTATAACAATAACACGATGCAAATGACATCAAGAGAATAATGTTTTAATAATGAAGTCAAACAAGCTTTGGCTTATAGCCACAACTTATCTTCATTTTATGAAGTTTATTTGATTTATGTACAATTTTTAAAACTTGACTTTTTTTTTTTAATGTGACATTGTACTTATCCGGTTTATTTTTTAAAACCAAATAAACTCATGGAAATTGTGGGATACAAAAATTTAATATGATAATAGTGCCACATATCATACCTAATGCCGAAGAGGCTGGCACAATTCCGAGAAGGCCATATCCTCGAACGGCAAGGCCAAGGAGGCGAGCCATGGCCACGTCGATGGCACATCACTAGAGGAGGCCTCACTGTAGAGAAGTAACTTCAGAGATGGAGGTTAGCCCTAACATGACTGGAGGGATAGTAGCTGCCACCACATTTAATGCACCCCACCAAACCCCTTGGTCGCATTTATGTGAAAAAGACTCCTGAACAGTGCTGTCTTGATTGTCATAGCTCACAAAAGATCTGGGAAGAGCATCTGATGGAACAAGCACTCGAATAGCGTCTTGCACTATCAACAAGTGGAAGGCCAAGATCAACTAAAAGAGACTATATAGTGTTGGAGATCCTCCAGGGAAGGGGATCATCTGAAAATGGTGGAAACAGACACTGTATCAACCAAGAACTGAAATTGTAACCAAGTCTGAAGAAATAAATTCAAGAACTACTCTTCTCGGACTTTGTCGAGAAATGATTTTCTTTGCACACAGCTTAATTTTCTTTGCTTTCTTACAATTCTTAATCCACTATGAGTGTTGTTCAATCCATTGAAGCCCAGTTTATAAACTCACTCTCTACAAATTTATTGTATTGGGCTCTCTGGACCCTAAGTCTGTTACTTTTTGGGCTTATGATTCAAATTATGCCCTTACAGAAATAAATTGAACTTGTGGGTTAATAAAATTAATAAGTAATATAAAAGTTTGAGTTCTTTCTTATAGCAACAACTGAATCTCTTGCAACAACGGCTAAAATATCAGCACAAGACACAACACTAGGGCAAAAATTCTCCAACTGTGATTTTATCCTTTCAAAACCCCTTAAAGAAGCATTCAGAGCAGCATTTTTCTCTCCTTTGTCAGTTGTATTGTCCAATAGTACGGATGCATCGCATCTCTGTTACAAAATGCTATTCAGAATGAAAGTCGAATGATCCATTAACACAATATAGTTTAGTTTCTTATATAATCAATTAGAGACACTCTCCAATTTGCATGGAAATTAATTTTATGCTCTTATGAAACTATATATGGGCTTGTAAATGACTTTAGCATGGGTTCAAATGACCTTTTAACTCATTGCTGGGTAAGCTTTGCCAATCCACTTCAATCATCAATCTACGTACACAAGATTCACTTTGTACTTGAACCTCAGTATCCTCACGAAAAGGTAATTATACTCATATGGCCAAATCCCTGATTTGGATGGTTAGAATACTCTATAATCTATATATTACTATGATAAAACCTCTACATGAGTTAATATGTAAATATATTTAGTGAAACAAGATTTTTTACATTTTTTTTTTATGATTTATTGTGATTAGTGTATAATAAAAATTATCTCCCTGACAAATTAACTGAAAGTATATTGTATTCCTAATGGTACTTTTAGAAACACACGCACAAAACACGCAGACTTTTGTAGATTGATATTGCAGAAAGAAGAAGAAGAAAGTTAGAGATGACTTGCATTAACAAAGCAGTCATGAAGCCGCATTTTTCACCTGCATCGAGTCATTCTGTAGGGAGAATTCATGGTAATGATCCAATTTCAACTCCCTCTCTCTCTCTCTCTCTCTCAATAATGAAAACTATAGTACATTGATGCTAATGAAAGCATATAATATAACACTCCAAAAAAATTAAAGTAAATGAGTTATTTATTTATTTGGATGTATATGGCTAGCCAAGGATGCGCTACATGTCAATATTACTCAGTTACGAACTAAGTTGCAAAATTTATACAAACTTCTAAGCTAGATATTTTGTAGACTAATAAAGAGTTAGGCTTCCCATAAAAAAAATAAAATAAAAAAGAGTTAGGCTTGGATTCAATGCACTAGACCTGTTGAGATAATGACACAAAATACCATCATAACGATTCCAATGTACAATGGCATTGGACAAGCTTTGCCCACTTATATATACTTAGTTAATTTCTTTATTTTTTATTTCTTAATAAAAAGAAGAAAAAAGAAAAGAAAATTTAGGATTCATTTAACCCATTATGAATGAATTAATTTGGATAACTAGTATTAAGGTTGTTCATAGGTTGGTTCATGCCAGGTTTGTGCCCAACCCTTAATCAACCTGATCAGATTGGTTGGGGAACTTCCAAACCCGCAGCTGACCTGTAAGGGTATTCGTTTGGTCAATTCGAATTTATGTCGGGTGGTGGTTGTGGAAACAACGGAGGAGTCGTCACCTAGTTTAATTTTGCAATGGCCTAGGAACCATGAATATAGCATCCTTTCGAGAAAGGACCACTGATCTTACTGCTTGAGTATGGGTTCGGAGTTTAGGTACATCCTTAGGAAAGTGTCCAATATTGTTTATCTAACTCATACACACGCTAGCATACATCTAACAATCAACATGGCGTCAAACATCCCAAAACATACACCTATCATACTTGTTCATGCTATATCACAACCCAAGCCTAGCATACATCTATCATGCTTCACAAAACATCCTAACATACATCTAGCATGACATCTCATATCAAGGCAACAAACAAATCATGGTAGAAATAGAAGCAGCAAACAAACCATGTTATTATACAATGCATGACACTGACATATACATGTTCATCAAAAGAAAGGTAAGTTTTTTAGAACGAACAAATGCATGTTCATATGAATACATGACTTACCTCACTTACCTTACAACATCACAGCACCTATGGCATCGATGAATGGACATATGAATGCATGTTCATGTTATTTAAACAAAGAAATAAGAACAAACCCTAATTTTGACTTGTTAAAGGTAAACCAACAACCAACATGTGAAACAGAGACTCAAAACTATATACAGATACATGGGGGATCAAAGCAGGAGTATAGCATGTGAAATGAATAAAAAAAAACAAGGCAAAACATAAATTAAGGTTTCTGGAAAATGGCCTGTGTACACATACAGAAGCCGGCGTACAAAGGCCAAATACTTGCTTGTGCAGGATTTGACCTATGTACGCATGCATAAAGCATGCGTGTGAAGGGTTGTTCAAAAAACCCTCACCCAAAAACAGGGCAATACTTAAAATTGTAAATCTAACACCCTAACATGCTTTAAAAACATAAACAAGACTAAACCTAGGCTAAACAAACATGTTATAACATAAACAAAGTAAATAAACAAGATTAAAACAAAACTAAAGATAGAAAAGAAAGGAAAGTTTGAAATATATACCTTAAAGCAAAAAGCTCCTAGGTTTGATTTTTTACTGTTCTCCTCAATTAATATATTCACAACCACAAAAAAATGATTAGTAAACTTCAAAACTTGAGGATCAAGGCCAGAATAGGTCCCAATCAAATAAAATTGACTTGAGGCTATATTGTGAAAAATTCCATTTTTCATTCCCTATTTCTAGCGTATCTTAAGTTTTTTCCCTTAGGATTTTTGTGTGTTTTTGAAAAAGTACCATGTATGGCTATTTATATCATGAAAATTAGGGTTTGGAACGGCTCCCAAACGATGGGAGATTCATTCCAAACTTCAACATTAATGCAGAAAACTTGCCCTTTTATGTCTCTAAAACTCTACCTGCGTTCGCAGGCTCGTGCCTACGTACACATGCTTAAAGGCCGTGCACGCAAGTTCATGCCTGCATACGTAGGCTGAAGGCTTTCTTTGGCCTTTCTTTTCTAAAACTAGATTTTTTGCTCATTAAGAAGTTACATTTTCCATTTTAACACCTCTTAAGTCAATTTGCAATCTGATTGGGCCCTAAACTAACCTTGGGTATTAGAATTTTGGCATCATTAGGGAACGGGGGCCCAAGTTGTAAGGGGTACAATGCGGTGTCTATAGTGGTTGGTTTTGGGTGAAGTCGAAAACCACTGAAAAGCAACGAGATTCCAACATCTCTTTAGATCTGATAAGATCTTGCCAAATCCGTCCAAGATCTGGTGAGATCTGGCAAAGATCTTGTCAGATCCGGAAAGAGATTTTCACAAATTCGTGTAGAGAACTTGTCGAATTTGATGAATTTATGTCGGATTTGGTGCATCTTTGCTGGATCTAGCTGTGTTAGTCATCAAAATCAGTTCTATCTAGCTGGAAAAGTCACCGAAAAGTTTGAGAAATTGTCAAAATTGATGTATTTTAGTCGGATCAAGTTCATGGGTTTTGGAGGAGGAGACCTGCAACTGACCTGCCGACATCGGGTTTTTGAAGGTCTGGATCTGCGTCTGACCACCGAAGCAATCAGATCGAATGGCAATGGGTTGGATGGGGTTGGGTTTGGCTGGTTGGTCAGGTGGGTTGGACACCTCTAATAAGTATATTTTGCTGCAGAGGATTGAAAGTTTTTTTTTTTTTTTTTTTTGAGAAGTCAAAGGATCAAAAGTGGATCTTATAAACCTTGAAAATAATATGAAAGGTATCTTGGGCTTATTTAATATTTCCTACTCATGTTTCTTGCTTATCTTTTTGTAATATCTCCAACTCCAAGTCACATTTCTACTTTTAGATAGTATTAATTTATTCGACAAAAACACAAACACATACACATTGATGCACACACAACTAATGCAAAATAGACGGATTGAAGGATAGTGTTATTTAATTAGTCCACCACCATTTCTTATGTAACCTTTATGCCTTTTCTTTGTTCGTTTTTCCCACTCTTTTTTTTTCTTCTTAATAACTAAAAGTGGTTATAGGTTTATATTATAGACACACAAAATATCTATACATTATAAAAGAAATTTACGTTGCTAATACAATGTAAAATAAGAATTTTCCATTTTACTTTTACTCTTATTCGTATATAGTTAATATGTCCCTTATTTAATTTAAGGAATATCTTGTATTTTACACTATGACTAATGTGAAAAGGAGGACAGACATGCATGGCAGTGCATAAGAAATAGAAATTCCACGGTCACCAACTTCCACCAAGTAATAAAGAAATGATTGATCCAAAGTTTCAAAATAGACTCCGTAATCCGCATATTTAATTACATATAGTCTATTTAAGCATTCATAATATTTGTTTCTCCAAACAAAAAAAGAAAAAGGCATTCATAGTATTCTATATAAAATAAAATAAAAAGCATTCATAGTACGAATTGCTCTCCTGGATAGTTCTAGATCTCATCCTATGTTAGGTCAGCTATGTTAGATCATTCTGTTTTATTATCTTATGTATTCTTTGTTTTAGTTTATTCAAACAAATTGTGATAAAACCTTATGGATAAATGAACAATATGATGTTATTCCAAGTTTGTTTCTACTACAAACTTCAAATTAATCCAATAATTTTTCATGAACATTCTGATGCTTTGCAAGGTTGGTACACTGCATATGTATTTGAAATTGGTAGCACAAGTGGGAGATTCTACAGTTTCGCAATTGATTATTTCAATCATCTAACACAATCTGCAACAAAAAATTTCAAAAGTAAGGAATAAGAAAGGCATTACTTATTATTAATTTCCATAAAGGAGAAGAAATGAAGACAAGAAGCTAACCTGATTGAAGACAAACTAGGCTATATTCATGCATTACCCTAATAGTCTTCAACCTATACATAATGTTTAACTCTGGTAAATCATTAATCCGATAAATAGATGTCATCTAACACACACTCTCATGAGATTATATCAATCAATTTCTTCTAATGAAAAGAAAGGTCTGAGAAGGTCTATTTATAATTAAAATTGCTTAGGATTCATTACTCTTTACGTCTATAAATGTATATACCACAACAGCATGCTTTGTGCAAATGTTGGCATGCAAATAAAGAATGGATAATCACCAATTTGATTTCTTACCATAATTTCAAGGTGCATTTATATAATGTTTCCATGTAAAATACACTATTTAACATAAATGTAAGGGCACTAATTATGTTACCAAGTATATTTCCAATGCATTATCATATATTGGATTTTACTTACCGAAGTAAATTGTACGCATTTAATATCATTAAGTTTGTTAGAATGATACAACTGAAATGACAAATAATTATTTTTTATAGTTTTCATTGTAGCTAGTCTCTAACCCGTATAAGTGTAATGCTTGAAAAATATAATATAATATTTTTTTCTCTTTTTTTTTTTGTCTAGGTATGAAATTTAATAATTATAATAGTTATAAATATACATTTATTATGATTACGTTTGTATATAAAACAATATATTTTAGAATTATTAAATATTTATTAAAGAAAAGATGATGTATGAATATTCTATCTATATATCGTATATATATTCTACTTGTCAATGTTAAATTTGTTGTTCTATGAGAGTGGAATTAACATAGTTCGTTTAGAACGAAAAATCCTTAATAACTATTAATTTACTATATAAATTATTATCATCTAATATTGGACTATATAATTGCTAATTCTAGACTAACCTTAAAATTTTTGTACTTGATTCACAAATATGATTTTTTTTAGAAATATTTATTTTTGAGAAATATAGTTATTGTGAAATGGGTGTACATCGAATTTAGATATCTTAGATCATATAACCTTCAACCGACAACTAATATTCATAAACATAATTATGCATGAAGCGCGTAAACTTTTAGGTTTTACTCTTTGCTACACTCAATATAAAAATGTGTCTTCTCAAATACATATATATATATATATATATATATATATATATGTATGTATGTATGTATGTATGTAAATCCTAACTTTATATGGCAACTTACATATGCTCTCATATTATCGAAGAGCTTATAAAAACTAAAATACAGTCAACCTTGTGCTGAGACTACTGACTACTTAAATGTAGATAACTATTACTAAAAAAAAGTGTAGATAATTATAAAATATTATATTGAAATTTGGTTTTTAAAGTTTGTTCTATTTTTTTTTAATTTTATCCGTAGAATTCTACAGGTAATAAATAGAATTTTAAATAATATAAACCATCAAATATGATTCATAGGCTAATCTGAATGCTGAAATATTGTCTTATTAGACACATTTACCATAAAAAAAATTAGAAAAATATTGCGCTGAGTAATCCAAGTGAATTAAAATATCAAGTGACCACTATATATAATTAATAACTCAATAGGGTCTCGTGGTATTGAAGTTTTTATATATTCTCAACCTTTAGCAAAATGCATGAAGGTCTCACTTTCAATACTTTTCGATCTCTAAGTTGTTGGTTGTATAACACTATAACTTGTATTGAATCTTTTTGTAAGATAAGACTAATGAGCTTTCCATTTTATAGAAATTGGATAATAATTAAGTGTTCAAGCCATTGATACTGAATTTCAAGCTCACGAGCTGCTTAGGAGCTTAGCATCATGTCGAGCTTAAGGCAATGAGTTTAAAATGGGCTCTGGTGAAGACCCAATATTGAGCTTTGATTCTTTGAGTGAGCCAAATTCAAACAGAGCAAAACTTACTTACACTCATCTAGCCATCTATATCTGAACATGATCGTTATATAATTGAAAGATGTTTGACAAAAACACAAACACATACGCATTGACGCACACACAACTAATTTAAAATAGACGGATTGAAGGATAGTGTTATTTAATTATATAGTCCACCACCATTGCTTATGTAACCTTTATGCCTTTTCTTTGTTCATTTATCCCACTCTTTTTTCTTTTCTTTTTTTTCCTTCTTAATAAATAAAAGTGGTTATAGGTTTATATTATACACACACAAAATATCTATACATTATAAAAGAAATTTACGTTTCTAGTACAACGTAAAATAAGAATTTTTCATTTAACTTTTACTCTTATTCGTATATAGTTAATATGTCTCTTATTTAATTTAAGGAATATCTGGTATTTTACACCGTGACTAATGTGAAAAGGAGGACAGACTTGCATGGCAGTGCATAAGACAGAGAAATTCCACAGTCATCGAGTGACCCTACAAGTTTATTTATAGTGTGGTAGATATTGTTTGCTTGCATGTTATCTAGAAGACTAGAACACATCCAAAGTTTGATGCGCCTAATAGAAAGCAACGTTTTTCTATGTTATTCTAATGATTCAAATATGTGTGGGCAGTGTGCATTTGTCAATCAAGATTAATTCTTGTAATAATTGTTCCATGCACATAGAAAAGAACAAGATGTATGTGTTCAGTAAAAAAGAGATTTTGAAGTTAATTTATAACTTGTTTTGACACGATATGTTTAACCAATATAATCAAATGACATTTTTATACTATATAAATTTAAATTTTAAATAAATATAATTGAATAATTAATAAAGTATATTTCCCTAACATATTTTACCAAAAACAAATTGAAGGGAAGCCACGTCCTCCCCATCCTTTTTTTTTTTTTTCCAGAGTTATATTCGGCCTCTTATTTAATTGGGCCAAAGAGAAATCTAAAAGATGGATAATCAGTTGGTTCATATATGTGTTCCCTTTCCCTCTAAATTGTTTAAATAGATTTTCTTATTGAACAAATCTTTAGGTTCAAGTGGTGTTACCTTATCGAAGGCCTCAACCACCTCCAAATGTGTTAACATGTTGTCCACAAACTAAAAATACAACTAGATATTTATCGCATGTGAGAGACTGCAACCTTGATCTGCCTCTACATTGGGCCAAACCCATACGAATGGGTGAGATTGTGTTAGTGTCCCTCATGGTGGTGAATTGGCTGATTATATTTTATTAGTAGATAGAAGGTTTTACATGGAGAACTTGCTACTTTTTTTATTAAAAGAAAACCATATGAATACACAATGATAGATAAATCAACTATCTCTTATTTTTTTGTCAATAAAAATGTTTAGAGTTCAAATTCCCAAATTTCAAGTATTCAATTAGAAAAAAAAAGATATGAAAATATATCATCTGTCAACACAAATTGATAGTCGTTGTCACTTGTTCACATGGTGATCGATATAAAATTATAATTTGACACAAGTCACACAACAACATTTCAATCTAATTGAACCACTCCGGTTGAGCCAATATCCGAGAATACACAATTCATGATGGACAATTCTTGACATACATATACCAATATTTCTTTGAACTTGTACTCAAAATTGACACTAGAAAACTAATTCAAACGAGCATTAATGTCCTTATTTTTTCAACCACAAAAAAGTTAAAGAACAATAAAAATGGACACTAAAACCGCAAATATACTCCAGTGCCTTAATTACTCAATTGGCCTTCCTGCAATTTTTCCTTATTTGGCCGCTTGTGCCTGTGAGTGGACTGAGTCTTCGATCCGCTAAAGAGTTGCTGATGGATTCAGATCCTCTAGAGTTCCTAGGGTACTCTACCAGTAGATTTCATTAAATCCTAACCGTTCTTTAATGATTTAATGGTTTAAATTCTGCCATGTCAGCATTTCATTAATAATTTTCTTGAAATAATAAAATAATGTTGAAAACAAAAGAATTAAGATTATTATTAATGAAATGCTGACATGGCAGAATCTAGACCATTAAATCATTTAAGAGTGGTTAGGATTTAATGAAATCTACTTGGTAGAGTTCCCTAGGAACTCTAAAAGATCTGAATCCGTTGCGGATCCGAGTGCAAGAGACCCTTTTTGTTTATCAAATTCGTGTGGTAAGCATTGTCAAAGGTTGTTGGAATAGTTACATCTAGAGGGGCAAGATTAGAGTCACCGCCAGTGCTTGGACAAACTGATTTCAATGAAGTTGCATATGAGAAATCTATGTTGGTTTCATTGTAAATCCTAGTTTGGAAGTTTCTGCAACTTGCTTGACCGACTGTGTGAATTCCTAGACAAAATATAAGAACAATGTGGGTGTCATTTCATACGAGGCATTTTTTGTAAGGTATCATATAATTTGAAATAGCATCTGCTATACAAAAATTACTGTTTACCATCAATTCCGAATAATAATGATTGGTTTTTTTTTTTTTTTTCTCTGTAAGATTTGAACATAAGTTCCTTAATTGATGAGAAGATAAAATCATAAAATTCATATGTTCCATGCTCAACTTTATTCTCTATCACACTTTGTCACACGTCCGATTTATTGTTTCGCATAAAGTATGGTAAGTAGATTCATAGGGGCGGAACTAGGTTAACAGTAGGGCCCCCAAATATGTTGAAATTTTTTTATAATAGGTAAAATATAAGACCCCAATGCTTTTTTTTTATTAGAGCTCCCCCACTTAGATATAGGTAGGATTTGCATGACAAACACAACTAGTGCTAGATTAATATTATAACATAAATCTTTTAGTCAAATATGTGGTACCACTAATCTAATATAAAAAAAAATCTAATATATGTGTCAAAACTAACGAATTTATCTCTGTGTTTGACAATTGGAGAAGCAATTGATATTTGAAAATTCATTAATGCAGAGATTAATGCCAAACAAATACTTTTGGTTTCGCCTCATGAAATAGAATATTCAAGATTTTACTAATTGAGTTAATTATAACCTATTATGTGAGACTTTAAACACTATTGGTTGAATAAAATTAGAGTTACTAAGAATTGAACCCTTATGATAGAGCCACCATTTCTTTGGCAGTGAAACCTTTTTTTGAGAAGGCGTTGATGAGGTGGGAAGATGGATGTTGCCAGTAACAGTAGTAGAACTTGCTGTGGCAGAGTCTCTTTTGCCCAAATCAACAGTCCAAGACCAACTGGGTGTACTCAGTTGAATTAAAACCAATAATATGATGAAAATAAGATCAAAAGAACAAGGTTTTAATAATAAACAAACTCTGGTCTATAGCCACAACTTATTTTTAACTTATTTAATTTATTTGATTTATATACAGTATTTTAAAACTTTACTTTTTCTATGTAACATTATACTTTCTCTAGTTTATCTTTAAAACTAAATAAACTCAAGAAATAAACTCCTCACAGGATCACCTAATATTATGGGTTTAAAATAATAAGTAATGTTGATACTTTTAGCACTTATTATTATTATTATTATTATTATTATTATTATTATCTTTAATGGGTGATAGATTGGGAACAATCCTGGTATTTCACCCAACAAAATGCTGATAATGAGTCATGACAATGAAATAATTGCTGCGTTATAGGAAGGGCTTATAGTATATTTGAAAACTGTAAACTTGTATGGCTGAAAAAAGGAGCACATGGCACACTCACATTCACATGCCCGAATAAGAACAGACTCATATTGATCAATACAAGATAAAGTTAAAATGAAGCGAGCACACTCACTGTATTTTTCAGTTTATATGATGCTAGGTAGCATTTCTTTCTAATGATAAATTTTATTTGAAAAAGAAACCCCAAAGGTTATCTCTTGTAACAAAGTAAACCATAACTTATAATTTTTTTTTTCATTTTAAACCCTATACTTTATAAACCACGCAGTTTTATAAACACAATGTTCATATATATTAAAACTCATAAATGAAGCCAACACAACCTTGGCTTAGCTGGTAACGTTCAGTCACTAACTTACCTCAAATTCAAAATTCCGCTTCTAGGAGGTGTCTATCAGTAGGCATCCATATGAATTGACTGCATTAAATAAGGATGATTTTTAACCTAATTGCCCAACCCGAGGTTGATGTAACCTAGCTAATCCCTATCCATGTTTACCCCAAAAAAAAAACCATAAATGGATGGTCAAAGGTGGGCTTTTTCATTTGGTTGTCAAAACTCAAAGCATATGATTGGGTCCACTCTACATATCTATTTGTAATTTTCCTTTTTCCACGCGACACAAGCTCTCTCTCTCTCTTCATGTAGTTGTCAAAGCCATAAAAGTCAAAAAACATATCAACAGAGCCGCAACAGGTGGTCAATGAATATTGAATATGGCTACCATTCCACTACCATCAACTTTCACCTCTCATGGCGGCGGTGGCAAACTCTGAAGAAAGTTTCTTCTTCTCTTGAGTCTTGAGAGAGTCACACAATACGTATTAACACGAAAAATGGAGGGGTTAACTGTCTTACTGAAGCTCTTCGAAGTAGAGCACAAGAACCCATCGGAAGAGCCTTTGAGACGATGGAGAACGATCGGCATGGTAGTCGATCTCGGCTTGTTTCAAACTAGCGCTTAGATTTAAGTTTAGGGCCTGTTCGTTGCTCCTAAAAAACAAAATGCAAAATTATTTTCTACGTCTCAACCAACTAACTCAAATTGCACCGAGTACGGATTTAGAAAACTATTTTCTGAAAGATATAATTAACTGTGCTTGTTCTATTAGATTCAGATTTGTTTATGTGGGGATAGGTGTTTCATTTTCTGTTTTCCTTTGGTTCTTGTTTGGCCGCTGAGAAAGAAAAAAAAAATTGTGAAATGGCCATTACAGAAGATAATAAATCAATTTAGTACTCTTTTAACGTTATTGTCTGGCCTAGAATTTAACTTTCCTGTTTTTTTCTCCATTTTCTCTGCACTTAAACAGATTTGATACGAAGTAGATAAGAGAAAAAGAATCAAAATCTGGGATTCAGTAATATCGAATTTCATCACTTAAGAAAAAGACTAAGCCTTTTGATGTTTGAAAGGTGGTGCACCTAAACAAACACACACACATCAGTTGAACCAAAAAGTGAAAATTCTTACATATATGTCAGCTAATGGTTCTTCCTCTTCTTTCTCTGAATACTGCTATATAAGTGTGTGTGTATATGTGTGTGTGTGTGTATATATATATATATATATATATATATATATATATTATAGTAACAAAGAAAAGAAAGGGTGCACAAAACACATCGGGGCTAGGTGATGGAGGTGTCAGCAGGAGCCTGCCTGTGGTGCCGGTGCAGGGGCGGCGTTGTGATTTGCTAAAGTGTTTGTTGAAGCTGGGATATAGGTTTCCGGACTTGGAGCTGATGGATGAGTATAACCCTTTAGAAGCTCTCGGCGCAGCAAAGGTGAATCACTAGCGAAGGCCTTTTCGCTGATCTGGGTGTCGCCTGTGGTCGCAGAATTAGGAACAGGCAGAGAGATTGGAGGGACATGAGCTTGCAGTGAATCTAAGACCTGGTTTTTCTTCATCATATTCGTAGCCTCGCCCTTATGTGCAGGCATGCTTATCAGTAAAAGCGCCTGTGTGACTAAGACTAAGAGAAGCATATTCCGAGAAAATAGCATTTTCAGTGGAAGAGATGATCTCGAAAATTGTGTGAAGAAAATGGGGGCGTATTGTTATGGTGTGTGATCAGCTGTGACCCCATAAAAGCCTTTAAATAATATGTTTGGAGATAAGAGATCTCTCAAACATTTGTAAATGGGGGCCAATGCAGTTTCTGATTGCCGTACGTGTATATGTCTTTATACATGTCTTCTAGATGGAAAATCTTGAAGTCGACTTAGGTTTTTCCACTAGAAGTTTACTCTTGGTTTATGTGCTATGGACAGGTTCAATGAATCATTCTTTAGCCTAAATTTCTGTTATCACCATTCGTGCTTATCTATTCAACTACCAGTCTACCTTCAGATACTTCCCAAGTCCACTTATCAATTCAGACAATTTGTGATACGCGCATGATGTAGTGGGACCATTCTAGAAGACTTGCAGGTTGTGTGTTACACATATGATGTAGGACTTAGATGGGGTTAGGATTCTCATGAGTAAAACGAAGAGTGTGATTTCCAATGGGAAACGTATAAAATCAAAACACTAGACTACCTTTGTATATTACACATGATGTAGTGACTTTAATGGGGTTAGACTTCTCTAGAGTAAAAGGAAGAGCATCGTAGGCTATAAATGAGCTAAACTTTGTTAAGTGATTAGTGTTTAAGTTTGGCTCGATAATGAATATAAAATTTTTAAACTTGGCTAAAGCTTGAACCAAGCCTATAAATCTGAGCTCAAGTTCATCAAAAATCTAAAAACTTGAGTTTGTTTTAGCTTGATTCATAGTCAAGATGAACTTGAGCTTATATCAAGCTCAATATCAAACTTTTGAACTTGAGATCCAACATAAGTTTTATTAAATCTCATATCAAGCTTGTTATCAAGCTTATTTAGTTTGGACAAGGAAACTCAAACCTAATTACTTCAAGTCTTAATAACTTATAAGTCTAATTGTCAAGCTCATATCAAGCTTATTACTATGTTTATAAACGAGTTTAGGCTCAACTTATTTTGTATTGCACCCTAATGTTCACGAGCCTGTTCATGAACAACATTTTTTGCTTAGGCTTAACTTATTTATTAAATAAGGATAAAATTGAGGTTTAAGTTTAGCTTGTTTATAAACAAACAAATATGAATGAATTTTTTATTGAACTAAACACAAATTTTTTATGAACAATTTGGTTCATTTACAATCCTAATGAAAAGTGTCCATTCTCATTAGGATATGTCTAAAAACAAAACGCAAAGGACACATTTTTAATTTTTTGGAAATTTAAATGGGAAAGTGGAAATTGTTGAACAACAATTTAGGCTGTGTAGCTAGGCCCCTTTATAATATATATATATATATATATATATATATATATATAATATCAACTTTAATTTTGTAAATTTTCTTTATGACCTTAAGATTAATTGGTGTGAAGACACGCAAAATAGGCGTGGTATGTGATCTTAGAGGCCATGTCACACGTGAGATCCAATTTTATCAAATGTAGAATATTTGTGGTAAAGGAGCATTTGATATAATTAATTTGGGTTGCTTGTGAGATGTATATGTCCATCAATTGGTTATGTTTGATTCAAGCCGGGCCTTTACACCCTCATATTTAGGTATTGCCCAAATAGTGAAACATTAAAAATTATTTGTAAGGATTTTTCTTCCCTTGCAAATAAGGACGGTCATGGGTACCCATACTCAACTCAATTAATTTATCCATAGATATTCGGTTATCTTATCCAATTAGTACTCATACCCAATTATTACCCGATTTATTTACCCACAGATATTCATACCCTACCCAAACTCGATTTCTACAAAATCACCAAATGTGCCCAAAAACCATTAAACTGACCAAAATATCCTCAAAATCTCTAAAATGAGCAAAATACACATGAAACCTCTAAAATAACCAAAATACTGTTGATATCTCTAAAATCACAATTATGCTCAAAAACCACTAAAATTACCAAAATCTCTAAAATGAGCAAAATACCCATAAAATTCCAAAATGACCAAAATACCCCCTAAAATCACCAAATATGCTCAAAAACCACTAAAAACTACCAAAATACCCCCCCTAAACCTGAGAAATGACCAAAATACCCTCGAAACCTAAAAAATGACCAAACTACCCATGAAACCTAAAAAATTTCCAAAATACCCCCTAAACCTAAAAAATGACTGGAATACCCCCGAAACCTAAAATTTGACTGAAATACCTCTTAAACATAAAATTACCGAAATACCCCCTAAATGTAAAAAATGACTAAAATATCTTTAAAAACTAAAAACTAACCAAAATACCCCCAAAATTTAATTACCAAAATATCCCCTAAACATAAAGAAAATGACCGAAATACCCCTAAAACCTATAAAATGACCAAAATACCCCCTGGAACCTATAAAATGACAAAAATGCCCCTAAAACCTACAAGATGATAAAAATACACCCTAAACCTAAAAAATGACTGAAATACCCTCAAACCTATAAAATTACCAAAATACCCTTAAACCTTTAAAATGACCAAAATATGCCCAAAACCTTAAAATGACCAAAGTAATCTCAATGTAGACATTGCATTTTGTACTCCTTACGACTCAAGTCCCTGTCCCCTGAACCTAAAAAAATAACCGAAATACCTCAAACCTATAAAATGACCAAAATACCCTTAAACTTTAAAATGACCAAAATATGCCCAAAACCTTTAAAATGACCAAAAGTAACCTCAATGTAGACACGGCATTTTGTACTCCTTACAACTCAGGTCCCTGTCCCATAATGATGTTAGAACTTTAAGGCCCAAAGTTGGTTTAAAACCCAATCAAATGAAAATTGACTTGAGGAAAGTGTTTATGGAAAATATAACTAATTTTTGAACTAATTAAAATATTTTTAGAAAAGAAAGGCCATGAAAGTCCTAGGGCATGCGCATGCATACATGCATATGCATATAAGTGCATGTGTGTGCATGCTAAGGTTCTAGATACTATGAAAGGAAATGTTTTCTGCATTAAACTTGGTTTGGAATGAATCCTACATCATTTAGGAGCCGCTCCAAACCTTTATGTTTCGACTATATAAAGCCATAAAATGTACTTTTTTCAAAGAGGAGGAATTGCAATGGTAAAACACATAAGATTCACTAGAAAATAGTGAATCAAAGAATTGAATGAGGGGAATGGTCAAAATCAAGTTCTAAAGAGTTCTAGTGTTGAGGTAAAGTTTCTAACTTTGGCTCTTCACTTTTCTTTGATTTTCTTTGTTTAGGTGTGTTTTTATATAAGCTTGTGCGTTTATAATATGTTTGTTTAGTCTAGGTTTACTTTACATTTGTATTCTGAGCATTTTAGGTTGTTAGATTCTTTATTTTAGTATTTATGTTCTACGATTTCTGGGTTAGGATTCTTGGGTGTGTATGCATGCGCATGCTAATTGCATGTGTACACATGCTCGTAGTATGTGTATGCATACAGATGGGCTGCATACGTATGCCCCATGTATGCTCATATTTACTCTTGCCCAAAAACCCTAATTCACCTTCTGTTTCTTTTTCCTTTTTTTTTTTTTTTGTTCACATGTTTGACTTTTGTTTATCCTAGTTCTTGTATCTCTTTATATTTGTTTAATTTGCTTGGTCTTGGTTTGTCTTATATTATCTCTTTTATGCTTATTAGGGTTTCTCTTATTTAAATATCATAACATGTTCGTTTTAAATCTGCTTTGTGATGATTTTGCCCTTGATGATATATGCTTAATGTCATGATAGATGAATGCTAGGTTTGAAGATGATTATGACATGTTGATTGCTTTAGATGCATGTTAAAGTGTGTGTGTGTGTGTGTGTGTGAGTTAGAATAACATGTTAAATATGTGTTTGCCGAGATTAAGACTGGGAACATAATGAGTGGAAACCGACCCATGGGTCGATGGGGTTAGGTGCCTAACGCCTTCCTATCCCTATACCAAAACTCCGAACATGTGCTTTGGTAAAGATCCGTCATTCCACGAAAGGTCACTATATTTATTGTTATGGTTGAACAAACAAGAGATGTAAATGGTACCCTCTTTTTGATAGGATACAAAATCTCTCTAAATGTAGGTAGGCTCCCTAAAGCTAAAAAGATAGTTTACTAGGTGGGCTATGATTCCAAACGAGGGTCTAAGTGGACCTTTGTGAATTGGTGGCAAACCTTTAACGTACTCAAAGCCCATCATAGGCAATGACATAAATTGTGAGTTGGTGGGATGAATTTCGAAAGACTTTGACCCAAATGAAACGTACCTCATCTTCCCACTCATCACCAACAGAGGTAAAAGAGACCAAAAAAAAAAAAAAAAAAAACCAGTGAAGTGTGTGCAAACAAATATTGAACAAGTCTTTATTAAGATTACGAAATAGGATGTATTGGAATCAAACTCTTTATTCCCAGTAGAGTTGCCACTATGGACACTGCGCATTTTCCTCCTTGACAAGGGGAGTACATCTCGATCTAGTGAACCGGGGCAGAGAAAATATTAGAGTTTCCACCTAGATTAGGTCTAAGAACCATAAATATAACGTCGTTACGTGAAAGAACTAAGTCTTAGTACTAGAGTATAGGTTCAGAGTTTAAGTACGATTTTGGGAAAGTGTTAGGCACCCAAAACTGCCCAACCCATGAGTCGGCTTCCAGTCTTTGTGTCTTACGTCTTAATCTCATTAAAGGCATATTCAACATTGCATTCTACACACACACACACGCACACACATTAGCATACATCTAAGCGTACAATATGACATCAATCGTTCCAAATCCTTAACATACATCTATCATGGCATCTCATAGCATCCTATCCAAGGCAGTAAACAAATCATGGCAGGATCAAACAACATGTTATTGCATCTCATTATTAAGGGAAAGACAAACAAGCAAATATCATCCATGTTCATCATCCCAAGCAAGATCATATTCCAATCAAATGCATGTACATATGAATGCATGCCTTACCTCTTTACCTTACTGCATCACAACACCTATACATTAATGCATGATTACATCATATGCATGTTCATTGTAAAATAAAGAAAACATAAGATGAAAACCCTAATCTACTTATGTTAAGGGCAAACAAACAATCAAATAGAGAAACAGCGACTCAAAAACATAAAGAATGGTAAAAAAAAAAAGCATATGGTGTAAAAATAACAAAGAAACAGAAGAAGAAAAACTCAAATTAGGATTTTTGGGGACGAGTATGCATGTGCATACATAGGCCTATGTACGCAAGTCAATTGTATGCGTATGCATACTTCAAGTCTGTGTGTGCATACAGAATCATGCATACGCAGACACGCCTTAAGAACCCTAACCCAAAAACACATAAAACAAAGCAGGACTTAAAGCAATAAATCTAGCAAGCTAACATGCCTTAAAACATAGAAACTACATAAAACTAAACTAAACAAGCATATTAAAACATAAACAAAGAAAGGAAACAAGATTAAAAACAAGATTAAAGCAAAATTGAAAGAAAAGAGTTTAGAACTCAATACCTCGAAACAAAAGCTCCTATGCTTGATTTTGATCGTTCCCTTCAGTCAAATCTATTCACAATCAAATAAGGAAGTGATTAGTAATCTTAAAACTCAAAGATCAAGGCCAGAAAATGCCCTAATCAACAAATATTGACTTAGGATGTTTTGTGAAAAATTCTCTCTTTGATTCTCTATTTCTAGTGAATCTTGTGTTTTCCCTCAGGATTTTCTATGTGTTTTTGAAATATACCATGTAAGGTTTTATATAGTTGGAAAATGAAAGTTTGGAATGGCTCCCAAACGACATGGGATTCATTCTAAATCTCAACTTTAATGCAGAAAGCTTGTTTTTCATAACTCTTTAGAACCCTAGCTGCGTACACAAGTCCGCGCCTGCATACGCATGCATCAAACCTACGTACGCATACACGTGCATATGTATGCAGGCCAAGGGTTTCCTTAGCCTTTATTTTCCAAAAATAGATTTATATACCATAAAAAGTTATATTTTCCATAAAAACCTTCCTCAACTTAGTTTAGAATCTGATTGGGCCCTAAACCATCCTTGGGCCTTAGAATTTCAACATCATTGAGGAACGGGGGCTCGAGTCATAAGGAGTACACAATGTGATGTCTATACACATGTGTTTCTTTTCTATCTTTATGCACATATTTCTTAGTTTATGTCACTTGATACCTTGATAGGTCTTGTTTAAGTGTTTCAACTAAGACATGTTGCAAGTATTTCATACCGTGATCTCTCTTCTTGCAAAGTTTTTCATGAATTCATTGTATTAGTTAGACTTATGTAATTTTATGTGTAATAATTAGGAAGTTTGTTATTCATACTTCTCTCATAATTATGCTTGTGATTTTGTCAAGAATTGTCAAAGGTGGAGATTATTAGGGTTATATTTTCTATATAATTGGCTAACCTTAAACAAAACGTACTTTGCTTGTAATTGCGTAGATCTAAGTTAAGTTTAATGTATCAAGAAGTATGTTGTTCTAACATATCAAGTGGTATCATTAAAGACATAAAGGTTGATTCAAGAAACAAGTGAAGAAAAACAGTTTCAGTAAAACTCGACACTAGTTATCGAGGACTAATGAAGAAGCTTGACACAAGCTTGATCTATTAAGAACAACAAATTCAGAATTCTCAGATTTGAATTGCAGCCCATGATGACTTGAATGATTAGGGTTTCTCCCTCTACAACCCTAGTCATATATAAGACTTATTTTAAAAGCAATCAAATACGAAAATAGAGACCTAGAATTCATATACTATGTGTGAAGTTATTGTATTTGTAAGCCTTAGGATTTTGTAACTAAGTGTTTCCTGATCTTCATTGTTTATGAAGTGAAGAACTTTACAGTCAACAACAATCAATCAAGTTGCTAAAGTTAGTCACAGATTGAAGATTTGTGCAAGAAGGAGAGAAGTCTACTATAAAATCAAGTCCAATTAGTTACTGAAGTAAAGATTTAACTGTAAGTTAGTATTTTGGGATAGTGCAAGACAGTGGTAAGATTCTTTATACTTGTAAACGCTTGATTATTAACTAGTGGATTCTTGAAAGTAATGACCTTAAATTCACCCAGGAAGGTTTTTGCCTTAAGAGAGGTTTTTCTCATTTGTCAACAAATCACCGTGTTATTTATTTTCCGCTGCATATTAGTTTTTTGGTAATTTGTTGGTGCCTCCACAATTTGCACATAATTAATCAACTTGGATAATTGAATTAATTAACCGAAGACAACCATGATAAACAATGGTAAAGATGTTATCAGTTGGTTTCAATTTGCTCAACTAGTAAAGTTTTTTATCGTCGAATGTGGACATAAATTTAAATCCCGCTTTTATAAAAAACTAAAACTAATTAGTGTCTTAACGTGATGGTATAAAAAAATCATCAAAATCGATCTCTTAACCACCACAAACTATTCAAAATCTAACATTGAATTTAGTACTTTTATTTTATTTTTTTTTAAGAGAAATTTAGTAGAACTTTTCAGTACCATGTGTAGTGATTTTACTCTAGGGTGACAATTTTACAAAGACTATTTTTTTACTATGAATATATTTTAAACACGTAGGAAAACCCAAAACAATAAAATAAAAGATTCTATGCCCACATGAATGTGGCATCAGGTCCAAGTTTTATATATATATATATTTTTTTTTTTTGCTGAATATAGTTTTATAATCTATTTGGTTAGGAAGGTAGAAGAGTGAGAATAGAAAATGATTGGAAAAAAAATTCTATTATGTATGTTTGGTGGGAGAATATAAAAGTGAAATGATGGAAAATATATTATACTATACCCTTATTATAGTTTTAAATAATGGAGTAATATGGGTAATAATATCTATTTTAACTTCAAATCCATTTTCCCCTCTTTTTTCTCCATTTTGGGGAGATTAATTTTGTGAGCCTGGGTGTAAAATCACCCACCATTTTCCTTCCCCTCCATTTTCTCTCATCTTCAAACAGTGAAAACACCTGTCTAACCACCCCTCCTTTTTCCATCCTCCTTTTAACCCAACCAAACACAGCGTAAAAGCCTAATATGGTTGTCTGCCCAGCAGAACGGGTAACCCCAAAATGAAAAGTCCAACAAATAAATCAGCATTAAATGGGACAAAAGAAGGACGCTGCAGGACATGCATAATGCAATGGAAACCAAAAAAAAACTAACTTTCATGCTTCCCTGCATGCATGAAGTATTTGTGACGACAATCTTAAATTTTTCAAAAATTCACTTTGGAACAGGGTCCATTCAATTGTTGTACCAAAAATTATGAAAACCTCAAAATTGATTCAGATTTTGGCATTTATCAATCAATGCATATGAGGGAAGCCTCAAAATGGTCCAGACATTAATGGATCTGAAGGAGTCCAAATCAAAGTGCCATGGCAGAAATACGATAAACAATCATGACCTGCCAATCAAGCATACTAGAAATTGCAATAAACAACAAAAATGTACCATTTTTAATCACTTCCATCGCAGTGACTGCCTAATTCCGGTATAGATGAGTCCTAATGACCTCCCAATCAAGCATACCAGAAAGAATGAGATGGCATCGCTGACTTTGCCAATAACGGCTTTAATCAATGGCATGCTAATGTCAGATAACTCGAGCAACAGGCTGAAGTAATATCTCCTGAAACATATTAATTAACATGTTAAAAAGGCAACCAATCTTACTTGACCTCAAGATCACCAATGAAGCAATTATATTTGAAGAAGGCACCAAAAAACAGATTAGAAGATTCCAAGCTCTGGCATTTGCTCTAGCTTTAAAATTATAAAATTGTGGCTTTTCCAAATGGAATTTACAATCCATATGTCTATAATAAAATATGGATCCTAAAAGTCACAATTATGACAAGTGATTATCTTCTCTTGACAACAGTGAATACACTTACATAGCTAAAAGTGGATTTTTGGAATTCAGCTAAAAGTGAATTGTAACAAATTTAGGTAGTGGATTTTTGGAATTCAGCTCTAATGTATCACTTTCTGGAATGATGGGGGTGGATTTTGGGCAAGAAGAGCAATAATTACTTGAATAGTTAAAAGTGTTCCAATTTTACAAACAGTGTACAATGTTCATGCAGTTCACAGATTTATAGAAAATCATATGTAAACTAGAAAAACACGGACACATACAGGGGTACAGGTACAGGTATGATATAATGACATGAGCAATTTCTAAAAAATTATAATATGACACAGTAGATAGGACACGGGTACAACACCAATACAACACAAGTACGACACCCCAAATGAAGTGTCCGTGCTTCCTAGTCATAAGCTGGGCTCATCTGTGAAATTGGTTAGAGAAGCTGAGAGGATGCGGTTTTTGTAGTTCAGAACCATTAGCTGTACACAAATCATGTTCTGCTCCCTCAAGCTATGAAAAACCGTACAAAAATAACATTAGTGTAACTAATCAAAGAAATCAACTTTAATCTTCATGAACTCACTGGCCTTCCTAAAGTATCTACTGAAGCACTGACTGATATCCTCACCATCCCAATTCAACTCTAAACTCTAGACATTGTCAAACTCTAGATAGGAAATTCCCCTGATACAAAATTTCTAAATATTACTTAATACATGATATTTCACCAGTGTATGGTACAATTTATTGCTAATATAATCAGATGAATATGACTAGAATGAGAGAGTCACATGATATTCCATAGAACACCTCATCTTCACACAGCCTCTTTTAGTCCTCTTGGAATAAAACTGTTAAAGCAATTCTCCATCATGGATTAACAAGTAGAATCAATCACTTGCTGCCTTCAATCTTAAGAACTAAAATAAAAACGAAAGATAAGCAATTGATTTCTGGAATCTCCAACAATTAAAGTTTGTCAACTAAAAGTGCGCATCCCAGTGATAATTGCAATTATGCGGTATGGATGAAATGATCAAAAAATCCGGAGAAAAGATAAAACAACATACCACCCTCTTAAGGCCCTTAATTCCTTCATCCGCTTTACAGGCATAGAGAATTGGCTTATCATGATATAATGTATTGGAGATGACACAGTATGAAATTTTCGCAGGGTAAGCCTCTTCCACCAGCTATAATTCTCAGTCTGGCTATTTCCTGGTGCTTCAATGAGTTGATTCTGTAGTGTCCATAGGTCAAAGCGATCTTCATACATTGATACGACTGCCTCCACATTTAGATACAACCACTGGCTCAAAGCCACCTATAAAAAAGCATGGATATAAGTCTTGGTGAGGTACTTTTGGCTGAAAATTCAAATATGCAATAGTAATATAACACAGTACATAAAATCTTAGGATGATTTTTTCTTTCCATATAATATTTAAATTTTCAAAAACAAAGTGAAATCCTGTAACTTCTGCCCCACCCCACCTAGACACCACCTCCTCCTCCCCCCTTCATTTTTCTGTCTTTAAACCCTGAAAGAAATATGTAGGAATAACCTATAAGGAACCTTAATTCTTTTTTTAAGTAACCATTTAATTATAATCACTAATCAGTCGTCACCATGGCTCTGCTCAAATATAACTAGGAAAAAATAGAACCCAACATAATATAATATACGTACCCCCCCCCCCCCCCCCCCCCACCCCCGCTTCACCCCCACCTTTGGAACCCATGCTTGCATCCTTTGAATTGTCCCTTTTCTCTAGCTTTTTGTCCCTTCAGAGCAGAAATGCAGTAAGGATCTTGTTTTTGTTGTGTTTCTCTGTTTTTCTGTTGATTTTGTGTTCTCTTTTTTCACTATTTAGTTCTCCCTTTGTCTTTATTGATCTTCAAAACTTTTTTTTGTTTCCATCTTGTTTTCCTTCGTTTGTATCCTCATCATTATCTCCTCCGTCTATGTCTAGCATCCACATCTCTTTGTCTGTCATTAATGATTTATTTTCTTAGTCTTCATTAAATTTCATTGTTTACTTTCAAAAACAAAAAATTCCATTGTTTACATATTTTTCTTAGATCATTTCAGTCTCCCTTCCAGTTTGTTTTCCTTGGTAACCATTTTGTCAAACTGTCCTTTCATTTTTTCTTGACTGTGGGTTCCTGCTTGTTTCTTCTCCATTATCATTTCATCTTCCTCTAAATGATCCATACAGATTTTTTCTATAACTTTATTTTTCTTTATTTGTGTCACTTGACTCATTTCCCACTTTCATAATATTATATTAATTTTCTTGCTCTCTTTACTATTGTATTTTTCATTTCCTTTTCATCCCTGCACTTCTTTTCTCTCATGCAAGTTTTTGTTGTATGTGTTTTGTTGGGGGAATCACAATTTGACTCCCTACAACCACTCTAAAAACAAGTCCGCGTGATGTGATGTCGAATGCCATAAAAGATTTGATTGTGTCTTCCACACCACCAATTGGTTTTGAGGTGAAATGACGCAACTCACGGTCCAACATGTTTTTTCTTTCTTCTCGCTGTAAGTTGTGTTCTTCTTTGATGGCAATGGGTACTTCATTATCTGATGATTTTCCCTTTGCTCAAGTTGATAATCCATAGTTATGCACCCCAATCTAGTAGCAGAAGGGGTGTGTTATTTTTCTGATGGTGGCTGTGAAAAGAGTAGTTAATCCAACGGTGGATGGTTGATGATTTTCCTCAAACTTTGGTGCCAGTTTGCTGTGAGCAACAGATCCATGTTGGGAATTATCCCGATCAGATGCTTTTGGTGGTAAGTGTGGATGTGGTTTGTGATTATTCTACTCACCTTTTTCTTAATCTGCCTCTCCCATTGTCCATGTGACTTGATCTGATTCTGCTATGGTAGTTTGTGATAAACCACCAATTCCTATTTGCTGTTATCCAAGACACCACAAACCCATTCCACTAAACTACTTCCATCACCAAAATGTAAAGCCTATCCAATGACCTTACCAATTCCCCGGTTTTTTTTTTTTTGATAAGTAATTGTAATTTATTAAAATTGGTTAGGGAGACTCCTTGGGTGATTAATATAACATATAGAGACACTACTTAACCCAAATGTTCAAAACAATTCCCGTGTTACTAATTTTTCAAAAAAAAATCTCCCCCCCTTCACCCTTCTGTTCCATCTTCGACTAAGGCTTCTTTGCAGCCTTGTTTTTTGGAATGATCATTATTTGTTGGACTGTCCCAGCATCAGCACTTTGAACTTAGGCTACACAATCAATATGGACATTTCATCAAGAATTATTTCAGGTTTTGCAGGTCTAAGTTCTTGATCATTCCTCTATGTTGCTAAGTAAGAGAATTAAGTTGCTTATGTTATTGCTATTTTTGTAATGGAATGTGTACATATGTTGTTTGGCTTGAAGATCTGCCTTTGTGTTTTTTCTGCCTTATCAGCGGCAAATGATGTACTTCAATTATAAATCAATAAAGCTTTCTATCTTTTAATCAAACACACACCCACTCCCCCCCCCCCCCCCCAACCCCCCCCAACCCAAAAAATTACATATGTAAGTGCCATATAAACTATAATCATAACTTACAAAACAGCTCTAGTGAAATGTACCCAAAAAGAGAAATGTAATTGAGATAGAACACTATTCCACACATAATGTACATGTTGGAAAATATTAATTAATACATTTCTGAGAAACCTTTTGTTAGCAAAAGGAAGAAAAGAAAGGAATATATTTTGGCTGTCAGGTGACAACCAATGTCCAGCAATAATATAGTTTAAGTGTTAACGCATAAGGTAGTGAGTAAAGAAAGAGGAGATAAAATGAATATATATAGTTATATACACACACAGATATATATATATATTATATATATATATATATATGCAGCCTCAAGTAGATTCCTAATGCCTATCGGAAGTAGTTATGAGATAATATACAACTGGACTGAGCAGGGTTCTAAATAAAGCATAAATTGTCAAATGTCCAAGCTATGAACCTGAATGGTTTCTAAATAGCAGGTCAATATACTTGGCACGATCAATGCATCACAACGTTATGGTGAGAGCATAACACTCCAGCCATAACAACATTCATGTCATATAAGCTGTTAAATAAAGTCTGACCAAGAATTAGCCCATGCCCAAAAAATAGGAAATAAGAGTGCAAGTAGCTATATAGCTTAGAAAACCAGTTGTGCATAACAAATCAAGAATCATTATTCTAAGCTCACAAACACTACCTCATTTCGTAATCTTTGGAGTGCCGGGTAGACAAAGTACACAATGCCAGACCTAGGCTATTCATTTCATTTGACAAATTGCCGTCAACAGAGATAAGCTCCAAAAATATGCTTGCAATCCCATCAGCTAAAGTTATCACCAAATCTTCCAATATGGAAACTCCATGCAAAATAAATATGCTATTGTCATAACAGCAGTCCTCCCTGGTAAAACACAAATGAAGGTATAGTAAGTATGGGAAGATCAAATATAGTTTGTAAGAAAAAAAAATGGAAAGTGAGTTTTCAGTAACCTCTACACACACAAAGATTTTTTGACCCACTCAGTTGCAAAAATCACATTTTGCAGAAGCACCAATTTGACACTTTGATATCTCAACTATTCCAAATATTCTCTTTGGAAGAAGATGAATGCAAAGCCCAATAGGCATCTGTGGCAGTTGATTAGGTCGTTAGTATTTTTTTAATTGATTTTTTCTAGGGTCAAGGATATTTTAATAATTCTATAATTGTTGGTTGTGGGCCTAGGGTTCTAGCTTATTAAAAAAAAGTGTTTTTTTAGCCTATGGGCTTTTATGTGTGTGTCTTGGTCCAATTCAATTAGAAGTTTGTTTACTAGTCAAAGTAGGAGTTCTAGTATATTAGGAAAAGTAAATGTCTAGACTCTCTGAAGGTTGTCATCATACAAAAAGAGAGGTTGGTTAATAGAAAAGTTGAGTGGTTTGAATATTGAGGCTCATTGACTATGTTGTGTTCATTTTATCCTTTTCTTCTCTTTGATATTATCACTATTCATGTCACTGTTCACACTACTACTCATGTGCTCTATTACCAGTGCACTGTTCACAGATTGTGTACAGATCTGATTTCCATTTCTTTTTAACCCTAAATCTAATCCTTTCCCTGGTCATTCTTGAATCTTAACCCTCCTAAAATTTCTAAAATCTAAATTCTCTAACCCTAAGGGTGAAATCTAGGACAAGCACTTCTTGAGGTTAAAATCACTTGTTAAATGAGAGCCAACCTCCTAATTCTTGCTTATGATCCCATAAAATACATTATCAGTCTTAGGCATCCTACTTTAACACTAATAGCATATTACCTCCATTCCACAGATAGAGATGTTTCAATGCAGTCTTTGTTGGTAAGACAGAATGAGGGAAGAGGAGTTGGGATGTAAGATTCTTTTATGACTTCAATAATTGGGAGTTTATTTTCTATTACACCTATCAAAAAAAAAAAAAAAATTGGGAGTCCGATTTGGTGGCCTTGTTTCTCCATTTTTTAGAATGTAATATCTTTTTAGAGTGGGTGGTGATCAAGTGAGATGGAGGTTTCAAATGTCGTTCTCTTCCCATGGAAGGCATTTGGGGTTGAAGGCCCCACGGACATGACAATAGCATGAGGAATGATACTCACTTATGAGTAACTTATCAAGAGGGGTTACATGATAATTGGTTGGTGTTGCATGTGACAGTATAGTGGGAAGACAGTGGATAATCTATTGAGACCTTGCACTCTGCATTTGATTTGTGGAGTCTTTCTTTTAGATCATTTGGGTTTCAAAGGGTTTTATTGGAAAAGGTTATCAACCTTATGTTTTGTAGGAGAAATTGGATTGGTAAGCATTTGTCAGATTTTGGAATATTGTTCCATTATGTTTTATGTGGAATATATGGAGGGAACACAATTGATGCACTTTTAAAGATATGAAAAGTACAAGGTCTCAGTTGTTAGTACCCCTTCACTAGTTCCTTGTATGAACGGTCTCATGTTAGGGGGTTTTACAACTAACCATTTTATTGCATCATTTATAATGTTGTTGCCATTTTTTTTTTCTTGTTGTAATTCTTTAGGCTAGTACATTAAGTAGTCCCTTTTTTATAAAATTATTCTTACCTATCATAAAAATAAAATAATTAAAAAAAAAATTTAAAAAAATTACATCTTTGTTACTAAATTCTATCATAAAGTTCCTTTGTTGATTGGTGAGGTTAGAAGGGAAGATAAGACTTACAATACACAAGACAACACTGTTACCACTAGAAAGCACAGACGCTTCATTTGGGATGTCGTACCCATGTCATACCCTTGTCAGACACTTGACACGCCTAGGACACTTCTACATGCGTGTCATAGCTGTGTCCTTTAAATAAACACAAGACATGGCTAGGACACAAGAACAAAAGGAATTGAATACCCTTTCACAAAACAAAGAGAGCATTCATGCTTTGAATAGTAATAGTGCATTTGAAAATTAATAAATATCTTTATTATTGGTTTGTGTTCTAATTTCTAAACATCCTTTAATAGTCATGGATTGCTTTATTATCCATTATTGCTCTAATTTGATATATATTTAACATTATATGTAAATAAATGCTTAATAATATATAGAAAATATAAATATATATATATATATATTTAATAAACATGTTCCACTGTACCCGTGTCCTATTTTTTCAAAAATAGCCGTGTTGCAGTGTCGTACCCGTACCTGTATCCAGTGACAGGATGATTACTACAATGGTTAACTCAACTATGTGAGAGATCAGCCAATTAAGAAGGGCTTCAAGCTAGAAACAATAGTGGAGCCAAATACACTAAGTTTTGAGATTGATTAAATTATTTTTTCTAAATAAGTTATAAAAAACCAATATTTTGTTTTTTAATAATTCAATAATTACAACAATGGGAGAGGGGGATTCAAACATTAGATGTCTAGTTAAAAATACCAAGTACCAGTTGAGCTACAAGGCTCTTGGCTCAAGAGAAAACCATAGTCCAAGCAAACAACAAAAAAAATGCTTAGTTTAATAAGTGAGGAAATTGTTTGGACTATGGCATAGCAAAAGGTGTCCCTTTCCACTTATAAAAGGTTATAAAAACCAAACCGTTGAAAAACTAGAAAATGGAAACGTTTAAGGTTTTAGGGTTGAATTGGGTTTCAACCAAAGGTTGGACATGATAACATCATAATTAAATTAATTAATTAAAAATTTTTGTAAAAATGAATAAATATGATTACAAAAATATCTAAGGAAATTAAATAATTTTCAAGCAAATTTTGACAACTTATAAACAACCAGGCATTAAAAAAACAATTAACATTATAAATGTTTTTTTTTTTTTGATAAGTTAACATTATAAATATTCCTTCATGTCTGAAACATAATTATACAAACAAACAAATAATTTTGAAATTTCATATTCAATCATGCCAAGTACATTAAGCCACATGAACATACAACAACGACAAAACCTTAGTCCAAAATTTTTGAGGTTCGCTATGGATCCTCAATAAAACCACAATGAATATGTATGATTTTAATTATAATATTTTTACAATATAAATATATATATATATATATATATATATATATATATATATATATCTTCCTTTTAGTTATGGATAATGAAAATAAAATGATATAATGAAAGACGCTGAATATATTAGTTATAATAAACAACAGTGAAAGTCTATTTATCTTATTGTGTATGCATATTTTACCAAGAAATATCATGTGCCCCACTGAAAATACCAAGAAATATCATATTTTACAATTTTCTTAATCAAATCTTGCAGAAGATAAATGGAACATCAAAATCAGAACTTAGAGAAAACACAACCAAGAAACAGACAATAATAAATGAATTTACCTCTGAGAGCCAAATCGTAAAAAGCACAATAATTCTGCATATAGGTCTCCCTTGCCTGACTTTCTAATGTTCTGTAAAACAGTGTCTTCTCCTTTTAACTTTTCATATATCAGAGAAGCAAGTTCCTGATAAGACGAGGAACAACATCAACATCTCATTCAACATGCTAGTTGTATCAAAATCTACAAATTGATAAATTTATTTGCCCAAGTTACCTTGCTAGTGGTGCTGTTTTCAAGGCAAAGCACATTTTCCAGCCATGCCATGCATACAGGCTGACAGGATCTTTGAATAATATCAGGGAAAACAGTCAACCAATCTTCCATCTTGGCAGTTTTGGGAATTGATGAGATATTAGTCACCTGTAAAAAAAAAACAAAAAACCCTAAGCTGCAGAAATAAATTCAACGGACTGCAAAAGTACTAAATATTTATTTCTCAAAGTATTGGATTATGAGATATACTTTTGCAATTGGAAAGAAAAGACTGCTTGCAGCTTTGTAAAGGTCACAAGAGTCCTCCAATTTCTTTTTATAAGTGGTTATTGGAGCCCCGCATTACCAATCAAAGAATCCAATCAACTATCTCAGTTACTTTTCATTCTTATAGAGTCACATAAAATGCCCAGGGCCACTCTTAACTTTACATGCATCTTTCTACTTGATAGCAAAAGCTGTTACTCTACACTGATCATCAGTGACTAGTTCACTACTATAAATTCGATATATGGCGCAATCAGCTAAGAATTAATTGCCTCATGAAGTAGAGATCACTAGTTAAAATCTCCCCTTTCCCCTTCCCTTGGGGCCAAAACTTTCTTTAAAAAAAATAAAATAAATAAATAAACAATAGATATATGAAAATGGATAAGCTATCAACTCTAGCACTTTAGAACTATTTATTTGCACTGAAAACATTGAATGAGGAGGCAAGTTTTGACTTTAATCACACTATTGGCATCTTTAAAAAATAAATAATAGGCCAATCCATGTATGGAAATCAAGAGTACACACTGTGGCAGAAAAAGCAGGATCACATAGTCAGGACTGTTGATATCATGCATAATCTTGCACTAACATTCAAACCTTCAGGGTTCATTTGTATCTATTTAAGACGTCCAAGATAATATCAAACACAGCCACACTTTGGATATATCAGTCAAATATTGGTAAGAACAAGCATTCAATGGACAAACAAAAATTGAATGAATTCTCAGCATAACATAATATCAGTTAATATTGGTATGCAATTGTGGGGATTTGATGGGATGAGTCCCACATTGGCTTTTTACTAGGTGGATCTTGGGTATATAAGTGATTACAAAGAGCCCCAATTGTAAATTAACTAGTTCTTTTTTTTGGTATAAATGCAAATGTGGCTAGCACTTTCCTTAAATTCCAAATAATTTGGATTTGATTTGACTTGATTGTATGAGTATGTGTTGTGTGGGCATGTGCTAAGTTCCACATCAGGTGTTTACTAGGTGGATCTTGGGAATATAAGTGATTATGAGGGGCACAAACTGTAACTTGACTACTACTTTTGGACTATAAGTGCAGATGTGGCAGCACTTTCCTTTGGTCATTATAACATGTGTTGTGAATGCATACATGTGTTATATATATAATCCATAAAAAAAATTATATAAAAGAATTGGAACAATTTTTAAATGAAAAGGTTTTTAATCTCCTATAAACTTGATATTTGACAAGTATGATAATTATGGGGATTAACATGATCCAACCATGAGTTTAACAAGATACTAAGCCAATAAAAACGTATTGGCTGGTGTAATATTAATCAAACATCTAACCTTATGCATGGTATTGTTAAATTGTCAAATATTTTCAATAAGCAACATATCTTACTTGTCAGCCCAAGGAAGAAAAGATACCGTTTGGCCTTTATGCCCCCTCCCCCCCTCCCCCATACTAGGACACATCAATATATATATACAGGCATAAACTTATCTATCTTGCCATGGAAACCAAGAAAAAGAAAAAAGGTTGCTGAAACAACAACTTTATATTCTTTTTTTCCCAATAATGTTGTGAAATCAGCATGACTGTCAACCAGATATGTAAAATGCAACAGCTTCGACTAATATAATAAGTTCTGGAAAGTAACCATAGTAAAAGGAAACAATAGAGACAGTGCCTGCCTCTTCCTCAACTTGCTGAAAAGAAGCCCAAAGCAAACGCAGTCTTGGACCCTCAGGAACAGCATTCAAACTTAAAGGTCCCTTAGCACGGTGTTCTTCAAATTCACGGACCCTCTCCTCCAAATTTTGGCAATGTTCAAGAGCTTTTAGAGAGTCCAAAAGTTTTTCTTTCACTACATTCAAGGCATACTTTGAATCAAGTTGATCATCATTCTTCATAGCACTGCAAAAAACAGCAAGATGTCTATGTAACTAAGAGGAAGAGGAATAATCAAATCAAGTCCATGTATATTCAATGTGCCCTTCAACCTCTTTGACAAGCTTACCCTTACCTACCAGAAGAGGTTCCAGAGACCACATCATCATTGTAGATGTCCTTTGGAAATTTTAGAAAAGACTTCTTCCGTACAGGAATGACTCCAGCCGTGTATGTGAGAAATACACTGGCCATCAGAAGTACTTGATCAACAACAGGTATCCAATCAGAAATTGTTGCACCATCCGGGTTTGCCAAAGACCCCAAGCAAGTACTCTTCAAGGAAGTTACCCTGAGAGAAGGACTTAGTTTCAAATATGAAACACTATGAGTAAGCTCCCACATTTTCCATGTAGGAATCCGGAGAACTTTACAGGTTCCATAGGAATACTTTCTACAACTGCAAATATATAACAGAGATGTGAGGTTAACATCATTGCTAATTCTTAAGTTTCAATAGTATTTTCACTTATCTATAAATAAAAATAACTTTAAAAAAATAATACTGCACTTATAATATCAATCATAAACTATGTTTTATTAGCAATTGATAATGGCTACATATCTATGCAAAAAGATAATTAACCATTATTCATTTGAATTTTAAGTAAAAGACTTTCCTGTTATCTAGGATCCAATAAATTAGAAATTATGTTCAGCAGCTCTACATCTAGGAAGTATGGACACTTCATTTGGGATGTTGTACCCGTGTTGTACCCATGTCAGACACTTGACATGCTTGGGACACTTCTAGCAGTGTCCTTTTCAAAAAAAAAAAAAAAAATGCACGACATGGCTAAGACACAAGAACATGAGGAATTGAATACCCTTTCACAAAACAAAGACAGCATTCATGCTCTGAATAGTACTAGTGCATTTGATTCAAGTTTGTATTCTATTTTCTAAACTTCTATCCACTATTACTCTTAAATTGATATATATTTAACATTATATGAAAAATAAATGCTTAATAATATATAAAAAACATAAATAAAAATATATCTAATAAAGGTGTCCCGCCATACCCATGTCCTATTTTTTTCAAAAATTGCTATGTAACTGTATCATACCCACACCCGTGTCCATGCTTCTTAGTTCTGCATATATCTGGCTTAGTTCAGAAATTCCCTATTCTATGGGGGCAAAAAAAAAAAAAAAAACAAAGAACACATACACACACAAAACACAAAAATTTTCAGCATCTGTTGTTTCCAGGGTCTTCTCATAAATAAACAAATTTTGGTTAAAGCCCACATAATAGAGTTTTACAGTCATCAACATACTTGAATTTCCAACACATAACATGACACACACACACACACACACACACACACACACAATTTGAAGTGGAAGCAAAAAAATGCAAGAGTACCCTTGTGGCATTCTGAGAGTCAAATTCTGGTGGGGCGTGCAGCCTCTGTGGTTGATGATACATGATGGTGAAGAAACACATTCTGCCATTGATAACAATTTACCGTCCTCCTCTCTTCAATCAGCACATTGCATATTATCAACTGGAATAAGCTTGAACACCCACCATATCAGATTTCTACACACAATCAGCATACATATACATATTATAAAATTAATCAACTAAATTTCCACAACCCCACAAAACGTAAAGTGAATAGGAGTTGAAATCTGGGGACATGGAATAGAGTTTGAGAATTTAGAATGTGAATAAATGTATAGTTGAAACAAGTGTTTGCTTCAAATTCGTGAGTAGAAGAGTATAGAGTTAATCTGAGTTAAGTGTTTGATATGAACATGAAAAAATAGATAAATAAAAGCAGTAGTTACCAATGAAGGAGAAGGGAAGGAAGGAAGTAAGTTTGATGAAATTTAGTAGAGAATAGCAGAGCGTAGAAATTAGTGATGAGGATTCGATTTGGATTTGGATTTAGGCGTCCCAATCACAACCCAGGTGTTTTTTCTTTCTTTATTTTTCAACTCACCTCTCTCTCTCTCTCTCTCTCAAAAGACAAAAGACCCAAAAAAAGAAGACCAAGAAAAAGTCTATAAAAACAATTTTCCAAAAAATAAAAATAAAAATCTATACACACAACTTTGTAGCTACCACTCTAAAATAACATTCCCCCTCAGTTAATTCAAAAAAATTTATTTATTTTATATACTCATTTTTCAAAATAGCTCGTATCAAATTATTTATCTTATTCTATATTTTATTAAAATATTAATTTTTTCCATTTTTTTCTCTTTCTTAATACAAAACAATCATTTACTCTCTTCCATCGTCTAAACTACATAAAGGTAGAATAAAAAAAGAAAAATTAATAGTAATGGTATTAATTTTATTTATTTCACGTTAGCTCATTTAAAAATTTTTATTTATTTCACTTATTTACTTTTTAAAATATTTCAAATTAAATTATTTACTTTGTGGGGAGTAAAAAGGTCCTGGTAGGTATATGGGCCTTTGGGCCATGCTAAGGAAGGCCGACCTACCCTTGAGTTCAAAACTTCTTAGTACCTCGGGTCAGCTCATGCGCCGAGGACCCGAGGACCTATCCGAGGTCGATTTTACCCTCGGATGGGCATAGAAGAACCAGGGACGTCATCGTAAAAGCTCAGAAACGGCACGACGGAGACCAATGGTTAAGAGGGGTGAACCCCTGGATGTCCTAGAAGCACCGGTGTTTGAAAAGTATTAAAGGCTGCCACCTCCACATTAAAGACCCTTCACCTACCACACTAGCCGCATTAATGGAGAAGTGACACTTGAACAGTGGAAGGGAAACTTCTGGTTACTATTCAAGGGCACTGAGAGAAGAAAGATCTAGGCTAAGGGGGAGATGAGGCAACACGTGTATGAGGTATCAGAAAGATGAGTATTTAAGGAAGACCCAGAACAGAAAAGGGAGACCCCTCTTTTTTGTAAGAAAAGAAAGAAAAGAAAGATAATATAAGAACAGTCCTCGGTTTACGTCCGAGGAGGTTGAGTTACAATATTTCTTGTTAATCTTCAAGTGCTGTCAATCTTTGATTTGCCATATAACCCTTAAACTCTTCTAACCTGGGTTTCAAGCCCACACTCTACAAATTCTTATTGTTTAAGGCTCATTGGGCCTGAGCCCATAACTGTTCTTGGGACCAGGTGCAATTGTGCACTTACATACTTTATACTATATTTCATTAAAAAATTTATTTTTTATTTTTTCTCTTTCTTGGCACACATCAATCGGCCACTTTCTTCCTTTATCCAAACTACATAAAGATAGAATGAGAAAAAGAAAAATTACAATACCTCACTCCTTACGTAAAAGCAACTTTAGCTGAATATTTTATGTTCCATAAACAACAATTTTCAAGGCAAAATGTGATACTTTTTTTTTAAAGGAATTTAGGAGCTACTAGTTTAGGTAGGAATATGTGAAATTTAATAATTTTGCATAAGTTTCAAAATTTGCACTATACTCATGTTTTGAAAACACAAGTTCAGTCCAAATTTATAATTTTTTTGTTTTTACACTGAAATCGTATTTTGAATACACGAGCTCAATGCAAAAATTTGAAATAACATTGTGTTTTACAATGGAATTGTGTTTCCAAAACACAATTGTAAGGCAAATGCTTTTACATTGGAATTGTGTTCAAAACACAATTTTAGTGCAAGATGTGATAAACTTAAAACTTATTTTTAATTGTACATTATGTCCCGTCAACTTTTGACGGATCAATATATTTCTTTTGTAAAATCTTGTATTGAAAAGACAATTTTACTACTAGAAATTTTGTTTTCAAAACATGATTTTGCAAATAGGTTACTCTCTCAAATATTTTTTTCACAACAATGTCTTTATTAATTGTTAATAAAATAATGTTATGTTTGCCAATAAACCCCGCTATATAGCCTATACGATTAAATACTAATAAAAATAATGGCTGAGGAGTAATGGGTTTGAGATTTGTCATTTAAAGTTTGAGAGCAAAATTGCGTTCAAGTGCACTTATATTTTCAACAAAAAAAAAAAAAAAGGCAGTTCCCTTATATTTTCTTAAAAAAAGGAAAAAAAAGAAAAGAGGAAGAATAAAGTGCTCTTAGATTTGCTCATTCGCTGCTTTAGTTAAATTTTTTTTATCAAAATTGCAAACTATACTCTTAAAATTTGGGGAGTTTTTGTATTTTATACTTTGAAGTTTCAAAATTTGAATTCTACTCCTAAAATTATATTCTATTTGCATCAAAATTTCCTTCATTCATATTTTCATTAAGTGCAACATAAGCTTGCTACACATGTTTAATTTGTCAAGAAAATAATGTCATGTCATTATCGTTATGCAACATCATTTTCATATCATTTTATTGGAAGAACTCATAACATGTGACAAGCTTACGTGGCACTTAATGGAACATAAGGATAAAATGATTATTGATGCAAACATAACATAACTTAAGGGGACAAAATCCAAAATTTTAAATTTTAAGGGTCCGTTTGGTTGAAGAAAGTGGAAAAATGGGAGGATAAAAAATGGTGAGAAGATGGAAAAGTGGGAGAATATAAAAGATTTTAATTTATCTCATTTTTGTTTGGTTGGGAGTGGAAAAGTGATGAGATGGAAAATGTGAGTTTATATAAATTTACTCGTACATCCTTGTTAAAAGTGATGGCCAATAAAAACAACAAAGTGACAAACAACCAAAAAAAACAATTACCCAATTTATTTTAAAAAAAATCATGTCTAGTTAAACAAAAAAAGAAAAGAAAACAATTATCACACTCATTGCACAAGAAAAAAAAAAAAAAAAAACAACAACGTCCAGGAAGAAAGGAAAAAAAGAAAAAGAAAGAGGCAACGTGCCCACCCAATGCCCAGGAAATCAAAAAATGAAAAAAAAAAAAAAAAAAAAAAAAAGGCAATGTGCCCAGCACAAAAGGGGGGGGGGGGGGAGAAGAAGAAGAAATGGACTAGACATGAATATTTTTATCCATTAAGCGGCCACATTTTCTCTTTTTAATTTTCTCTTCATTTTAAAGATAAAACTTTTTGGTAGACCTGAAAAGAAAATATCTAAGTCTCACCATTTATTTTTCTCTCTCTCCACCCAACCAAACACTCTCTAAGGAGTAAAATTCAAAACTCTCAAACTTTAAAGGTGTAGTTTGCACTTAATCTTTTTTTATTTTGATGGCGATGAGAATGGTGACATGGATGACTATGTTTTATTATTGAATGGAAAGACTACTAGGCATTGTTGTCCATTGATGTGGTACCCTAGTGTGACATTTGATACAGAGCAATATTTTATGATTTCTGAGAATATTGAAAAATTACCATGATTTGTTACAAATCATATAAGGGAATAAGATGCTAGAGATATCTAGATTCCTTCTTAACCCCTTTATTATAGGAATGTGTATTACTTTTCTCATATATCCCCTTGGTTTATGTTGGGGTTGGTTTATTATAGAACCAATTAAATGTTGGTTTTGACTCGGCACAAGCACAAGTTGCACAACAGTTTGGCAATCTTAGTAAAGGGTAAAGAGTAAAGACACAAAGCAGGTTGGTTTTCCCTAACAAAGCTCCAATCTTGAGAAAAACATACATACAATAGCAAGCAATTACACTTCTTTCAAGACCCATTATTTTACACCCCATTATGAACAAGAATAGACTACTTTTAAAAAAAAAAAAAACAAAATATTTTAACATGCTATTTGATCTCTCAATTCAGAGATCTCTTCAAAGATAGGTAATCTCTTTGATCTAAATGGGCCCCATTCGTTAGTCAAATTCTCAAGCCCCTTGACAAAATCATCATCAAGGCCCAACATATCAGAAGGCTCGAGTGATGGATTTGTGGACTTTAGCTCTACAATCAACTCCTCAGCTCGTTTTCTCGACTTGAAATCATTATAACCGGAAGTCTACCCATTAACACGTCTTGAATAACCGAATATGCTTCATCAAATCGAGACTGTTTGATCAGACAAAGGCCCAGGTTGCAGGCCTTGTTACCATCTGGATCAATCATCTGGGCTTTACGGTACACTACTTCTGCCATCATAAAGTTCGATTTCTGCATGTAGGCCCAACCTAGATTTCCCTGTGAATTTCATCTCGAGATGAGGATTTTGATTTCTAATTCTCCTAATAAAGAAGATGAATTATACTATTTAGTAACAAGGTTCTTGACAAATTTATTTTGTTAATAGAAAGTGAATATATCCTTAAAATTATGGTACAACTGCGAAGAAAAATACTATGTATTTGATTGTAAATATCAACAAAAGTGTTTGGATATGTAAATTTGTCACTTAAGTTGACCAAGAAATTAGATATCATATATTAATTATATAATAAAAGTAGGGCATAAAAGTTGTGGTTGCGCTAATGAATCTCGTGTTTAATTAATTGCCAAGTGGTTGCACTAAATTACAACAATTTTTCACATAGAAACAACAAATTAATTGTTCTAATCAACTTCTTCTAGATTTCTTTTTTAAAGATTATCGTTATCAGCCTTTTATCATCAGAACATTACTATTAACTTTTGTTAACAGTAATAAAATTAAAATAAGGCAAGTAGAATGCCATCATGTTTTGTGTTTATTTTTTTCTCATTTTTTATTTATCTCAAGTAAAGGGATTAAGATTAACACTAATACCCTTAAGTCAATAACTTCACTTACGTGAAATAGGAGTATTGATGAGCCCAATGTGATGCCAAAGAAAATTGGAAAATATACCTTTCAGACGCAGGAAAAAAAAAAATCTTTATCTACTCTAATAAATTCTTTATTATACCTTTCAGACGTAAACACAACCAACCAGTGATGCCAATGGAAATTTGGAAAATATTGAAATAGGCTCTTTGAAGCCTAAATGCGACTAAGTTAATGTTCCCTCCAATAGAAACGGTATTAATAGTTCAATTTTGAGATATTCTACAAATTTTAACTTTGAAGGTAAGGCATGATCATGTCATGATCTTTACTTGCAAGATTTGTGAAAACATTAAGTCAGTCATGGGAAGAGGTGATCAAGAAAAACTTTACAAGGAATTCTTTTTTTCTTTCTTCTTTTTGAATATTCTTCCAAGTTTCTCATTTGAGAGCATTATGTTGTATTTATACTTTATATGGGGCTTAATACAACGATGTATGGTATTCTCTCTTTTTTTTTTTTTAACATGAATGGTAGATTGCGTCATGAATTTAATTATTGAGATGCATTATTATGTGAGATGATGAAATATTGTGTTACCATACCCTTAGAGTACTAAATATACTTTATTAAATAATATTTATTTTTAAAAAAAATAAAGTATGTATATGTATTATGTATATATATACACACACAGAGGTGGCAGCACTTGTTGTCAGGGGGTTTTGAGTTCCAAAAAAAAATTATATATATAAAATATTTTTTTATTAGTTAATTTTATGCTTAAAAATATTTTTGTATGCATTGACTGAAATCTTCCACACCATGATCATAGATCAATACAACCTAAAAGTAAACAACAATTAGACATTTACTGTATTATTTATGTTAGTACATAATTGAAGAAAAAAAATAGTAAAGTTAACAATTGTTCAAATATTTGATTGGTTAAGTAGACATTTAGTGTAATATTTATGCATGGATGAATATGGATGTATAGGTAAATAAATAATATAGTGTTAGTGTGTTGCATTTTGTCACACCTAGCCACATTTACAATAGATAATAAAAACTGATAATGAACTATCATGTAAGGATTTTAAAATATGAAAAATGGTAAAAGTTGTAAAATTTCATATATTTGCATTTTTTATGACTCGATATATTCAAGTCTTTTTTATATTATATTTTATTTTATTTTATTTCTTAATGATCCCTGTGAAAAAAATTCTTGCAGCCACCATTTTATATATATATATATATATATATATATATATATATATATATATATATATATATATCACAACACAACTATAAGTGTTTTCACTTTCATTAATTATTTAATATTTTGTTTGATAATGTTTACATAACGTATACTATATTAAAACTCAACTATCAATAGTTTTTTTTTTTTTTTAGAGTTTTAACTTATGGCGCCCGCTCATGATGATAGCTCTTCATCATCAGACCAAGACATCAATCAGTTTTTGGTGTAGGCGAGGATTGAACACCAGATCTCTTATACAACCATCAAAGACTTTACCAGTTGAGCTAACTAGAACCCACCAACTATCAATAGTTTACTCTCTCTCTCTCTCTCTCTCTCTCTCTCTTTATATATATATATATATATATATATATATATATATATATATATCACAACACACTATAAGTGTTTACACTTTCATTAATTATTTAATGTTTACATAACTTATACTATATTAAAACTCAACTACCAATAGTTTACTCTACCTAAACTCCATAATATGTGTTTCAAGAAATCTAAAATTCTACTAAAATTCTTTTATCAAAAGCTTTAAGTAATCTAAAATACAATAAAATAAAATTTTAATTTTAATTTCAATATAAATTTACATACTAGACACCATGCTTGTGGCAAGTGTTTTAATATAAATTTACACACTACATGTGTAGGTGATGAGATTGGCCTTAATCAAAGGATTTTTTTAATCATGGAGTTTGATAAATATATATATATATATATATATATATATATATAGTTTTTTTTTTGCTCCTATATATTTATATAGTTGGTAGGTTTTTACAAGGATTATGTGTGTGTGGTATGCTTTGTTTCTATTTGAATATATATATGTGTGTGTGTGTTGGTTGTTGGAGGTTTTTAAAGAGTTTTACACGGAACCCTCATAGAATTTAATCTCATATTATTAAGTATAAGGCTACTCTGCCAGAACTAGCAGCCTGATAAATTAATGTGAGGCTGTCAATGTAAGATATCATGTAATTAAGATATATGCATACCAATAATCTTGAAGTTTCTTGCTTAACAGAAACTTGGAACTTCTTGCCATGAGATCGTGCAGTTTTTGTGGGTTTTCCATTGAAGGCCTCTCCTTGGTAGATCATTCTTAGCTTCCTCTTTAGAAGCTCAATCTGCTCCTCTATTTTTCCTGATTTCTACATTAAAAAATAATCGTTTTACATATACTTGTAACACACACACACACACACCTATATAATATCATAGTCATTCATCAATGCATACATTATATAAATTGGATTCAAGTTACATTTGGCATAATTCTAAATAATGTTATACCATCAAATAACTTGTTATTAAATTTACATCTATATATTTTTAACATGCACATTAATTTTCATATCAATCGAATGTTATTTACTATTTGATTCATAAACTCATCTTTAATGCGCTATTTTAAACTATATATATACCTTGTATAGGTCGATGAGGACATTATCAAGTGAGTCCTGGGCTGTTTTAGAGCAAAGGCCTCTGAAAGACTTTATAGCTTCGATCGCTTCTTCAGTTCTATCAAGTTGTTTCATCACCACTGCCATGTCCTTTAAGGCACTGTCTACTCTATCCCCTGCATTTATAGCCTTCCAAAACAAAACAATTGCTGCTTCTGGCTCCTTGTCAACCAACTGAAAAACCACGCAAAAGTTAAAGAAACTAAAAACCAATTAATGTGGAACCAGGCTCTAATGTTATTATTTATAGCTAACTTTTAATTAGGACCTGCAGAAATTAATATTCAGTTGAGTAAGTACTAATTACTAAGTGTTTTTTTTAGAAAAATTTATCTAATTTTTTGTTAAAAATACTATAAATAAAAGGCAAATATTAAATAAAATAAGTATGTGACGCAAATGGAGTCTGTAAATAATAGGAAAAATAAACAATAAGCTAGCTTATAAGTCAATCACAAACAAGCACCAAGTAAAAAGATTCAAATATTTCGCGAGGAAAAAAAGTTTTCAAATAATTTATTTTAGTTAATAAAATTTTTAGAAATCAGCCTTTATTAATTATTTAAAAGAAGAAAAGTAAGAGAATTAGCGGAAGATTGTAAACAAAGGGGCAATAACCGAGTCTCTTACATGAGAAAATATTTGAAAAGCTTAGAAAAAGATAGTTTAGTAAACAGTATTCAATGAACATATAATAAATACTAAGAAAGGAGTATTAATAGAAAGTTGTGATCGATGAAATATAAAATAGAACACATAAAATAATATAGAGGATTTATATATATCTCCAATAGGGGGATATTAATAGCAAAAAATGGTTGTAGACTTTGTAGTTGCTACTCCTTAACATGGCAACTATTAAGATGTGATCACTCAAATACTTAAACAGTTACGAACAAAAAAAAAAAAAAAGTTACATGGAAATTTTTTTTTTTGAGAAGAAAGTTTCATAGGATATGGTTGGCACTAAGTCATTAAAGTAAAAAGAAAAGATAAAAAGCATAATAAAGAGCTAACAGTAGCTACTTGGCATTTCATACAATTATCATATATAGTGGGATAGATTTTTTTTAAAAAAAAAAGATAAAAACTTTATATTTTTAGAGAAGAAAACAAAGGTAAACTAATTACTAAATATGTGGAAGATTTTTTATAAAGGGAAAAGGCAAAGAACTCTTTATTAAGAAAAGCCGGCTGTGTCAGTCTATCTAAAGTACATAAAGAAACTGTGACGGAATATTCTCAATCCGCACATAGGAATAATTTGAGACGTTAAACGCATGTTTAACTAGATTATGAACAATTTTGTTACCTTCTCGCTTAATATGCGAGTAAGAGTAACTGATTAAAAGAATTAGAAAGAAACTTTACGATCCCAGGCAAAAGAGGCCAGAGAGATCTATATGTAACGCACACATGAGTTTATATTAAACAAAAGAATGCAAATTAAGAATTAAGAATATGAATAAAACATACACACAAATTGAACATACCTGGGCATGTTTAGCTTTAACATAAGGACCATCACCATGAGGAACCTTGTGTATAATATGATACAAATCTTTCTCTTGCTTCCCTTTGGAGCTCTTCCTCGAAATTCTATCCATAATTCTCTCTCTCTCTCTCTTTCTTTTCTCTCTAATTTTACAGACACAACAACCTTTTTTTTATTTTTATGAAAGACGGTTGCCCAGATTTAATGTTGAAATATGGGTCAGATGCAAAAGAATGAACCTAGACGAGTTTGTGTCGATGTTCCCAACACAGCCAATCCATTGCGTCTCTTGGGACACGTGTTACTCTAAGGCCTTTGCTAATTTGCCTCGCCCCTGCTACCTCTACAAACAAATTATTTGTACAGTAGGGACTACGTACACCCTCGACAACATTTATCATATCGGTTTCGCAAACAGTTGCCCACATGGCCCGCCAACTCACACGCATCTATGTGGAAAGCACATCACTCATGAATTAAATAATTATAATAATAATAAAAGAAGAAAAATATTATATTTACAATATTTTTATAATAATTTTACAATAAATATAAGTGACAAGTTATTATTGGTTTTAATTTAAATCTACAAATTAAATTACTATGTTGTCCACTTATAACAATAAATAACAAATTATCATTTAAAATTTATTGTGAAAATATAATGAACATAATAATACTACGAGACATCTAATTATTGCATTGAAAACAACGACCTCTTATTTCAGAAGAAAATCTTGACCCGTAAGTATGACATGACATTTACGTCCAAAATAAGAAGCTTAGGTGTTTAGGACGTGTTTAGAACCTCTCATTATTGGTTTGAGCTCATTTCTGCACAAAATTTTTTTCCCGTAGACATGACATTTTCGTGTGAAATAAGGTCGGCTTGCTTATTCATAAGAGCTATGCCTCACTTGCGTAGAACCTTTGGTATTGCTTTGTGTTAGTATAAACACAATAATATTGAAAACAATACAAAGAGAAACTAAATAATACATTGAATATTATTAATTTGAAGAAATGAACACAACACTATTTAGACTAAGGCACGACATTCGCTTCCTTTAAGGAGATTCGAGCCCTTGATTAGCTAATCTTAGTAATCGATGCAGACCTTCTTTAACTTGTCTCTCCCAAGATACAACAGCCTAATAAATGTTGTATGGTTAGAACAGCTTTTGCACAAAACTCCACCAGAAGAACATTTTTCTTTGACCCGAAATCTCTCAAGTATCTAGGAATATTATTGAACTCACTCTCTCGCACAATACTCTTTATTTTTAACTATTTATTTTCATTCACTCTTGATACGAAATTAGTCCATAGCATAGCCATATATATAGTCTTCCAACCCTTCACATAACCTACATGTTATTTATTAATTTAGAAAACTTCTCTTAATTTATTTAATCTAACTTACATACAAGTAACTCTTTCTTTAACAAATTATAACTCATCTCTTTATTTATCTTAAGTTATTATTGAGTTTCAACATATTTAATTTAAAATGTACTAGCATTTCCTCACTCATTTAAATATTAACTTCGGAAAATGAGAGATTACCGGGCAAAGAGGGATTATTATGTATCATGAAGGTTTGCTCTGCATTGAACCTTCACTTAGTGAAACAACAATCTCTACTCCAGAGTCAGTAGTGGTCTCCGACTTGAATTATGACTACTTAAGGGAAATAAAGTATTACTGCTCACACATAATGATCCAGGTGTTGATATGAGTTTTTATAATTAGCACTTTACGGCCATGTGCTTATCCCAATTTCATAAGTGTATTTGAGATTAAGTCCAAATCTCAAATGGAGCGGTCCCACTCCCACACTCACATAGGTGAAATTTTGTCAAGGGTGCTCTTATAATTTTGACACCCCACTCATGCGACCTACAAATTTCATTAAGAATTTCTTACTCAACCTTTCCATATTACAGGATAAATGCACTTACATCATAGGAATGAACAATTAAAAAATTATTTACAAAATAAAAAATTATAAAAAATGAATAGTGCATTTCTTACGACCATTGTATGATTCTTTTCCATTGAACCCAATTCTCAGGATCTCTAGTCCTTGGGTTGGGTATCCTCATACATGGTCATGATCCTATGGACTTTAGTCCCATCCCCCTCGATATATTCTAGACTCTATCTTTTGCCAAGGCCTTGGTAAATGGATCTGCAAAATTATCATCAGATTTGATATAATTCACAGTTATGATGCCACTACTCAAATAAGATTGCACGCTACCGTGCTTTCTTCTTACAGGTCTGGATTTACCGTTGTAGTAACGGTTTTTAATCTACCAATTGCAGCAGTGCTATCACAATGAATTAATATAGGTGGAATTGGCTTTTCCCAAAGTAAAATTTCATATAACAAATCTCTAACCAATTTGCCTCTTCACTAGTTGAAGCTAATGTTATTAATTTAGCTTCCATTGTTGAATTAACAATTATTGTTTGCTTTTTAGATTTCCAACAACTAGCACCACTACTAAGGTAAAAATATAACCAGTAGTAGAGAGAGAATCACCTCACAACGTATTCCAATCAGCATCACTAAAAGTTTCATTCACAGCAAGGTATTTTTTATAAAATAAACCATAACTTTTGGTACCAATTAAATATCTCATGACTCGCTCAATAATTAGCCAATGATCTTTACTAAGCTTGCTAGTAAATCTGCTAAGCACTCCTACTGCATATGCAATGTCAGGTCTAGTACAATCAGTAGCATAATGCAAATTACCAATGATGCTTGCATAATCCTTTTGATTAAAAATCTCATCATCATTATTCACAGGAAATAAATGAACATTAGAATCAAAATGAGTAGCTCCACTTTTGTAATCATGAAAATTATATTTTCTCAACATAATGTGATTGATCAAGATATATTCCATCACATGCTTTTGTAATTTCCATGCCCAAAATAAAATTAGCCTCACCAAGATCTTTCATATCAAAATGACTTTTAAGCATATTTTTCATCTTATTTATAACATGTATATTTGCGCCAAAATCAACATATCATCCACATAGAGGCTAATAATAACATGTAACTTATTTCATGATTTAGAATAACTACATTTATCACATTAATTTGATTTATAACCATTCTCAATCATGCAGGAATCAAACTTTTCATGCCACTGTTAGGTGCTTATTTTAAGCTATATAGGGATTTAGTTACCTAACATACCTTGCTTTCTTGTCCAGTGTCTACAAAACTTTTGGGTTGATCCATATAAATCGCTTCCTCTAAGTCTCCATTTAGAAAAATAGTTTTTACATCCATTTGATGAATTTTGAAATAAAAAATTGCAGCAATAGCAATTCACAATCTAATAGATGTAATTCTTGTTACCAGAGAAAATGCATCAAAGAAATCAAGATCAGCTTTTTGTTTAAAGCCTTTTGCAACAAGTCTAGTTTTAAACTTATCTATTGATCCATCTGGTTTGAACTTTTTTCTAAGGACCCATTTACAACCTATGGTCTTACAACTCAGTGAAAGATCTACTAATTTCCAAGTTCTATTAGAAATTAGAGATTTCATCTCATCATTTATAGTCTCTTTCCAAAATATAGTATCAGGTGATGTTAAAGCCGCTTTTAAATTTTGGGGATTTCCCTCAATGTTAAAAACATAATAATCAAGACCAAAATCCTTTTCAACTTTAGCTCTTTTACTCATTCTAGGTTCCATTTCAAAATTTTCTTGATTTTATAAATGTAAAGTTGAAGAACTAGAGTGTGACAAAATATTTTATCCCCACTATTTTTCATTTAAAAGGAAATTTTTCTTCATGAGAAATTGCATCACCAGATTCAATTTTTTTTTTTTCAAGATCAAAAAATCTATAAGCTGCACTATTAATCGCATAACTAAGAAAAACACAGGTAGTAGCTCTTATACCTAATTTAGGTATTTTAGAGTCAATAAGCCTTACAAAAGCAAGACAACTCCATACTCTCAAATATCCCAAATTTGACTTATGTCCTTTTCACATCTCAAAATGTGTGGTATGTGACTTTTTATGTAGCACCCTATTCAAAACATGACATGCAGTTAAAATAGTTTCACCCCAAAAATGTAAAGGTGCACTAGGTTCAATTAACATGGCATTTGTTAACTCAATTCAAGTTCTATTTTTTCTTTTAGCCACACCATTAAATGCAAGTGAATATGATGCAGCAGTTTCATGGATAATTCCAAAAGATTGAACAAATGAGTTGATTTTGCAACTTCTTTTAAAAAAATTTGAAATTTTTCAAAATCATCACTTTTATTTTTCAACAAATAAATAGTTGTATATTTTGAGAAATTATCAATAAAAGTGATAGTATATTTATTTCCCCCACGAGTTAAAATTCGCTCAAATTCACATAAATCAGAGTGAATTAACTCAAGCAATTTGGTATTTCTCACAACACTTTTATGAGGCCTTTTTGTAATCTTAGTTTGACTACAAGTTTCACATTTTTCAAAATCTTTTGACAGTCTTGGAATTAATCCTAGACTACTCATGATTCTCACATATCTACTATTTATATTACACAAGCGAGCATGTCAAAAATTAATAGAAGAAAATATATAAATTGAACTGGTAGATACTTTATTATTCTCAACATTCAATTTAAACATTCTATCACAAGCATAACCCTTGCCCACAAATAATCCCTTTTTAGTGATTATATAATTATTAGATTCTATAATTTGCTTGAAGCCAGCCTTGTTAAGTAAAAACTTGACATCAAATTCTTTCTCATGGACGAAGTGTAATACACATCTTTCAATGTTAGCACACGTCCAAAAGTGAATTTCAATTCAAGCTCACCACTCCCAAGAACCTTGGTTTTGCTAGAGTCATCAAGCATAACAATTTTTCCTTCTTCAAAAGGAGTGTACAACTTGAACCAATTTTTGTTATAGCAGACGTGCCTATTAGCACCAAAATCTGCCCACCACCTTTCAACATATTGCACCATATTAATATCTGTAATCATAGCTACTAAAGCCTCTTCGGTTACATTAGCCTGCAGGATAGATTCACGTTTTCGAAATTTGAAAAATCGAGCAATATGCTCACTCTTGCCACAGACAAAACAGGATCTATTAAATTGATCTTGTGAAGGGGGTCCTTGGTTCTTATTGTAATTTTTATTGGGGTTTCCCTTTCCTTGAGGTCTATTATTATTTAAAGGCTCTCTTTTTAAGCTTCAATTGATCATTTCTAGGAAAATGATTTTTGGGTATATTATTATTGGCTGAAATAAAGTTTACCTTTGTGGTGGAATTACCATTGCTCTCTTGTGTCATGAGTGCATCTTGTCCTCTAGCCCCCTCCTCCACACGGATGCGTGTGATCAACGTCTCCAAGGATGTCTCCTTTTGTTTGTGCCGTAAAGTCTTTTGGAATTCCCTCCAAGATAGTGGTAGTTTATCAATTATGTCAACTACTACTTAAATTGTCTCCAATCTTTATGCCCTCGGATCTCAATTCTTCTAAAATCATTTGGAAGTCTTGTGCTTAATCCACTATCGATTTTCCATCCACCATTTGGTAACGGAAAAATCAACTAGCAACATACTTCTTTGCACCAGCCTCCTCGATATCATACTTGCTTTGTAAAGCTTTCCAAATTTTCTTAGTAGAATTATAAGTTGTATCATAATAATCATAGAAATGATTGGCAAGACAATTCAAAAGATAAGAACGACAATTATATTCATCTTTTTTATACTTATCTATTTTTTCTTGATGAAGACTAATTCTTCCTCACTCATCTCATCAGTAGAAATCTTTGATGGATTCTTGTCAGTGAGGATATAGACGACTTTGAGAAGACTTAAGTAGAAGAGGACCTTTCCTTTCCACCTCTTGAAGTGGGCTCCCTTAAAGCGAAATGGCTTGTTGAAATCTCCAATAGGCCCATTTGGTTCTCTTGTATAGACTCCATGTGTTGAATCTCCTTAAAATTGTTGGTGCAAATACAATAATAATGGAAACAACACAAAGAGAAACTGAATAATACATTGAATATTATTAATTTAAAGAGATGAACACAACACTATTTGGACTGAAATGCAGCACTCGCTCTCTTTAAGAAGATTCAAGCCCTTAGTTGGCTAATCTTAGTAACCAGTGTAGACCTTCTCTAACTTGTCTCCCCTAGGATACAACAGCTCAACAAATGTTATATGGCTAGAACAGCTTCTGCACAAAGTGTTCAAACCCAAAGCTCCACCAGAAGAACACCTTTCTTTGGCCCGAAATCTCTCAAGTATTTAGGAATATTATTCAATCCACTCTCTCACACAATACTCTTTGCTTTTAACTATTTCTCTTCATTCACTCTTGATATGAAATTAGTCTATAGCATAGCTATATATATAGTTTTCCAACCCTTCACATAACCTACATGTTATTTATTAATTTATCAAAGTTCTCTTAATTTATTTAATCTAACTAACATACAAGTAACTCTTTCTTTAACAAATGATAACTCATCTCTTTATTCATCTTCAGTTATTTTTGAGTTTCAACATATTTAATTTAAAATGTACTAGAAATTTTTGCTCGTTTTCACATGAAAACAACGAACTCTTATCTCGGATGAAAATCTTGACCCGTAGGTATGACATTTTTGTCCAAAATACGACCGACTTGTGTACACAAAAAGGTTATGCCTTGGGTGTCTAGAACTTCTAATTATTTCTTTGAGCTTGTGACCTCTTATTTCGAACGAAAACAATTGTCGTCCAAAATAAGACCGACTTGTTTGTGCAAAAAAAAAAAAAAAAAAAAACCACACCATAGGTGTTTAGAACCTCTCTCATTGCTCTAAGCACAGTTTCGCGCAAAATTATTTTACTCGTTTATAAATTTTGGTTTCCGCATTTTGTACCCGTTAATAAATTTTGGTCCCCATCCCCAATGATGAGCTTGACATATGTCAACCAAGGGTAATTAAAGAGTGAGCAATAGTTTGGAAGTAATTACAACTTAAAAGTGCTCAAATCGCTTTGAAATCGATACTGAAAAATGACATTTTCTCACTATATTGACCATAACTTTTGATCAACAAAGAAGTTTTGAGTAAGGTTTATTTTATTGGAAATTAGGCATCCTGGACTTCAATTTGAACATAAATTTTACCTAACTTGGACTTATATTGAGTAATTTATGACCGTTTGAAGTTGGGTCACTTGGGCAGTCCAATTTTTTAGGTTTTAAAGACCCTTGGAATTTCCAAAAACAATTAAAAAGCCCAAAAAAAAACCCTAATTTTAACTTATAAATACTCATCTTATGTCTCTTACCAAAACGCTAGCTAGAGAGAGTTATTTTTTAGCCTCCATCTTCTCTAAAATCCTAATCCTATTTTCAAAAAAAAAAAAAAAAACACACACACACACACATAGCCCCTTAGCACATTTTTTACAAATAAAAAATCTCTCTTTAGTTAGTTCTAAGGCAAAAACTATTTTCCCAATTTGATTTCTCAAATTAATCTTGTTCTTGAGTTGTGATAATAAAAAACTATTGTATTCTTTAATTCTCTTGTTCTCTTAACTTAATCTTCGTATTGTATGCACTGAGGGGCCATTTAAATATCAACCAAGTTATGTTCCATAAGTAAGGTGAGTCTCTCTTCATGACTTTTCCTTGATTAGGGTTTTTATAACTGGTGTTCTTGTTTGTTCTTAATTTATTTACATGTTATATATGCTTGGAGATATGTTTTGCTTTGTTCGTTTTTGTTTTATGGTGTCTTGTCATGTTTTGATTGGTGAGTTGAATGATTAGATATATTGATAAATATGTTTTTATGTGTTAAGTGTTGTTCTTGTTTGTTGTTAGGTCCAATGCATGTTTATGAATAGATTTTGTTTTGTTTATTTTGGATATCTTTGTTATTAGTTTAGGTTGTTTTATATTATACTAGAAGCATGTTAGATTGTTAGTTTTATTGTTTTAAGTTCTGCTCTGTTTTCTGTATTTCTAGTTTTTGGGCTAAGGTTTTTTAGGCGTATATGCGTACACAAACTTGAAGTATATGTACACATACAACTGGGCTGCGTACGCAGGCATATGTGTGCGCACGCATACTCATTCTCAGAAACCCTAATCCAAGTTTTCTGCTTCTATTTCTTTATTTCATTTGTATAATATGCATCTATTTTGACCCTTCTTTATGTTTTTAAGTCTCTATTTCTCTGTTTGATTGTTTGTTTGCTTTTAACATGTTAGATTAGGGTTTTCTTCCAATGTTTTCTTTATTCTACCATGAACATGCATATGATATGATCACGCATTGATGCATGAGTGCTGTGATGCACTAAGGTAAGTAAGGTAAGGCATGCATTCATATGTACATGCATTTGGTTGGGATATGATCTTGTTTAGGTTTGATGAATATGATATGTGAACTTGGAATATGTTTGTGTTCTTGATGCTCTCCAATAATTCTCTGATGCTATCATAACCATGTGATATCTTTATTTGTTTGCTTCCTTGGATGAGATGATACGATATGTATGATAGATATATGCTTGGTTTTGTTAAAACATATGTATTTCACTTATTTAAAACATATGTCATTATTTATGTAATTGACTAATCCTTTGATAAAATGCACTTTACTTATTATTGGGTAGAATTAGGATGAGTTTTATACTTCAAGAAACTATGTTCAAGATCAAGTGTTGAAGTCATCAAGTCTGTCCAAGAAATAAACTGAAAAGTGCAAGTTCATTAAAGTTCGACAGTTAGCTCAACAGCTAGCATGTGTCGAGGTTTAAAGAGCTGTTCCAGCCCCATGGCTCGACAGCTGCTCGACAACATCTCGATACCTCTATCTGTCGAGGTTTAAAAAAATAGATTCTGAGTTCTGTTTTAATTCCAATCTGTGGATGTGTCTTTCGGTCTTCTTTTCTCCTAACCCTAGACATATAAAATGATTATTTTAAGGGCCGTCAAAGGGATGTAAGTTGCACAAGTATTGAGAAATCCTTGTTCATGCAAATTGTGACTTGAGACGGAGTTCTTGCCCTAGTTCATCTCTCTTGTGAAGAAGTTGCTGTGTCTTTGCACCGTTGGGTTTTGTAACCAAGCATCTTCTTGATCTTTATCGTGTGGATGAATTGAAGAACTTTGCAGCCAACAATCTTCTCTAGTTGGTGATTGAAGTCGCATACTAGGATTTGCGCAATTGGTTAGTCACATACTTGGGAGCCGTGCATTGAAAGGAGAAATTGTCACTACAGAACAAGTCCAATTGGGTATTGGGGTAAGGGTTCAACTATAGGTTGGTTAGGTACTTGGGATTCCTTTACTTGTAACCGCTTGTTGTGATAATAGTGAGAGTGGTGACCTTAAATTCACCCGGTGAAGTTTTTATAGTGTAGGTTTTCCCCATTCGTAAACAAATCACCGTGTCATTTATTTTCCGCTGCTTACTTTAGTTTATTGGTGATTTGTTTGTGCTACCACGCGTTTGCATGTTAATTTGATTAATTAATAACTTAGCTAATTAATCAACTTAATTCATCACAAGGGGTCAATACGTTTTTGGCCTATCAGGTTTGATATGAGTTTCCATGATAGATGTATATTAGGTTTTGGGATGATTGATGCCATGTTCATTAATAGATGTATGATAGTGTGTGTGTGTGTGTGTGTGTGTGGATAATAATGTTGAATGGGCCTTTAATGAGATTAACATGTAAGACACAATGACTGTAAGCTGACCCACGGGTCGGGTGGGATTAGGTGCTTAATACCTTCCTATCCTCATACCTAAACTCCGAACCCATACTCTGGTAATAAGACTAGTCCTTCCACGTAAGGGCGCTATATTTATGGTTCCTAGATCTAATCTAGGTGGTGAGTCCATCTTTTCTCTACCCGGGTCCACTCGGCCGAGGCATACTCCCTTTTTCTAAGGAGAAAATTGTTGTGCCCATAATAGGCATGGAATTTTTGTTTGAAATAAGATCGACTTGCTTATGCAAAAGAGCTATGCCTTGCTTGTCTAGAACCTTTGGCATTGCTTTGTGCTCGTTTTTTGCATGAAAGCAACCTCTTATTTCAGATGAAAATCTTGACTTGTAGGTATGGTATTTTCATCCAAAATGCGACTAACTTGTTTACACAAAGAGCTATGCCTTAAATGTCTAGAACCTTTAATCATTGCACCAAGCTCCTTTTAACAACAACAACTACCTCTTATTTTGAACAAAAATCTTAACTCGTAGGCATAACATTTTCATTCAAAATAATCCTAACTTGTTTATGCAAAAAAACTATATCTAGGGTGTCAAGAACCTTTGGTATTGATTCATGCTAATTTTAACGTAAAATCAACGACCTCTTATTTTAAACGAAAACCTTGACTCATAGGTATGTTATTTTCGTTCGAAATAAGACCGACTTGTAAATGAAAAAAACTATGCATTCGATGTCTAGAACCTCTAACTATTGCTCGAAGCACGTTTTCGTGTGAAAACAACACCTCTTATTTCGGATAAAAATCTTGACCCTTAAGTATGACATTTTCTTTCGGAATAAGATTGACTCGTTTACAAAAAAGAAGAAGAAGATATGACTTGGGTTTCTAGAACTTTTAGTATCGCTTTATGCTTGTTTTCTTGCGAAAACAATGAGTTTTATTTTGGATGAAAATCTTGACCCATAGGTATGACATCTTCATTCGAAATAAGACTAACTTGTTTACGCAAAAAAAAAAAAAAGAAAAAAAAAAAAAGAAAAAGAAAAAGGAAAGCTATGCCTTAGGTTTCTAGAACCTTTGGTATTGCTCTATGCTCGTTTTTGTGAAAAAAATAAAAACCTCTTATTTTGGATGAAAATCTTGACCTGTAGTTATGACATTTTCATCCTAAATAAGACCAACTTGTTCACGAAAAATAAAACTATGCCTTGCGTGTCTAGAATATTTTAAAACAATTTAGCAGTGTAATCCTTTTATGATGTAATGAAAATCTTTTGTCTCACAAATTGTGCTCTATTTTATGTCATGTTGCACTGCTCAATACAAGTTTTCTTACATATCATGAGTTCTACTTTAAGGGTTTGTTTGGTTGGAATGATGAAAAAGTAAGAGGATAGAGAATGGAGAAGGATTAGAAAAGTGGAAAGATAGAAATATTTTAGTTTCTATCATTTTTGTTTGGTTTGGGGTGGAAAAGCAGAGTGATGGAAAAATAAATCCAAGGGAATTGCATTGCAAACTCCGTTGATCTCTTCAAATTTAATTCAGAACTAGAAGGCAAAAGAACTTTCTTAGGGGCTTGAACGCGCCATCTACAAATTGTGTTATCTCCTTGATGTTTACAATCCAAAGTCACCAAAATCCTCATCTTGTATAAAATCCATTTTGGTATTTTGGACATTAACTAATTAGAAGAATAGGAAAAAAAAAAGGTTTTATTTTACATAATTTTCCTAAAAGAAATCAAGATAATGAGGTGGTATAAAACTTTCAAATTATTTTGAGTATTAAAATTATATATTTAAAAATTAATATACTCAGATCAATATTTTAAGTTATTGCTTTCAGTATTATCTTTAATCTATTGTTCAAGTAAAAATAGAATCTTTCTTCCATTTATTGATCTATGATGAAAGAACATCTGGCTCATGGCAAGAAGTCTAATTCTCCAAGAGACGTGTGAATTATGACATACCCTACCCCACTTCGTTACTTCAAAATTTACTAGTCTCTTGTAAATTTTGAGTTTGACAATCTTGGGTCTGACAGCTAATAAAATTGTTTCAACATTCAATATAGGAGGCTATGGGTCCTACTCCACTACTATAACTAAGCTGTTAGGGAAAGAGTGTTTGTCAAGTAGCTAGAAAACCAACAAAACCCTAAGTGTTCAATCATCCCTTTATGGAAATTTTTTTGCAATTCAGATCTAAGTAGTTTTCTTCAATTCAGATCTTTATCGGTTAACTAGCAATTGAAACACACTCTCTTTCTAAAAATTTTCTTTTTAACTGTTTCTTTCTTTTTTTTTTCTTTTTTTTTTCTTTTTTCTCTAAGAAAAATCATATGCACATTTGGCTTCTCACTCTTCAAATCTATCTTTTGGTTTTACCTTTGAAGGTGAGGCAACTCTCAACATCTTTTGATCTCTCTAGATTGTTCATTTGTTCTATGTAATTTTCTAAATTTGGAAATTTTCATTTGATTTTCTTGTATCTCAGGCCCTATTTATCTACAACTCAACATATGGTTCAAAATTCCGCTTGGTTCCCAAGGAAAAAAGAAGAAAGTGAAGAAAGAAAGAAGAGGAAATTATTGAGGATTGTAGTTTTAAATGAAGCTAGATTAAATGCATCCAATTTTATCGTAGGCTAGGAAGGGGAAAAAACGTTAAGAAAAGAAAAAGAAAAGGAAAAAAGAAAAAAAGAAAAAGAGAGAAATAGATAACATTTGTTTGCTAAGTTGTCCAATTTGACAGTTGTCATAAATTTAAGAGGAGGAGCCTAAGAAATTATATCTAAGTTTTGCCAGATAGAAAATGGGAAGGGAAAATAAGAGAGCAAAGGGGGCAGAGCAGGGGAGGGTTTGGTCGGAATGGGAAAGAAGGGAATGGTGGAGCACAACAATTTTTACATGTTGATATGTATATATTTTCTCCCCTTTAAGTTAAAGTTTGGCATGCATTTTTTTAATACCAAATCCATTTTTTCCTAATAAAAAATATTATTTAATATAAGTGTGAAAGTAAATTTCTATGAATAATATTTTTTATTATTTCATTTTTATTCTCAACGAGTTTTCAATTCCTTCATTTTTTTTTCACTCCCATCAGTACTGACTACTGACAGAAGTCCAAGGTTTTTTTTTTTTTTTGGAGAAAAACAGAAGTCCAAGCTTTTTGAGCTTGGACCCTTGCAGTTTTATTTCATTGACTAGTATTGCACTTTGTCACGTACAAACTTACAGAAGTCCAAGATTTTTTAGCGCTATCAAATTTATCAAGTTAATGGTCACCTTGAGAGAGTGCAGTGGTTTGACAATTCAGTGTTTTCCAGCCCATTCTTTTCATGTTGTGTCATGGAGAACCTTTGGGCTTTGTTAGGCATTAATTGGTTTGTTTATGAGTATTACAGTGATTTGGATTAAAAAAAAGAAAGAATCAGACCGTTTTGTTGTTGGCCATATAATGGTTGATCTTTATCATCAAGATAAAACACTCATTAATTTTTCTTATTCAATAACAAGAGGCTTTGTCAATTGAGTGACAATAGAGTTTACCAATTAAGTTAGCTTAGAACCCACTAGTATAATTATGGTTTTAATATATTTTGAATTCTCATTAAAAAATAAATATATAATATATAATTATAAATAAAAAAAGGCTTTTGAATCGTACAAATCAGACTTATTAAAATGAGAACTTGCAAGTCATTTTAGTGAAAGCTCGTCGTTTTGGGCCCAAAAGGGTCGGCATGTAGTCCACTAGGCTAGTTCTCTTTCTTTGTCAAATCCAGTTAGTGGGCCCATTAGTAATTCAGTGGGCCAAATTTGGGTCAAGGATGGCGCAACAAGACAAAACTATTTGCCATCAAAATAACAAGTTGTTTAGTTAGTTAAATGTCAGGTGCCTTAAGATGAAGTTGTTTAGACTTAAGCTGTGTTATTTTATAATTTTAATATACTCAGATTAATATTTTAAGTTATTGCTTTCAATATTATCTTTATTTTAATGTTCAAGTAAAAATAGTATATTTCTTCCATTTTTTGATCTACGATGAGAGAACATTTGGCTGATAGCAAGAAGTTTAATTCTCTAAGAGACGTGTGAATTATGACATATTCTACCCTACTTAGTTAATTCAAAACTTAAATTTTGAGTTTGACAATCTTGGGTTTGACAACCAATAAAATTGTTCCAACATTCAATCTAGGAGGCTATGGGCCTTACTCCATAGGTATAAATAAGCTATTAGGGAAATAGTGTTTGTCAAGTAGCAAGAAAACCAGCAAAACCCTAAGTGTTCAATAATACCTTTATGGAAAAATTTCTGCAATCTCTTCCTCCTCTTTCTCTCTCTTTCTCCTTCCCAGAAGGTGTTTGTAGCTTTTATTTTTTATTGATTTTTTATAACTTTATGATATTAATGGATACCATTTTTCCTCGTGTACCAGGGTAGAGATTTATGTTTGGATCAAAGTTCTTACAACTATAGCTCTCTTCAGAAGTGCTATTATCTTTTTCTATAGAGCTTGGATGAATAGGCGTAGAGCGAACAGCAATGTTGCACATCCTTATGTATGTAATAATGAAGATACTATGCATGTAACAACTTAGGGCTGAGATGTCAACTAGCCTAATTAGGCCATTGGAAATTTCCTAGCTTCATAATGTTGTCAACTTTTGGTTTGATTATACCGTGATTCTTTTGAGGTCACAAAGTTCGAAATTAGATTCCATTATTAAAATTAAGTCTAAATAGCTTGTTCAAATGTCCATTTTATACATTTCTAAAAAAAAAGAAAAAGAAAGGTAGACTTGGTCTTAGTCAAATTTAGTCCACTAAAGGTACTTTTTTACAGAAGGAACACTTTCTGAAAAATGCAGTCTAAATTTAATAATATGTCTGAAATTATATATATATATATATATATATATATATATTTCATTATTAAAATTTTCTGAAATTAGATATGAAATAAAACTAGAAGAAGAAAATGAACATATTTATCCAACCCAAACACTCGGATGAAAAACTGTCTGCAATTAGTTAGTGGGCCGGCCAGTGATTCAATGGGCCAAATTTGGGTCAAGGATAGCGACGCAAGACCAAATTATTTGCCATCAAAACGACAAGTTGTGTAGTTAGTTAAATGTCAGGTGCCTTATAACGAAGTTGTTTAGACTTAGGCTGCGTTGTTTTATAATTTTATTAAGTCAATTGAAAATTTTAGTGAAACCTTCCGTGATTTTATCATGATAACATAATTTTGTATTTCTCAACCACATCACTTGGTCATATATTGTCTATACATGTTTAAGAAATCAGTGCAATATAATAGATGAGGAATTAAAATTTATATATGAATAGAATTTGTTAAAAATAGACTAATTTTGGATTATTGTTACTCTAGTTTACTATACTTTACTCCCCATTTCCGCTCAATTCAAATAGACCATTAAATCTTGAAGTGCATTTTCTTATTGTGAGCCAGTTAAGTTAGCCAAGACACGTGATGTGATTTTTGAAATACATTTCTTCTTTATGCTTCCAAAACTCTTCAATAGGGGTGGCAAAGTAAGCTCAAACCCATTTGCCCGCTCAAACCCATTTGCCCACCCAAACCCATCCACTTTAATTGAATCTAAACCCACCTAATTATTAGTTGGATTAAATGGGCATCAACCCAATTAAACCCAGTGATTATTGGGTTTTAACTAAAAACTTATTGAAGCCCATTTAATTAAAAAACAATATACCCAAATTCAATCCAGCCCTTCCCCATTAAAAAAAAAGAAAAAAGAAAAGAAACTAGCATACCCTAAACTATGCACTGAGTTACACTTTATACCCTAAACTATTCGAATGCATACTTTGTACCCTAAATTTTTACACTTATAGCACTTTGCATTCCAGTGTTACTTTTGTTATTATGTTTAATAGAATGCTACTGCACATGACAAGCACATACATCTTTCTTAAGTGTAACAAACTTAAAAAACTAAAACACCTTGCTTCAAAATCAATTAAAACAAAACCCAATTTTTTTCGTATCTCTCTCCCTTCTCTCGTGCTTGCAGCCTCTTCCCCAAATCTAGATTTTTATAAACCCTAATTCCCTAATAGAAAATTGTTTTTGCTTCCAATAGATTTCAAGCAGCAATCTGTTTGCATATTTGAGAAGTCTTGTCTTGTTGGTTTATAACCAACAATTCACCTTTTAACTTTCCAACATACACTCACACACACACACACACACACACACAATCTTTGAACCTTTGAACCTTAGACATTGAAATAAATGCATCTGCCATTAATTTATATTTTGACATAAATGCTAAACTTTGATGAGATTGAATCTTAAATAAAAATAATGTAAATTTAACTATCATAAATAATTAATTTTAAACTTTTACTTTTCTTAAATTCATAACTTTTGGAAAATGTAAATTGTAATACAACTTTCAAAGAAGAGAAATACATGTTGTGTATTCAAAAGTTAGACCCTTTTGAATATACACCATTGTTAGTTTTTTAAAACCTTCTTCTCTCTTCCTTTGTGTATGTGCGTTAAAATACTTAGAGAACATTTGGATTGCGCGTTTGCGTGCCCACGTCCACGTCTGGTCTTTTTTTTTTTAGCACGTCTGTCACTGTTCATTGGCCATGAACAGTGATTTTAGGTCAATAAACAGTAATTTTTGGCATGAACAGTATTTTTTACGCATTAAGAATTATTTTGCTACAATGTTTTCAGTTTTCAGCAATAAGTTCTATCCAAACAGACCCTTAGTATTCTAAAAAAAGAAAATTGCCACTTAGGAACTGTTAGTGATAAAATGGAAATTTTTAGATACTTTGCCTAACTAAATTTATCTATAGGTGACACTTTCTTGCTTAAAAAATGATTTATTTTTCATTTTTATAATATATCAAAAATATTAATAAACAAAACAATTTTAGTAGCAGTCTAAGATCTTAATTAATTGGTGTTTTAACTTAACAATAAAACTTCATTGATTTGAAATACTGTCATATCTGTGGAAGTCTAAGATCTTAATTAGTAGTCCTCAAAATTTTAGAAAATTTCCAATTCTCACTCCCATAACAAGAAATTGTTTAAATTTATTATTGTAATCTGGGCAAAACATATATGATATCTTTTTTTTTTTTTTATGTGTGTGTGTGTGTTTTTTTTACAGAAAATGTTGTGCAAAATAAGCAAAAAGCCATCTTTCTATGGCTAGACAATAAACTTGTTTTGCATGCAGGTCTGTCAAAAATCGACGCCCTGACCTTAACCATTTCTCGACGTAGTAGATCCAACTTAACGAGAAAGAATCTCTAATGAAGCACCACTCTTATGTTTAGTAATCCCAACAGAACTCAATAGCTATTGCCATATTGCCAATAAGATGACCACAAAACCAATCAGTTTAGAAGTAACTTTCATAAGGCGTAATATCAATAAATCCAACAGGGCAACCAAAATGCAAGTCAACTATCTTGGAACATAGAACCTAAGCATATATCTTCCTTTAAATTTCAATATAGCCTACCAACTGCATTCACTGCAAAGTTCATTAACAGAATGGAAGAAAAACTAGGAAACATAATTCAGTTATGTGTATTCTCAATCGGTGTCCAGAGAGTAACATAACATTTGGTTCAAACCAGCATAAAAGAAAACTTTACAGCTTTTGCGCTGTCAAGAAAGAAAAATCCCAATTGGGTCTACCAGTGTTTTGTTTAATGCACTAATATCTTCTTTTTCTCCCATTTAGTTAGTCTTCGTGATCAAACAACGACAAAAGAGATTTCCTTTCATTCTCTGCATTACTGTTTTTTTCTTCCCAGCAGTTTCTTCTGTAGATTGTGTCCCATTCATCTATTAAACCTCCACACAGTAAAGCATCACCAAGCAGATAATTAACAATTTGTGTCATTGTAGGGCGTTTCCTTTCATCTAAGTCCACACGGTGTACTGTCAGCTTTGTAATTGCCAGTCCATCACGAACATCAAAATCTGGTGCACTGTCAAAGCTCTTATGAACAAGTAAACAACCAACTGGTTGTGAGCTAGAATTCAACTTCTGCTTGTACTGTCTCTGTGCCCATCCTACAGGAAATTCACAAGCAGCTTCGCACTTGGATTGATCAAAGACGAATTTAGTAATGAGCGCTTAAAGTACAGTACCAAATGAAAAGACATAGGGAACAACTGATCATGAAAAAGAGAAGAAAAGAAAAATTTTGTATGTAATAACCATAGGGAAAAAAAGACTGAAGTAAAACTGCAATTCCAAAAGACTCTTGCATCCAAGCAACTCCACTACAGTAACACAGAATTGTTAACATTGCAAGCATTGACCCAAAAATTACAGTGACCATGAGTAACACAAAGATTAGCACAACTATGAGATGCAATGCCTATAAATTCACTAAAATATCACCACAAGCATTCACAATAGTATTTTTTTCACACATTTATCAACAGCTTCGAGAGGAGTGGAAAAATTTTAAAGCAATACCTGAATAAGGGCAGCAACTTGAAACAGGTAACACTTGTTTATTGTAAAACAATTATAGCTTAGACTAGAGAAACAGAACAAAAAGCCTTAGGTAATTTTTTTACAACTTCACAACTCACTGCCTATATGTTTCTAATTCATGGAGGGTATTCAGGTATTCAGTAATTATGTAGATGCACAAAACTTAAACAAGTTCAAAACATTAAAATATGAATTATAAAATAAAACATAAAAGGGATATACCATTGTGAACAAAAAGTGGATCCATATAGCCATCACAACCGTAATATACTGTGCATGGATACCCTTTCGCAATGGTACGATCAGGTTGCAGACTAAAGTCAAGGAACACTGGATTGGAATCCTGTAGAGCCATAGGATTATGCAAGACTTCATAAAGCTTTAGAAAATTAAAGAATTGTGGGCTGGAGCTATAAAGTTAATTGAGAATTCATGATCACAACGCCAATGCTAACCTGATCAAGAATGACATGAGCAGGATGAACATTGCAAACCAGGTAATTCCGTTCATGCAAATGCTCAAGCACACGACCAACTCTGAGCCCCGCCTGCATTCTCTGGGTCCAAGTAAAATCATCTGCAAAATTTTCAACAAGACAAGACATCAGCGACTTAATTTCATAATCATGGTTTATAGAATCCACATGAGCCCTGCTACCTTTTTCGATAAGGTTGAGAAGAGAATCCTTTGATCTAACATCATAGACAACACCATAATGGGAACCTTGATCTTCTTCACAGCAATACCCTATCAACTTCACCAAATTGGGGTGATTTCCGAGGTCCGGATTTGTTAAAACAGAGAGCTCATGCTGAAAGATATGATTATAATCTCAACTCAATACACATTCTTGTAAAAATACAATAAATGGTTAGATAGATAGATAATTTTGTAGTACCTCCAATCTGTCAACCATAGCATCGTTGCAAAGTGCGATGGTACATACTTCGTCAGGAGGAAGCCCCCAAATTTTGACAGTAAGCTCTTGAGCATCTAGGGTTTTTCCGCGGTAGAGTTTGCCAAATTCAACATTTACAATGAAGTTTTCTTTGCTAAAGGAGCCAGTTAAGACTTCCAAATCCCTCCAGCTTAGTTTTTTTGGTTTGCCATCAATTTCCATCTCTGATTATTCAACAATTTTATAATATGAATAATTCATAGAAACCAAATATCTCGCAATCTACATGCATACATACAGAGTCATCGTCTCTCTCAAAACTGACTCAAAGAACACACACTTATATTTCTAATTATATTATATTTCTAGTGTGTGTGTGTATATATATGGAACGGAAGCAAAAATATTAAATATAAATATACTTACGAGCAAGGTTCTCTGTTTCCTCATCGAGCTTCATTGTCTTTAGAGTAGTGCTGCTTGAAACAGCTTTCATTGTCCCAGCAGTAGCTGCACCAATATATATAAATTCATAAATTAACTTTTACAATCTAAAATCTTAAACCTATATCATCAACAACTTAAAAGCAGCAATTGATAAATCACAGCCTTAATTATTCTACACATAATCAAACAACCTAAACTAATACAGTGTAGGCGGGTAGAAGCAGAGTCTATAACACACAATTACTACAATTCTTCCATGAAACCTAAGTTCTACAAGAACACTAGGCTAGTAGGCAAAATAATAGAGAAAACTTTTCTAGCAAACTTTTTTAATAAATAAATGACATTTAATCAACTCCTCTTTATAGAGTATTTATAGGAATAGAATCTCTTCTACTCTTTTTAGGAAAAAAAATACACCTAGAAAGGAAAAACGATTTAACTAAGAAAAGAAAAATAATTAAAATCCTAATTCCACTAGGAAAGAGAAAACAACATAAAATATTAAAACATCTTATTATTCCTTAACCAATCTGCATCATAAACCTAAAAATAAAAATAAAAATAGACAACGTAGAATTAAACAATAAGATAATCTAACTTATGAGAAACTCATTCCACACAGATACAAATCTTCGTGGATGTTACAATAATTCAAGCATATGTATGGTTTGAACAAACTCTAATAATCTTTAAGAGTGAATTAGTAATTGTGTTTGGATTGGGGGAAAGGAGAGCGGAATGGGGTGGGGGTTACGTTCCCCTAGTTTAGACTTAATTTTTCTCCCACCAAAGCTTATAAAATAAAAAACATGCACAAAATACATCAAGCCTACATAGCTCAAGTCTGTTTTGCCCTTTTACTCAAGCTATTGACACCCCAAACAATCTAAGGGAACATGTTTGTTGACACTCACAATCAAGGATCTGCCACTAGGACACAACTGATGGTGATGGCTGCCTTGGAGCCTTTTCATTTTGCTAGTACGTGCTGTGAATTTGGGCGTGGAAATAGTTGTGTCCGTAGAAGGACTTGTATTCTAATCCACCTCCCAAATCTGACCAATACTTGATATGTAAACTGCGTAATAAAAAATCAACGCCAATTTTACCATGAACACTGGGCAGCATCAGCTGGCAAATCAAGGAGCATCCAAGAAATAATTTGGAGAATGTCCAAGATTAACTTTGAGAACAAAAATGCTTTTTGAGATGTGCAGAAGTGATAAAAAGCCGTATGTCATGCAAAAGATTCAAATAGAACTGAAAATCTTACCTGCATATTTTCCAGCATCATTAGGTTTTGACGATCTAATTACAGAGAGAAGCTATCCACACAAGTCAAATCATAGAGGAAGCCTATCTAAAGGCTTTATTACAGCAGCACCACTGAGATCAGGCCTCATGTACTTCTCATATGAGACTCTCAATTGTCCTTTTCCAGCAGCTTTGTGGAATCCTAAGATCATCTTTGCGCAATCTCTAAAGCAATCAAATAAACATATTTGAGATTCTAAGGAAAGTGAAAACTAAAAAGGGTACTGAATCTTGAAAATTACCTGGGTTGGGACTATTCATAGCATGCTTGTTTGCGAAGCAGAAGGGTCCAAGCTGGAGACATGTGCAGGGTGCATTTTGCAACATCGAGAGATGATGCACAAAGCAATGAAGGCTTAAACATTAGAGCTTCATATTCTACTAAGCAAAGTTTGATGATGTAGAATGTCAGGTTTTCAAGCTGGGAGCAATTTCCACAAAGAGATACAATCGGCAATTTAGAATTGCAAGCATATCTAGTCCAGACACCAGACTAAACACACAATTCTTTATTTTCTAACTAACAATTAGTAGAGCAGACTTTTAAAAGCTACTAAATACCTTTGAGTCTTACTGAGAAGCCTTAAGAAATTAACCTTAACATAGAAACACAAGGAGTAACCACATTTAAGACGAAACTTCAATTGCTTAAGAATATGACTTTCCTGGAGAGCAAAGCCAATGTGTATTTGTTAGAATCAAGCATTATTTGTCAGAGTAGCCACATCATCTATCTCTTTCTTATTCTTTCAAGTAATATCATTATTTTTTAATTAAATCTCCCATGTTTAGTTATTTCTTTAAGTACTATTATTAGAAATACTGAATAATTATATTGTATTTCTCAACTAAAGAATATACTTGTGTGTCTTTATATAGAAGGCAAAGGAATGCAGTACAAGTAATGTGTAGTACAAGAATGTGTGTTATACAAGTAATATAGTTGGGCCTAAAGCCCACAACACTATACACGTTAACAGCCCCCCTCAAACTCAAGGTGGATGTGAGACCAACTTGAGATTGTCAACCAAAGTACGAAGGCGTCCCTTAGGATGTGACTTGGTAAGATATCTGCAAGTTGATCTGTAGAAGAGACTGAAATTAGCTTGAGAGCACCATGGACAAGATGATAACGGATAAAATGACAATCGATCTCGATGTGTTTAGTCTGTTCATGGAAGACATCATTGTGAACAATATAAATGGCACTCTTGTTGTCACAATAAAGAGGAGTAGTAGAGGATGTAGACACACCTAAGTCTTTAAGAAGCCATCGTAGCCAAAGAAGCTCAGATGTGGTATCAGCAAAGGCATAATATTCTGCTTCAATATTGGAACGCGCCATATGAGTTTGTTTCTTACTTCGCCAAGAAGTCAGAGAAGAACCAAGAAGAAAGAAATAACCAGTGGTGGACCTGCGATCAGTGGGATCTCCTGCCCAATCAGCATCAGAAAATGCATGGAGAACAAGAGGAGACTGAGCAGAGTAGAAAAGACTATGGAAGAGAGTGCCCTTTAGGTACCGAAGAATGCGCAGAACAGCAGCATAGTGAGTCGATCGTGGAGCAAACAGATACTGGCTCACCTGGTGAACAACATAAGAAATGTCTGGATGAGTAACAGTGAAATAAACTAGGCTGCCAACTAAGCGTCTATAAAGAGAGGATTAGACAATAGTTTCCCTCCTAAGAGAGTCAGATGTGCATTAAACTCAACTAGAGTGTCAACAGTCTTGCTATCAGTAAGTCCAGCTTGAGACAAAAGTTCAGATGCATACTTGGCTTGAGAGATGTAAAGTCCATCTGTAGAATGAGTGATTTCAAGACTCAAGAAATAGCTGAGATGTCCAAGATCTTTCATCTCAAACTACTGACTGAGAAAATCCTTGAATTCTTGAATGCCACTGAGGTCATCACCAGTTATGATCGTATCATCCGCATACAGGAGAAGTAAAATAGTGTCTTTGTCAGTGCGACGAAGAAATAAGACAGAATCATAATGACTGGCCATGTAACCCAAGCGAGAGATAGTAGAGGTGAATTTGGCAAACCAAACTCGTGAAGCTTGTTTAAGGCCATAAAGTGCACGCCGAATGTAACAAACCTTGTTTGCTTCAACAGAGAGACTAGAAGGATGTTGCATATAAACTTCTTCACTTAAATTCCCATTAAAGAATGCATTTTTGACATCCATTTGGAAAAAGTCCCATTTATTGGTAGCAGCAATAGCTAAGAGGGCACGAACAGATGAGATACGAGTAACCAGAGCAAAGGTCTCTTCATAATCAATCCCATACTCCTGTGTAAAACCTTTTACAACAAGACGAGCTTTGTAGTGCTCAATGGACCCATCAGAGCAAGTCTAATCTTGTAGATCCACTTACAACCAACCACAGATTTCCTAGGTAGGAGAGTGACCAAGTCCTAAGTATGGTTTTTAGATAATGCATCAAGTTCCTCTTTCATTGTAATCTGCCATAAAGGGTCAGTGGAAGCCTCACGATAGGTGTGAGGCTCGTGCAATGTAGCAAGGGCAGTGTAACAATGATAGTCAAGTAAATGTGCAGGAATGGATCTTACCCGAGTTGAGTGACGAGGTGGAATGTCTTGAGCAAGATCTTCAGGCGGAGCAGGAGCAGGGGATCCAAGCTCAGGGTGGGTAGCTCATCTTCAACCGGTTCATCTTCCACCTGTTCATTAAAGTAGGAACTAGGAAAGGGATCAAGGATATCTGGTGGTTGGATAGAAAAGTCTACAGGAGAATCAGGAGCAGCTATAGGAGGATTAGGAGCAACTACAAGAGGGTCAGGATCAGCTATAGAAGGAATATGTGCCTCATCTGGAAATAGATTTAAGACAGAAGAGGAAGACAGAGAAGCACGACAAAGAGGCGATGTTCCCAAAAGACAACATTGTGGGAGATACGAAGACAATGAGAAACAGGATCATAACACCGATACCCCTTTTGAGTTTCTCCATAGCCAAGAAAACAACAAGCCTTGACCTAGGTTCAAGTTTGTTATGCTCATGTGGCTGAAGAAGAACGAAACAGGCAGAACCGAAGGAATATGTGCCTCATCTGGAAATAGATCTAAGACAAAAGAGGAAGACAGAGAAGCATGACAAAGAGGCGATGTTCCCAAAAGACAACATTGCGGGAGATACGAAGACAATGAGAAATAGGATTATAACACCGATACCCCTTTTGAGTTTCTCCATAGCCAGAAAACAACAAAGCCTTGACCTAGGTTCAAGTTTGTTATGCTCATGTGCCTGAAGAAGAACAAAACAGGCAGAATCGAAGGAGCGAAGGTGGTGATAGTCTGAAGGTGACCCAAAAAGGTGCTCATATGGAGTTTGATTTCGGATGATAGGACTAGAAATGCGATTAATAGCATGAACAGCATGAAGAGCAGCTTCGCCCCAAAAAGGAGCAGGAACTTTGACAAAGAGAAGGAAAGCACGAATAGTGTCAAGAATATGACGAAGTTTTCATTTGGCTCTTCGATTCTTACATTTTGCTCAAAGGTACCTGGACAAGTTAGTTGATGAACGGTGCCATTGGAATGCAAAACAACTTGGAAAGTATATTGAGTGTACTCAAGAGCATTATCAAATCAAAAATTTTGATACGTTTGGAAAATTGGGTTTCAACTATTTTTGCAAAATTAGAATATACTTGCAAAAATTCAGAACGATGTTTCATATTAAAAATCCAACTATAGCGAGTAATCATTAACAAAGACAACAAAATACTGAGATCCACCAATACTAGAGACAGAAGAAGGTCCCCAAACATCAGAATGAATAAGGTCAAAGATATCAGTAGATATTGATTCACTAGTATTGAAAGACAAACTGGTTGTTTTCCTAACTGACATGAAACACAATCAAAAATTTCTATAGACACTGAATCTAACAAACCTCTAGAAGCTAATTGTTGTACTCGAGAAGAAGATGTGTAACCAAGTTGAGCATGCCAAAGTGCAAGAGATGGAATAGAAGAAATTGCAGCAGCTGCTGCAACAGAAACAGGAGCAACAAGTGGAAAACGAAGGTTATCCACGGGAAATATACGCCCAACTCTGGACCGGTCCCAAGCTCCTGTCTTGCCCTGGATCCTACACAATACACCCAGACTAATCAAATATAATGTGATAACCCAACTCAGCTAATTGTCCCACAGAAAACAAATGGTAAGAAAGGTCAGGAACATTAAAGACCCCAGGAACTGAGAGGTTGGATGTCGAAACAGAACCTATATTATGACTAGACATTGTGGAACCATTTGTTGTGTGAATATTAAGACGGTGTGGAGCAAGTTTAAGTTTAGAAAATAAGGATGAGTGAGCTATCATGTGATTGCAACAAACAGAATCCATAAGCCAAGAGAAAGGAGACATACCAGATAAAGTTGAGAGAGAAGAGGAATAAGATACATTACCAACCATACAAATGACATTAGCGATGATGTTTTTAAGGTCATCTGGTGGACATAGTGAAAGTGCGACATGAAGACTTAGACTGTGCAGAGACGGGAGCCATTGGTTGGACACTCTCAGTGTTAGCAAAAGTAGCAGCAGAAAGTAAAACAGCTAATTTGTTACGATGATAGCAAGTCTCAATATTATGGCCAAACCGTTTGCAAAAATTGCAAAAACATTTGCTAGATTGTTGGCGACGATATTGCAACAAGAATAAGACCTGTCCTTATTCTTCATTTAGAAGCAAAAATATGCAAAAATGGACTGCAAAAATGAAATCTACGCAAAAAACTGAGTAATGAGCACTTGGACTGCAAAAAGTCAACTCTAGTCAAAGTCAACGGTCAACCCCAGAGTCAACGATCAACAGAGGAAGGTCAACGGATGACATCAGCAGGCTGATTGTGGATGACGTCAGCGAATGGTAGGATGCTGACGTCAGCTAGGCTGATGTGGCTGACAGTTGGCGCGTGAGGCAGCATAGACGGTGCGTGGGAACGCGTGACCAATCCGATGAAGTCGATGCTTTTCCGAAGTTGTAGATTGGAGAAAGAAGATTTCGAAGGTGGTGGCGGCTACAAGATCGAAGCAACCCTGGTGGCGCGTGTATAATTTTGCCAATACTTTGATTGGTGCGTGGCGGCGTGTGGAGCCTCCGATGACGGTCAGGATTCCACCAAGGAGTAGATCGGCGAAGGACGATCTCAATGGTACCTGCAAAAATTTGATTGGAGCAAGATTCGCGGTGGTGTGAAAAAGGCAGTGGTCTATGTGAAACTCCTCAACGGTAGCTACGACAGGTCCGGAACCCAAGGGTGATGTCTGGAAGACGTCAGAGGTTCAACGGCGAAAGGCTATGGCAGTTGCTGTGACAGCGAAAGCGAGAATGGAGTATCACTAATAAAGACAAGACTGCTAAGGAAAAGGTCAGAGCAGTGGCTCTGATACCATGTTAGAAATACTAAATAATTGTATGTATTTTTCAACTAAAAAATATACATGTGTGCCTTTGTATAGGAGGCATAGGAGTGCAGTACAAGTAAAGGTGTAATACAAGAATGTGTGCCATACAAGTAATCTAGTTGGGCCTAAAACCCATAACTCTATACACGTTAACAATTATAATGAATATTATATTTTAAATCTCAATTAACTATATATATTGAAAAACAACTTAAAACTTAATAACAAAGAAAACCTAGTTCCAAATATTTTTTACTTTTATATATTACACGTCTACGAATGGTTTGGAATTTTAGAGGGATGTGGTGAAGGAGAGAGAGAAGACTATACTTGTTCCATCAAAATCTTCTCTTAAATATGTTGTTTTATAAGAAGGAACTGGTTTTGAGCAAGATAGCTTAAATGAAACTTGTCAAAGGTAGTTAAATATTCATTTATGTATTTTCTTAGTCATGGCTTTATAGAGGTTCAAAGAAACATCTAAAGTTTGTCTTTAGCTAGGTTTGTAGTAGATATGGCTTTTGGTTGCTATATCAATCTTTTAGGGGATGGAAATCTTTAGTAGTGGATTTAATGTGACATTGCAACAATTTGGCTAGGAAGCACGGGTGTGGCGTTTGGGCCGTCGCACTCGCGTCCGACGCGGGGACGCACAGGCGACGCGTTGCCTGTGCATCCGTGCCGCGTTCGCCTTTAAAAAAATATTTTTTTCAGCATGATACTCGCTGATTTGCGCCAACACAGCGCTAATTCAGCCCGAATCGGTCCGTATCAAGTGCAACCACCAATACCGGCACGAATCGGCCGATACGGCCGAAATTAAAAAAAAAAAAAAACAGAATGTGCGAAATGCACCATTTAGCTTGGTTGAAAAAAAAAAAAAAAAAGGGTGCAAACGCACTGTTTGGAAAAAATCAAAACCTATACACTCATTTCTCTTCACTCAGTCAGAGCCTTCAGCCCTTCACTCAGCCCTCTCCCTCTTCATATTTCTTATGCCTCTCCCCCACTCTCTGCCTTCACTCTTCTGCTCGTGTTGTGCTAGGCTCTCTCCCACTCTCTGCCTTCAACGCTCCACTCCGTCTCCTCTGCTTTCCATCTCAACTCATTCTCACTCTCCGTCTCCCCTGCTCTCCGTCTCCTCTCAGGTATCATAGCTCTCACACTCACACTCTTAGTTAATAGTTAATAGTTGGTTTTTTATTTAATTAATAGTTATTATTACTCATTGTGATTTGTGATTGTGTTGTGAATCTGTGGTGATCTGATTTTTTTTATTTTATTTTATATAAGCTGTTTGTGTAATGTTGTGAGTCTTGTGACACTGGGGTTTGATTTTTTATTTAGTTAATAGTCATTATATATTTGGAAATTATTTGTAGGTTAAATTGAATCTGTTGAATTTGCAATGGATGAAGCTACACCTTCATCTAATGAAGAAGTGCCAAATGATGAAGCTCCTCTTTGGCAGTATGTGACTAAAATAGAAAAACCACTTGATTCTACTGTTAAATCAGGTGAAAACACACAATTTAAGTACAACTATTGTGGTAAAATTTATTCGGGATCCTATTCTAGGGTAAAGGCTCATTTATTAAAAATGTTAATAAAGGTATTAAAGTATGCCCTAGTGTGACACCAAGCCATAGGTTGGAAATGCAGTGAATGCATGATCAGGTTGAGAATGATAAGTTAAAAAGAGAATGGAGAAGACAATTCACTTACCCCCACCTCCCCCAGGCCGTGGCCTATTGGAATAGTCCCTCATTTCGGATATAGAAGAGAGTGATAGTACAAATCCCTTTAATGGTAATAAGAGAAGGAAGGTTGTGAATCCTACGCTAGAGAAATTATTCCAAAATAATGCTAGACATGAATTGGATAGTAGAATTGCTAGGATGTTTTACACTGATGGGCTTCCGTTTAACTTTGCAAGGAACCCATATTATCGTAGTTCCTATTCATATGCCGCTACTCATAGCATTCCAGGTTATGTTCCTCCTGGACGCAATGCCTTGAGAACAACACTTTTACAAAGAGAAAACGCTCATGTTGATAGACTTTTGAAACCAATTAAGGACTTTTGGGTTGAAAATGGTGTAAGTATAATTTCTGATGGATGGTCAGATCCACAAGGAGGCCTCTTATTAATATTATGGTTGTATCATATGGTGGTCCAGTGTTTATAAAAGCAATTGATGGGTCAGGTGAGTTCAAAGACAAACATTATATTGCTGGGGTATTGAGGGAAGCTATAAAAGATTGGACATGACAAAGTTGTCCAAATCATCACTGATAATGCTAATGTGATGAAGTCTGCTAGAGCTCTTATTGAGGGTGAGTATCCTAAAATATTTTGGACACCCTGTGTTGTCCACACTCTCAATCTAGCTTTGAAGAATATTTATGTAGCAAAAAACACTGAAAAGAATGAAGTTACATATGAGGAATGTAGTTGGATTACACATATTGCAAATGATGCATCCTTCATACGTGTTTTTATCATGAACCATTCAATGAGGTTAGCAATATTTAATGAATTTTGTCCATTAAAACTGCTCCAAGTTGCTGATACTAGATTTGTTTCGGTTGTTATAATGTTAAAAAGGTTGAAGTTGATAAAAAGATGCCTTCAAGCCATGGCTATTAATAAGCAATGGGCTTCTTATAGGGAGGATGATGTTGGAAAAGCTCAAAAGGTGAAAGAGATGATTCTAAGTGATCTTTGGTGGGATAGGGTTGATTATATCCTTGAATTCACAGCACCTATTTATGATATGATATGATTGGTTGACACAGATACGCCTTGTCTTCATCTTGTGTATGAGATGTGGGATTCAATGATAGAGAAGGTGAAAATAGCAATATATCAGCACGAAGGCTTGGAAGATGATGAGTATAGCTCATTTTGGAGTGTGGCTATGATATACTCATTGATCGTTGGACTAAAAATTGTACTCCACTACATTGCTTGACTCATTCCTTAAATCCTAAGTAAGTAAATTTATTTTCTATTTTCTTTAGTTCCCCCTTCTAATAAAACACACGTTTCATTTATATTTGTTTTTTAATCTTTAACTCTAGGTATTACTCCACTAAATGGCTTTCGGAGAATTCAAAACGCATCCCTCCACATCGAGATCATGAAATTTCTATGGAAATGAGCAAGTGTTTGGATCGATACTTTGAAGATGTGAATGAATTAAATGTGGTGAAGTTTGAGATTGCTACATTTTCAGGAGGGAGGTTTCCTTCACTAGCTACCTTGACAGATAGGTGGGTCTTACAACCTTTGGTTTGGCAGCAATACCATGGCTCTGCATTTCCAACTCTTCAAACCCTTGCCCTTAAACTTCTTGGACAACCTTTTTCATCCTCATGTGCTGAGAGGAATTGAAGCACATACAAATTTATTCATTCCTTAAAAAGAAACAAAATGGCTCCTGCACGCGCTGAGGATTTGGTATATGTGCATTCTAATCTTCGACTCTTGTCAAGGCGCAATGAGGAGTACATAAATAGAGATACAAAGATGTGGGATATTGCAGGAGACTCTTAGAATGAGAGCGACATACATGGAGGAGCTGGAATTCTTGACAATGCAGCCCTTACACTTGATGAGCCAGAGTTGGAGGCCATGGTTATTGGGAACGTTAGCACTAGTGTTACTACTAGTGAAAGTGAAGTTCGAAGTGAAGCTATTGATCTTGATGATGATGAAGTTGGTTTTTGATTGTCTTGTTGATTATCTTTTATTTTGTTTTAGTTTCAAACTTGTGAGTTGTATTCTAATTTTCGAACATCATGGAATGTTCATATAATAGAGTTGTATTATAGTTATTATCTACTATTACTCTTAAATTGGTATATGTTTATATAATGTGAAAAAGTATGGTTAGAAATATATTAAAAATATAAATATAAATATTTTTAATAATTTTTTAATCGCCGCACCCGCACCCTACCGCACCTGCACCCTACTTTTTCAAAAATTGCTGAGTCCCGCACCCGCACCCGCACCCGAATCCCGAAATGCACCCATGCCTCATAGCAATTTGGTTTGATGTCAATTTTAAGTGATTTGGCTAGTCAAACTAGTTTTCTTTTCTAAAATGATTGATTCCTTATGAAATTTCTAAATCAAAGGAATTTCACGCCAGTTGGTATCATGCCCGAGAGAGAGCAACCAGCAGGTCCACGCTCAAGAAAGAAAAAAAATTGGAGAAGTAGCCAGCAAGTCCCATGCCCAGGAAAGCATAAAAAAAAAAAAAAAAAAAAAAAAAAAAAAAAAAAAGATAGTTCAGTCATTGATGCAACTATTCATCTTCTTTTATTTTTTCCCCAAATTAGGGAGATAGAATTTTGGTGGGCCAAGGGAGAAAAACCTGGGCCTCACCAATTTTCCATCCTCACATTCTCTCCAACTAAACACTCATAAATCTAATTTTCTTTCCACTTTTCTCTTGTCTATATACTTTCTATCCTCCCTATCTCATCCTCAACCAAATAGGCCCTAAGATTCATCTCACAGTATTGTTATCACACTTAAAACTTTTCATCTTGGTTTAAAACACGTGCCTTAGGTGGATCATCTTGGAGGGGATCATATTGTAAAAAGAATAGAAAAATTTGTGTAGAACATAATCATTTATATTTTTAGGTCAATAGTGTTTTCATAAATTATTTGGATCCAAATGTTGTTCACTTTCTCTTTCTCTAGAGTCCTCTTTCCGTCGCGACTAGTTCATATTAAATATTATGAATTTAAAAATGTATCTAATATCACATTATTTAAAACTTTGCAATGAATTTTCTCTTTTTCCAAAAAAATAGGGAGGACTTGTCCATTACAAAAATTATGATGAGTCTATAATTAGATCAATTTAATAGTAATTGTAATTTCTCAATCATGATGAAAAGTAAGCTTAAGTTGGGCAATAACACCGTGTTTTTTTTTCTTTATTGGTTATATTTTGAGTGAAGGAAGGAAAATTAAATTATGAACATCTTCATTGGAAGCATTAAAAAATGATAGTGTTTGGCTACAAATTTGGTTATAACATGAGGTTATAACTTTCACTAAAAAAATTAACATGATTAAATATTTTAAAATTTTAACTATTCTTCATGTTCTTAATACATATAGCAACTAAAAAAAACCTAAAATTTAAATATTTAATAACGTAGTTATTGATCTTTGATCTTATGAAAAATTTGTAAGCATAAAAAATACATGAAGAAAATTTAATATAATGGTAGATTTGTCATAATTCATATATAATAAAAATATATGAAGTAGAATTGTAGCCAATAGGTATTAGCTACAACTAAATTTGTAGCCAAAATGTGCCTATTGGACAATATTTAGCTACAAAATTAGTTGTAGTCTAAAACAACAACTATGCTCAATATCTTTTATTAGAGATAAATTTTGACAAATCCACTATTGGATATATCTTCTTCTTATATCCTTTATGCTTGCAAAATTTCTAGAAAATTAAAGATTAATAGTTATATCATCAATAAATTGTTTAAATTGCAAGTTTTTGTAGTTGAAAATTATGCATAAAATATAAACTTATAGGTCATATAGTAAATAATATCTGATTGACACAAAATTTGATATGTGTATTACGAGCGTAAAGAATATACAATTTAATGGTTATATTTTTAAAATACGTAATAATATTGATTTTATTTAGTAAGATTATAGCTTGCAACCAGTTTTGTAGCTAAACTTTGTCCTTATAAAATATCATTTGTCATACCTTAACTGTTAAACTCATTGGCAAAGTGAGCTTTGCCAATAGATTTCATCAACATATTCAGCAACTTCTAGTTGATTGCAATTGTCATCAATACTTGGTCCCTTTTCCTTTTCCAGCTTCATAACTTCACAGCATCCCTCCAATAACTGCAGCATAATACCAAGTAATTGAAATTCACAAGAAAATGGTAAATACATTAGTAAAATATAATGAGTATGCCTCAACCTTTGATCCTGCCATTAATAAAGATGTATAAGATCTCCTCAGTTTCGATTTCCTAGAAATGACATCTAATAAAATACTTGGGTTGCCATTGCCATCAGATGGACGCTGTCCTTTGAGTGTCTTCATGTGGAACCACAACTGCAGCATTCTCAGAAATAGAAGATGTCACTGCTTCCTCCTTGTTCTTGCTTTCAGAGGAGATTGCAACAACAGATGTTGACTTGTTAATATTTGATATGTTCTTGGATTTTGAAGTCCTTTTTAGTGCGACTGAGCAGCCTTAAGAAACCTTAACATGAACACACGATTAAAGAAGTAGCCACTTTAAGACGAAACTTCAATAGCTTAAGAATAAGCCTTTCCTGGAGAGCAAGGCCAAGGTGTATTGTTAGAATCAAGGGCAACTACAAATGGCAGTCATTTTTAGACAAATCATCCACACTAATGGCATGCGCTGTATATTGGTCAATTGGTTAATTGAGGCACATACTTTTCTTTTTTGCTTTCTCTCTTTGCTTTTCCCATACCAGTTATCAATGTATTCTGATGATTTGCTCAATTTCTTCGCTGACAGGTACACTTCAAATTGATTTTAATGCAAGAAACTGTATCTCATGGTGACATTGTTAGACGGATATCTCTCACAAGCTACAATAAAGAAGAATGAATGTAGTTGGTTGGTCTTACTGCACTCTTGCTGGCATCATAATGTGAAGACTTTGCTGTGCCGGTAATATGGGCTTGTTACCAAGTGAGGTATTAAAGTGGTTGGATTTATGTATAAATTGCTAAGATAAAATCATGCTCCGGGTCCATGCCTTAATAATTGGCCAACCCTACCCTACATGGGTGGATAACAGTCACAAATTATGAAGACTGTTGGCATCCAAGGGTATATATTAATGAGTACAACTCACATGCTTCTCATCACAATTCGTTTTTATATCACTAGCTTTTGCCAAATTACATGCTTACATGGCATTGTTAGAAAAATTGTTGGAGCATCCAACCCAAGAGTTCCTATTAGGTGGAAGCTCAACAAGTGCAGAATTCGTACCGAAGTACATCTAACCAATTGTGAATCTCAAATACTCCATATTACGTCCAAGACCCAAATGCAAATGGGCTGGGGCATGGTCCAACAACAAAACAAACCAGACTCTAATACCATTTGGAGCATCTTTTTTTTTTTTTTTTTTTTTTGAGAATATTTTGGAGCATCCAATTGAATGTCAAAAGTTTTAAAAACACGTAATAAACCACCACTCTTACTATAATGGTTCAAGTGGCAAACTATAAATAGTAGAGAAACAAGTGAGCCTATATGAAATGATATATAGTCAATTACAGTCTGTCATGTAAGATAGTTGTGGCAAAAATTGTGACTTTTTATATGGTACTAGATTATTTATTGAGTGATTGTTTGGATAGCATTTTGTGTTCACGTTTTGCATGTTTGGCTAAAAATTACCTAGGTCCCACGTTATTGTTCACAAATCCCACAAAAAGATGAAAAACGCAGATGAATTATTTTGTACTATTCACGTTACTATAAAGCTACAATACTTTCAGCTTAAAAAATCAGCTAGCTTATAATTTCGCATAAGTCTAACACCATATAGCATCCAATTGTTGGGCTAGGGCATGGTCCAACAACAAAGCAAATGACTCTAATACCATTTAGAGCATCCAATTGAATGTCAAAAGTTTTAAAAACACGTAAAAAATCACAACTCTTACTATAACTATTCATGTGACAAATTGTAAATAGTAGAAAAAAAATTGTGAGTTTATGTGAAGTGATATATAGTCAATTACAGTCTATTACGTAGGATAGTTGTGACAAAAATTATGACTTTTTATATGGTACTAGAATTATTCATTGAGTGAGTGTTTGGATAGCGTTTTGCGTCCACGTTTTGTTGAAAATTACCTAGGTCCCACGTTACTGTTCACGAACCCTACAAAAAGATGAAAAACACAAATGAATTATTTTGTATTGATCACGTTACTATTCAACTGAAGCTACAGTATTTTCAGCCTAAAAAATCAGCTAACTTATAAATTATTTTGCTGCAATACTTTCAGTAATAAGTTTTTAGTTTTCAGTAAAATAAGCGGTATCCAAACAGACTCTAAATATTCAAGCTATTAGCTGAAGATCCCAACTAGCACACGAACCTTATCCCATTGCATATCTAATCAATGCGGTACACTCACCCAAAGCAGCCTGTAGATCAAGGGAGTCAATATCGTACTGGAGACTATTTCGGTTTGTCAAATAAATAAAATATTTCGGAACTGGTTAATATCGGTGTACCATTTTGGGATTACCGTTAATTTTATATATTTACATATAAAAATAAATATAAAACTATTTATTTACTTATTTATAAGTTCATTAGTCAAAATCCATATAATTTATTAAAAATATTTATAATTATAAGTGTATATATTAATCAATATGCTAAGCTTTAGTTAAAAAATTAAAATGATAGCTCATTTTAATAATCATAGATAGTTTATCTATTTAATAAATACTCAATAGATAGTTTTTTTAGTTGTTTTATTTAATAAATAATAATATATAATAATAATAGCAGTTGTGGTGCACAACACGTTATCAATTTGACAGATGGTAAAAAATTTCAAAATTTTTGAATAGACACTCCATTAAACTTCAGTACTTCACACGAGTGTGGTGGTCTTGTCACTTGTCAAGGGCACACTTAACCAAATGCTATTACTAGTTCACAACTCAAGATATAGATATGAGGAGTTGGGCAGCTGAGCGGAGAAAATGAAAAGATAAAGAACAAATGTGTTAGGAAGAAGAAAAAGAAGATGGGTGGGGGAGAGACCGGCGAAATATAGTTTAATACCTGAAAATTTTGCGGCAATGCTGGTAATGTCAACTAAACTAAACGTTTATTTTTTCCTCTCCTTTTTTTTTTTGCTAATTTTTTTGGTACCAGCCGGTTTTAAATTTATGGCCAAAATCCGATAAATAACCCGATACAACCGAAACAGACCCGGTACATCTGGTATTTGAACCGGTACGATATAGCAACATTTCTGTACCGGTTTAGGCACTGATACAAAATATACTAGCGGTACCGGCTGGTATGGTACAGAATCAACTCCCTTGCCCTAGATACCTCTAGGTCTGTAATCAATTTGCATGTAAAGACTGAATCTCTAGGTCTAAAATCAGTCTCTACCTACAATATCACAAAAATTTCTGGTTCAGTCTCCAACAACAGTATTTTTAGATACATAAATTTGCATGTAAAGATAATTGAAACAAAAATTAATTCATAATTGGACAGAAACTTGACTTTAAATTGGAGTGATTTTTTTAGAGGAAAATTGGAGTGAGTTTAAAATGTAAAATTCAATTCGGACTATTGATTAAACTCTTTCTTTAACTTCTACTTTAGATTCATAATATACATTATACATGATAATATGATTGGTGGTGTTGGGTTTGCTCACATTCTCCAAAACAAATTAATATGATCAGGAGTCAACTCTCATGATCCATTATCATTTCGCAAAAAAGTTTTTTTAAAAAATTTTATTTAAAGCAAACCCTTTGAATGTAAATTTGGGGCTTCTATGTACAAATCCAGCCAAATCCACATGTTTATTTTGTTAGCCCCAAACGTAAAATTTGTATTTGGAGGCCCAAATTAATTTTGCCTACAAGAAATAGGTTCCCAACTAGGCCAGGAGAAAGAAAAAGGCCCAAGTCTACACTTTTATTATCAACGAATTCAATATTATTCATAAAACTCAGTAAGTTTTGTACTAAATCAGCGCATGACTTCATTGACTTGTTCGAACACAATGAGAGATCAACCGCAAGTAAAATTGCCTTGTTCACTATTCAATGAAATAGAGCATTATAAAATATACCGGACCATTAACATAATACAAATTACAGTGGAAGCTATTTTTACGGAGTATTAACTAATGACATCCACTCCTAATAATAACTCTTTTATTATTAGACCAAAATACCAATCGGTTTCTGGTGTAAGTGAAGACCAGAACCTAAGTATCTTATTCAATCATCAGAGACTTTATTAGTTGAGCTAATTGGAACCCACACAAATAACATAATACAAATTACAGAGAAAGCTTTTTTGACAGAGTATCAACCAGTGACGTCCACTTCTAATAATAACTCTTTTATCATTAGATCAAAACACCAATCGGTTTTTGGTGTAAGTGGAGTCTAGAACTCAAATATCTTATTCAATTATCAAAGACTTTATTAGTTGAACTAATTGAAACCCACACAAAGGAAGATAAGTATAAATATAATTTAATTGATTTCCATATTCTTAACGTCACTCATTTAACCAACCATCAAAAATAAAGAATGTGCTTCACTTTGTTTCAACTTTTATAGTAAGAACGTAAATTTTTTTTGAAGAAACTCAGTGACGTGAAGCCTACATGATTGTATATTAGAGGCTTAGACAAGGCTGTCGTTATTATTATTATTTTTTTTGGGTAAAAGGCCTTTGTTATTTTTCACACCTATAAGTTAATTAGTATCATGCTTTCAATAATGTGGTTGCCACCAACATTATTAAACATGTTATAAGAGAGATATCTTATTAAATTGTTTCATAAGATAATTTTTTTGTGCAAAGAGGGACAATTGAGCATGGAGCTCCAAAACCTTGAAAAATAAAAGAATTTATCCCTTAGAAAAATGTTAAAATATTTTTTTGTTGTTGACTTTAACCCTATGACTTCTTTGTATTAAAAAAAGTGTAACATGTTTTAAATTTTAATATTTAAAAGGATCAGACTTTTAAGGAAGTAAAAGTTATCTCATTAATGAGGATATAAGATTTTTTTCTTTCTTTTTGAGAATCATGAGGATAAGATATAAGTACTTTATAGAGACAATACAAATCTCCAATTTTCATTCTTTATATATATGTGTGTAATTTTTATTTTCGATTTTGAAAGTAACCACTACAATCCAAATTTTATAGTTCCACCCTTGATCGATATGGCTACAACTGTTTTTATATATATATATATATATATATATATATATATATATATATATAATATTTTAAGATAACTTATTATTTTATACTTAATGAGTATGCACAAGTTTTCTAATTTAGTATAGATTTTTTTAAATGACCTTTATGTATTGCAATTTTTAAACTCTCTTTCATATTCTTTCAAGTACTGTCATTATTGTAATTAAATCTCACATGTTTAAATATTCTTTTAGCACTGAAATGAATTTTATATTTTGAATCTTAATTAACTATTGAAAAACAATTAAAAACTTAACAACAACAAAAAAAGAAAGCCTAGTTCCAAATAAAAACAACATTCTATATATTACATTTCTATAAATTAAATTTATTGTTTATAAGTCATAAGAAAATAAAAGTTCTAATAGACACAATCAATTTCTCAACCCACAAATGATCACAGTTGAAAAGTGGAAAAAAAAGAAAAAGAAAAAAAAGGAGCTAATTGTGGCTTCACCAGTTAATGCGGAGGTAGAGAGTAAGTAAAAGCTATTGTGGCGGTCTTGATTTTCACTTTCTGCCACTACTAGTTTTTTTTTTTTTTTTCTTAAATTTTTGTCTGTCACGTATGTGATTTTTTTTTTTTTTTTTTTTAGAATAGGGGAGGATAAACCTAGACTCAATGCTTTGTGATATTTTTTATATCACAATTATGCAAAAGTTGTGATATGTTTTGTCTGTTGCGTGTGTGATTTTTTCTTTATTTGATATAAGGGCGGAGAAACCAAGTTTAGTTTAATGGAAACCGCTGATTATTCAACGGTTGAATTGTTTATGTTTTACTCAGCATTTATAATAATAATTGTGTATGTTTTCGGTGAAGATTATCTAAAGGGAAAAAATTCTGTATATGTTCTCTCTCGGTAAAGATTATCTAAAGAGTCTATGATTCTTTTCAAATGTTGGTGTTATACAAAAGAAAAGAGGTGTACTATAAATGAAATTGAGTATGAAAAATAGGATTTTTTTAATAGTATTTCAAATTTATGGCCTCCGCTCCATAATGATTGTTTTTACTATTATACTAAAATACTAATTAATTTTTTGTGTAAACAGAAATTGAACCTTGAGTTTCTTATTTCATAATAATAAATTTTATCAATTAAGCTAACTGTAGCATACTAACAAATAATAACACATTGCAAAATATATTAAGTTATTTGCTACTCTGTTTATTTTAATAGAAAATTTAATGCGAAAAAAACTTTCCATATTTTTCTATATTTGGTAGAATTAAAAAAAATAAATTAAATGAAAACTATTTTTTAACTTCCTTACTTAGCTTGGGTGATATAAAATTGTTTTATGCTAAAATTTTTTTCTACGTGAAACTTTACTTGCATGGCACACCTGACATTTTTTGCCTTGCCGCCATGTGATGCACCCAGTGGGGTTCAGTGTTTGCGTAGTCGCCTATTGGGGTTAGTGGTCAACCCTCGGCCACGTCCACGTGTAAGCACCTCGCTTTCCCTATTTCTGGAATTCATGGCCACGTCCACGTGTAAGCAATCCAATGGCAATAAGCAAATTTTCTTCCATGCTCGGCAGTCCACGTGTAAGCAAACCAATGGCAATGAGCAAATCTCTTTCATGCTTGGCAGTCACGTGTAAGCAAACCAGTCTACGAGCATTCTCACTCCATTACTCTCCTCTCCGTCTCTACAAGAAGATCAGTTTAATCACTCCAAATTTTGCAAACCAGTGAAGCCCTAAACAACCATGGAAAAGATTCCGCAATCTTCTCCTCCTCTTTCTCTTTCCCTTCCTCCTCTTCAGATGGGGTTCGTAGCTTTTATTTATTTTCGTTGAAAATTTGTTTTATTTTATTGTTACTTTGTGATTATATATGATACCACCTTTCTTCTTCTGTACCAGGGTAGACATTTATGTTTGGATCAAAGTTCTTACAGCTATAGTCGTCTTCGGAACTGCTGTTCTCTCTTTCTATATGGCTTGGAAGAAGTGTAGACCAAACAACAACGTTGCAAATCCTGGCCTCGAGCTTCAGGGCAATAACTCTGGGGGCGACCTTGTTTGAGACTCATAAAGGTGGCAGAAATTCTTTTTTGTTATGCCATATGTGTTTATGATGATAAATAATAGTTACTCTAGTAATCTAGTCCTTGCTTTTCTGTCTTTTCTGATGTCAACATGTCTTAAGTGTTGAACTAGCAAAGGGGCCGAGAGGCCTTCTTCACCTCGTTGTTCCATTCTAATGTGATAAAGATTATGTGGGTAGATTGTATGTATTTCCATGATGTTTGGTTTTACAATAATGTTTCTGATGCTCTTGACTCCCTCGTTCGAAGATCTGGGATTATTTAGTATATGTGACAAGTCCCATTGATAGAAAGAGATCAATAACTTTTGTTTCTTGTCCAACTTAGTCGTTAAGGAATATTGAGACTGGTGAGTCCATCCCTACAATAAGATTTCATTAAAAGGTTTTCTATGTAAAAATTAATTGCATTACTGCTAATAATTTAAACAAGATCATCACGTCCTCTCTCAACCTTCCAAAAGCACTAATAACGATTGTATCAATGACAAAATCACAATTTTCTTCTCCAACTAATAACTTATGCAATGAAGTCTGTTTCTTTTTGACTTGGTCATTTGTATTATAGGAAAACTTGTAATGAATATGGCATTTTTCAGGTTCATGGTTTCAAATAAAAAAATTAAACAGGCTTGATTGAAAGAACCGACAGTGATTTGGATCCCTAAAATTCACGACACATACTATCATCTTGTCATGTAACAAAGCTGTTAATTTATAATAATGAATTATAAATTAACATCTATCATGGAACTTTATAATTTCTCGGGGAATGATCAGATGTGAGATGTGTTTATAATTCTAAGAATATCTTTCGAATGAGACACCCATGGCCATGAGTTTTGATGAAAAAGATAAGAATTTATTGATTGGTTTTTGTGTACTTCCGTTCATAACCAGCTTCTATCTTAAACATACCAGTAAAAGATATATGCTTGAATATAATTACGTCATTATATTAAATTTTTAATTTTTAATTTTTATATAATGAATTTTTCTCACATGTATGTACTGGGGTTAGAATCGTACGGTTTGAAAAAGTGACTCACAGTCACATAGTCACATTGTTGAAATGTGTGTGGTGCATGTCTGCAGGCTATTCGGTCAAAGATTGCGACTCTAATTTTTTATATAAAAAAATGAAAATAAATAAATTATGAATAAATCTAAGGACAAACCCAATCTCACACCCAGTCTATCGTAAATGAGAATGAACTCCTAGTAATAATATATTTTAAATCTCCAAAAAAATAAAATAGTTTAACTTAGATATGAGAAAAGAAGCATTCATTTCACAACCAATTTGCTTGCGGATACACCCAATTTTACAACATATGTGGGTGCCTACTCGTGATTGAATTACAAAACTAGCATACTAGACAACACAAGTACTGTTGAAAAAGAAAATTTATATGCCCCAATCAGACACTTAAGCAAATGTGGATTTAGGTGTGTATTTGGCTGTGAATCTAGAATTTCTCTCCATAAAATGTGATCTCTCACAGTTTTCTTCCTAAGCCTACCAAATTATAGCCCCTCCAATTTGGAGAGAAAAAAAAAAGCATAGAAGAGAGGAGGTGATGGTAATTTACATTCTGAAAAGAGGGCAATAGTGTGGAGTTCGACAATTTTCTTCCCGAACATACCAAATTTTAGCCTCTCTAATTTGGAGTGAAAAAGGATAGTAAAAAAATATTTTCAATCTATTACAATAAGATTCATGACATATAGTATTTTTGAATTAAATTTGTGACATCAACAAATAAACCACATGTAGGCACTACTAAAACCAGCCTAGCCACGAGTGGGTTAAGTCTAATTTCCCTTATATTTTCATATTGATAAAATTCAAAATTTTATTTTTGGACAATGATAACAGTTCATTATCACTTTTTAATTGTCCAGTCTTAGTATTTATATAACCTACAAAGTATTGAGAAAAAAAGAAGAAGAATAGTTACTCTAGTAATCTAGTCCTTGCTTTTTTGTCCTTTTTTATGTGAACACGTCTAAGTGTTGAACCAGCAAAGGGGCCGAGAGGCCTTCTGTTCCTTGTTGTGCCCATAATAATGTGATAAAGATTATGTGTGTGGATTAATTTTATGTATTTCTGTATTTTTCTCTCAGTACATATATAGATAATTGATGTTTGGTTTTACAATAATGTTTCTGATGCTCTTGATTCTCTCGTTTAATCTGAAGATCTGGGATTATTTAGTATATGTTACAAGTTCTATTGATAGAAAGAGATCAAGAACTTTTGTTTCTTGCCGAGCTTAGTCCATCCCTGCAATAAGATTTCATTTAAGGTTCTCTGTTTACAAATTAATTGCATTACTGCTCATAATTTAAACAAAAGCATCACGTCCTCTCTGAACGTTCCAAAAGCACCGACAATGATTTGGACCCCGAAAATTCAGATGGTTTGTCTGAGAGGTTTATGTGATTTGTGTGTAAACTTAAACAGGCTTAATTGAAAGAACCGGCAATGATTTTGGACCCCCTAAAATTCATGACACATGCAAGTTGTATAATATATTAAGGGTCATGCTAATGAATGCCCTTAGGGGCATTCGTTAATAATCCATTTTAAGAAAGTTTTAATATCACTTTTATGAAAAATGAAAAAAGTTGTTAAAATATTAATTTCTTTATTTCATTTTTCCATAAAAAATTTCTTTAAATGGATTATTATTAGGATATTCGTTAGCATTTCTCATATATATTAAAGTAGTGTTAACGAGCATCATATATTAAATATTGTAAATATTATTGTCTGCATAAAAAGAAGAGGTCACGCGACAACCCAACTTCAACTAACATCTATTGATTGAATTTTTACCAACTTCGAGGTAAATTATTACTCCTTCCGTCCCATTTAATTTGTCATATTTGAAAAGTCAAAATTTTTAAGGGAACATCATTTATTGTCTTGTCTAACTTTTAAAAATGTATTAGTTTCCAAAATTACCCTTAAATAAAGTTGATTTTCTTTTCAATTGAAGTAGTTTTGAAAATTAAATAGGGATATAATAGGAATATTAGTAAATTAATGACTTTTATTATTAGAAACAGGACAATATTTTGGGACATCCTAAAATAGAATAGAGGATAAACTAAATGGGACGGAGAGAGTATAAAAAAGGGCAAGCTTAAGAAACATGAAGTCTAGGAGTACTTATTTCTAGTCCTTTGATTTGTTTATTCTTTTTCAAAATGGGTATGTGACGATGTAATCATGTCAAATATCCTTATTATTGACAATTAAATAATGCTCATATCATTCCTCAAAAAATAATGCTCGTATCATATGCATGGGTCATTGCTATCTGTATTTTCTAATTAATTAATTTATATTATTTTGTTTTCCAACGTTTTTGGACACAGAATTTTCTGTTTAACTGTCCAATTAACTTCAATATCCAATCTTAATATCATCTTGTCATGAAACTAAGCTGTTAAAATTTCCTAACTTCATCATGTAGACAACTTTTGGTTTGATTATATTGTGATTCTTTTGAGTCTGAAATTAGATTCCATTATAAAAAATAAAAATAAAAAGTCTAAATAGCTTGTTCAAATGTCTATTTTCATCCAGAAACATCTTAAAAGCTACTCGTATTGTTTACAGAGGCTTGGTCTCAGTCAAATCTAATCCACTAAAGGTACTTTTGTGCTGAAGGAACCCTTTCTAAAAAAATGCAGTCTAAATTTAACAATAAGATATGAAATTATTCATTATTAAAAATTTCTGAAGATATGAAATAAAATTAACTTGTTTAATTTCGATGTAGGAAATATTAGTTTATTTTAACGAATTACCTAACTTGTTTACCATTAGCCAACTGCAATGGAAGACTAATTTAATGTTTAGCATCAGCAATAGGTTCATATTTTATGGTTGCTTAAGGGCTGCTTGGTAACGTTGTTCTAGTAACATTATTTGTATTTTTTAGAAATACGTATGGTTGTAAAAGTGTATGTAAATACGTATAATATTGTTTTAAAAACTGAAAATAGGTGCTTAAACACATGTACCAAGCAGGCCCTTAGATTCTTAGGCTATACTCAAAAAGAACTTTGTTGCGGCGCCCAACATCGATCTATCATGGTACTATTTAATTCTTGGAGGAATGATCATATGCGAGATGTGTTCCATAATTCTTAGATTGTTTTTCAAATGAGAAACCCATGGCCATCAGTTTTGATAAATATAAGAATTTATTGATTGGTTCTTGTGTACTTACCATAGTTATTGTGTAAAAAAGATTGCGACTCTAACTTTTTATATAAAAAAATAAAATAAATAAAGTTTGAATAAATCGAAGGATAAATCCAATTTCACACACAATCAATTGTAAATGAGAGAATGAAGTACTCCTAGTAATAATATTGTAAATACATAATTTGTACCTGGACCTAACCGAGTGATGGACTCAAGCCCAAAAAGCCTTATATAATGAAATTTGTAAAGCGTGGGCTTGAAACCTAGGTTTTATGGATATTGGACAACAGATAAGTAGACTAGATTGCCACTACCTACGCAATTAATGGATGAAAAAAACGGAAATTCTCCTCGGACGTAAGCCGAGGATCACTTGTATTGCCTTTCTTTCTTTAAAAAAAATATTAAAACTGAAGATAATGTGTACAATGATTTCTCTATCTCTTCCTCTCTTTTTTCTCCAATTCCCTTCTATAATGCCTTTCTCTTCCTTTTATATCTCCTCCCTTCTTTCCCCTACCTTCCACGTATGGATCAAATCAATGATCCAAATCTTTTTCTCTCCACCGCCCTCTGGAAATCCTCAAATAATAGTTGTAAGGCTAACTTATACTGTTCAGATGTTATTTCCCTATTAATGCGGCCAGAGAGGTAGGTGCAAGGTTTTAATGCAGTGGTAGCAGCCTTTTCCCTTGATATTTCTCATACATTCTTCCTCTCTATAACAGTGTGGAACACATCTTTACCCACCAAATCTTCCAGAATTCTCTCCCCAAACATCATGACGTGTCATACAATCTTTACTTGACTTAGCCGAGGAGATGCCTCTCCTCGGACAACCGCATCACCTTTCTAGCAAGAGCTGGCTTGTGGGCCTCAAAGCTCTGCTCGGATAGCTCACACTACCACCCAAGCCCAAGACCTAAATGCATATTTTGGCCATTTTACCCCCATAATAGCCCTTAAAACTTCGTTTTTCTCCCCATCTAGAAGAAAAGTGAAGTTTTGACACAACACCACAACCTTCACACACTTTTCAAATCAGCACGCGTGAAAACATCATCTCGCCTCTTTAAGCCGTTACTGACCATTTGAAATTCGCCAGCGCGAACTAATTGCTGTAAGTAATGCCCTGTCCCCCACTCCACGATGCGGTGCACATCCAACGGCTCGGTCTTTCTCAAATTTGGCGGGATAATTCCCATCAATGCCGCCTCGTACACCAAACCTTAGGAACCGAAATTCAACCCCTTACTTCAGAAATCAATCAAATCTCAAAAGTTCCTATTCTCTCTCCTCTCAAGAAGCTCGCAAGCATTGTCTACCTATTTCCCGTAAGTTCTCAATCTTTTAGCTTATGTATCCTCAGCTATTGTTCTCGCCCATTAGTAATCCTTCACCTCTCTAAAATTTCACTCTTGCCCCCACCAAATGGGTAGATTCAAGTGTCTAGTAGATATCGATGCCAGTATAGAGGGTTTTCAGGCTAAATACCGTATTCCTCAAACGTAGGCTTAAGATATTGCTCCCCAGAGGCCATAGCTGACGATAGGGAAGAAGGAGAAGTTGTCATTCCCATCATCGCATTCTTAGAGGGGGGATGACACTTCCCATATAGAGAATGGGGAAAGCCGTGGTCTGACTGAGGTGCACTGTACGCAGGCCAGTTGGTCTCTTGCATTGAAATTAGATGGGGCTCCAATTTTTTAGCCACTCCTGCATAAGGGAGTTCAAGCAAGGACATGGCCATCACTTGGCGAACGTTCTAGAACACCTCTTCTTCTTCCAAAGGACATGGAGGCTTTGGAGAGTATAACCCAACCCCACCTTTTCCTCTCCTTAAAGAGAGATTTGGCTTTGGTGTATCCTTTAATTAATTCTTCTCTCACTGTTTTCATTATCTTTCTACATAAAGTCTTTCATACGTTTTTCTATTTTATTTCCGCCATAATGCATTGTTCAACATTTCAACGCAGGCCATCCAAGAGGTTTTTGTCGTGAGAAGTGGGTGGAGGACTCTCGAAAACAGGCTATGGCTGAACTCCAGGTTAGAGTCGAGACCGAGAAAGCATTAAGCCATGCCGAGGCAGAGAAAGAGGATCTGGCCAAAAAATGGCAGACGAAAAGAGAGAGAGACATAGTGTCAAGGCTGACTAAAAATTACCAAGGCTCAAGTAGAGGGGCAACGTAAACTGCTGCACCAAAAAAGAAGAGGATCTATCCAAAGCTTAGCAGGAAAATTAGACTTAAAAAGGAACTTGCTGAAGCCAGGAAGAGGCTCATACCCTCAGGGAGACCATGAAGGCTACCAAGAAGGCTTCTTACAATGATGGGGTTGAGGCAACAGAACCCCGACTAACCGAGGAGTTAGTAGAATTGTGTAGGGTACTGCCAACAAGTTTGGGTAGAAGCCCTAACGTGGCAGAGTCCCGACTACTTCCTTCTAATGGCGAAAGGCCGAGAACATTTAGATTCCTCAGGACATCCGAGTGATTGAAGACCTTCCTCCCATTTCACTACTTCCGAAACAGTGCCTTTGACACAGCCATCCATAATTCAAGAACCTATTCCACCTTCTAAAGAATTTGCTGGTTCTGATAAAGAAAAGAAAATGTGATGAGGATGGGAAGCGCCTAAACGAGCATGCTGAGCCAATGCTCCTCCACCAGTGGCAAGGACAAAGGAAAACAATCCAAGCCTCGTCCAAAAGTGAGCCTAAGAAGCAAGGGAGGAGGACAAAGTGAAAGAGGTTGCAAAGAGTCCAACCAGACCTCCACTTAAACTCAAGGCATAGGCCATCTAGGACTTTTTCTTTATGTAGCTTTTTTTTGTTTTAGGATTTTATTTTGATCCTTTTTAGAACTTCATTTCCAATGTAAAATTCAAAAGATTGCTCTTTAATTTATATGACACTTTCCTTTATTGAAATATTATATCTTTTACCTTAATACACCTTACATGCATAGCACGATTGACTTAATATTCCCACGTACAGGGAAATCTTATATGCCTCAGTCAATACTAGTAATCTGACATGAAACTACGCTCACTTTATCAACTTATATCATCAGCAGATAAACTATGTATTAAACTGCAATATCCAAAGTGAAACAGCTTATAGTTAAATATGTATAATATATCTGAACTTAAAAACAAGATAAATATAGTTTAAGACTTGATTTGATGTTTAATTTGGCCTAAGAATCCAAGCATATCCAAATCATGTCTAATATATAGGAGGATAAACTGAAATGTTAATTTTCCTAAAGTAGATGATCCGAGGACCAGACGTAACTGAGGTTCTGTTTAACACTTAATAATATTTAATTTCCACAAGGTATGTGGTCCGAGGAGCCAAGTATGACCAAATTTCTATTTGATATTTATGAAAACGAATTGAAATGTTAATTTTCCCAAGTAGATGATCCGAGGACCAGACGTAACTGAGGTTCTGTTTAACACTTAATAATATATCAATTTTCACGAGGTATGTGGTTCGAGGAGCCAAGCATGACCAAGTTCTATTTGATACTTATGAAATAATGAATGAAACACAGAACAATGATAATAGCACAAAAATGGCAAAAGTGTCTTTCATTAATAGTAGTACCTTCGTAGGTTATTTAGATTCTAAGGATGTTGTACAACATTTTCATCTAAGTCTGCTAGACGATATACCCCTATGCCCGCTACAGAAGTGATTCGGTATGGTCCTTCTTAGGTAGGTCTTAACTTTCCCCACACTGGGTTCTTGGCATTACCCAAAACTTTCCTCAAGACTAAGTCTCCAGGTGCAAGTGACCTTAACTTCACATGAGATCATACCCCCGTTGAGCTTATGCTAATAATAAGCTAGTTGAACCCATCTCATTCTCTCGTCGTTCCTCAACTAGGTCCAAACCTTTCTCTAGTAAAACATCATTATTACTTGGGATGAAAGAGCTTGTTCTTAAAGTCGGAAACCCAGTTTCTAAAGGGATCACAGCCTCCGCCCCATAAGTCATGGAGAAGAGCGTCTCTCCCATGGATCTACGTGGAGTAGTTCGATATGTCCATAGAACATGTGGCATTCTTCCACCCATCTTCCCTTCGCGTCATCTAGCCTCTCTTGAGTCCACTTACTATAACCTTATTAACTGCCTCGCCTGCCCATTACCCTGCAAATAAGCTAGAGTGGAGTATATACTCGTGATACCTAGATCACAACAGTACTTTCTGAAAATTTTACCATCAAACTGCAAGCCGTTGTCTGAATAAGAGTATGAGATATCCCGAATCTAGTGACAATGTTCTTCCAAACAAACTTCTTTGCATCCACATCCCTAATATTTGACAAACGCTCAGCTTCAACCCACTTGGTAAATAATCGGTTCCTACGAGCAACCATCTTTTATTTTCCACAGCCTTTGGGAAGGCCCTACTATATCCAATCCCCATTGAGCGAATGACCAGTGACTAGACAAAGGGTTAAGTACACCACTGGGCTGATGGATGTTAGGAGCAAACCTCTGGCATTGATCACATTTTTTCGCATAATCCTGGGCCTCTCTCTACATGTTGGGCCACCAATACCCCTAGGTAAGAGCTCTATGAGCCAAAGACCTTCCTTCTGTGTGACTTCCGCAAATCCTTTCATGCAATTCTTCCAAAAGTAACTCCGTTGCTTTAGGGTGTATACACAACAAATATGGCCCAGAAAAAGAGTGTTTGTACAACTTTTGATCCTCAGACTGCTAGAATCGAGGTGCCTTCCTGTGTATTTTGTCTGCTTCAAATCTTTCCTCGGGCAGGATATCACTCTTAAGAAAGGATATTAGGGGTCCATCCAACTGGGTCCGAACCTAACTTGATGAATATGAACGGCATCAGCAGCCGTCCAAGTAGGTTTCAACAAGTCTTCAACAAAAATGACTCGGGGTAGACCCTTTACCAAGATGTTGCCAGTGTGGCCAATGAATCAGCATGCGTGTTCCCACTCCTGGATATATGCATCAAGGTAAAAAAAATTAAATTTGGATTGTAAATATCTAACCTTGTTAAATATTCCTGCATTCTCGAATCTCTAGCCTCTACGTCCCTACCACTTGGCCCACGATTAATTGAAAATCTGATAACATTTGGACTGATTATCCCCTCATTTTGTGACCATATCTATCCCGACTAGTGGGGCCCATATTCCACCTTATTGTTAGTAGCCGAGAATCCTAATCTCAATGATTTCTCGAACGTAAGCCCCTTCAAAGAAACAACTAGTCCCACACCTGCTCCTTTTTGGTTCGCTGCTCCATCAACATACACTTTCCAAATCGGAAGTTCCTTGCACGAAATCACGCCAATTGATTTTCCATCCACGTGCCCCCTTTTGCACTTCTTCTAATGAAGGTTCAGTGAATTCTGCTACTAAGTCTGGAAGGACTTGGCCCTTGACAGAGGTGCAAGGCATATATTTAATATCAAAAAGCCCCAGGATAGTTCCCCATTTTGCTATCCTTCCCGAGTAATCAGCACTTCGCAACACCAACTTAACAACAATTATATGGATTGAAAATAGTGAGGAAGCTTACGCGTAGCATGCACTACGGCCAGAATCGCCTTCTCTAACGGTAATAACGCACCTCAACTTCATGCAAAGATTTGCTCACATAGTAAACTAGTCTTTGTATACCATTACGTCCCATATTAAAACCAAGCTGACGGCATGAATGACCACCGCTATATACGCAAACAAGATTTCATCCACCTCTGGCCGAGACATGATAGGTGGTAGAGAAGATACTCTTTAAGTTGTTGAAAAGCTAAGGCACACTTCTCGGTCCATTTGAATCCCTTCCACTTATTCAGCAATTGGAAGAAATGTCTACACCTATCAGCGGATTGAGAAATAAACCTATTGAGAGCAGCAGTCATCCCCGTTAGCTTTTGAACCTCCTTTGGATTCCGAGGAGGTTGCAAGCTATTAATTGCCTTGACTTGTGCCGGATTTACTTCTATTCCTCTGTGAGTTACCATATTGCCTAGGAATTTACCAGAGCCTACACAAAATGAACATTTAGAGGCATTAAGGCGCAACTTGTACTTCCTCAGAGTCTAAAAAGTGTCATTCAAATCTCTCACATGCATGGGCACGACCTTGCTTTTCACCACCATGTCATCTACATACACTTCAATAGTCTTTCCCAGCTACGACTCGAACATCCTAGTCATCATCCTTTGATAAGTAGCCCCTGCGTTTTTCAAACCAAATGGAATCACCTTGTAATGATAATTCCTCGTAGGAGTAATGAAGGTCGTTTTCTCCCGATCATCTAGTGCCAAAGGTATTTGGTGATAGCCTGGAAAGCATCCAAAAAACTCATCTGAGGATTTCCAACTGTTGCATCCATCAACTGATCTATGCGAGCATTGGAAACGAGTCCTTAGGACAAGTCTTGTTCAGTGTGTGAAGTCCACACACACTCTCCACTTTCCGTTCTTCTTCTTCACCACTACTATGTGCGCCAACCATTCCGATAAAAACTTCTTTAATTGCCCGGCCCTTTTGAGTTTGAGCACCTCTTCCTTAATAGCCTCAACATGTTCTTTAGAAGAATGCCGATGTGGTTGCCTCTTCGGGACAACGGTAGGATTAACGTTCAAATGATGGTAAATGAAACTTGGATTAACCCTAGGGCCTCGTAGGATCCCAGGAAAATACGTCGATATTGTTTTTCAAAAACATAACCAATTCCATCTTCTTTTGATGTGGTAGCCAAACACCAACATAAAGAACTTTTCAGGATCATCGCCTATAAGAAATCTTTCTAACTCTTCACATGTTGCCTTCTCTGCTATCACCGCACTAGGTGCAACCAGAGACGTTAACTGCTATAAGTCCTCCGTAGCCGAGACTGAGGACTCTGGTTCGTCGATGCAGTATTGTAGCCGATATGCATTGTCTTGCTACTAATTAGCCCCCAATCCTCAGAGTAACCACCAGAGCATCGTCATGCGGCTGAATGGTCCCAAACTTGTCTCATCTAAGAACCCAAAAAAAGTGGAGTGCCCCCTTTAATCCTCTTCGACCTCGAGCCAGACTCCTTGGTGACAATATGTGACATAGACATTACCCTAGTAAGGCAGAATCAGTCCTCCAAAAGCAGCAAAAATGACATTAATCGTCCCAAGGAGGCCAGGATGAGCTATTCCTCTGATTAATCGAACCTGAATGGCTTCCTTGTCCATTGAGCTGATACAAAAATTGCTTCAACTTTCCTTCACTAACCACTGCTCCAAATGGTTCTATAGTGTCCGACAATTCTCGATGGTATGACCTACGTCCTGATGATTGGCAAATGAGATTCTAATTTCGCTTCGTAGGGTCCCAGCCATCTTGTTAGGCCATTTGAAGTATGGTTCCTTCCGGATCTCTCCAGCAACTGATGTACCAGTTCTCGGAATACGGTGTTGACTGCCTGAAGAGTGGCTGAACCCGATTGCCCAGCGAAATCTCTCCTCGGCCTATTGTTATTGTATCTATCCGACCTGAAATCCCTCCCTGAGGAATAACCTTCGCTTTCCCCTTTCTTTGCTGCTGATCTTCTTTAACCTGTTTGTACTCGTCAATACAATCCATAAGCCTACGTACACTCCGTACAAGCTTTTTAGTCAGAGATTTTCTAAGTCGTGATCAATTGGAAGGCCTACCTTGAAAGTGTTAATCGCCACCTTATCAAAATTACCATCGATTTCATTAACATCTCCCAGTATCTATCAGAGTACATTTTCAAGGTCTCTACTGTAGGTAATGAATTGAGAGCCATATGCCCTAGTGAGCTCTATGAAGGAATCAATAGAACCCACCTTCAGGCCGTTAAACCATCTCATAGCAATAGTCCCAAGCTAGAAGGGAAGACTTTGCACATTAAGGTTTCATTCTTAGAGTGTACCGCCATCCCCTGATTGAAATGACTCACGTGCTCCACTGGGTCCGTTTTGCCATTATAGATGGTGAACGGAGGCTGAGTGAACCGTCATGGAAGCTTCCCTTCTCGATCCGTTGAGAAAGGTGACTTGGAGATCTTGTGCAAGCTCTACTCATAGCATCGTTTCCCAAGCCCCTAGAGGAAGACTTCTTATCCCTATGACCAGGAAGATCGTCTTTCTTGTACGAAAAGTTTCGCTATGAAGAGTCTTGGACCTCGGCCTGAAACTACTACCTTAAGAGCCCTCAGAAGAAGGATCAGAAGAGATGGTGTCCGCCTCCGTCTCGTATGGCTCAACTTTTTCTTAGGTGATCAATGTCCTTCTGCGTGGCCTTCGCATCATCCTTATGGGGGGCTCTACTTCCATTCCGCGAACGACTCCCACCGAGGTGCACCGTATGTACACTACCCTCTCGATCCCTCTCATGTTCAAGATGTTGGAATTGATCCTCACGCTGAAACCCCTGAGACTCTACATGATGCACATCTGAGCCTGCCATAGTGTTCCAATTCCTTAAACACAAGATTTTCCATAGACGGCGCCAATTTTAAGTGCACAATTTGTACCCAGACCCAACCAAGTGATGGGCTCAGGCCCAAAAAGCCTTATACAATGAAATTTGTAAAGCGTGGTTTGAAACCTAAGTTTTATGGATATTGGACAACGGATAGATGGACTAGATCGCCACTACCTACGCAATCAATGGATGAAAATAACGGAAATTCTCCTCGGACGTAAGCCGAGGATCACTTATATTGCCTTTCTTTAAACAAAATATAAAACTGAAAATATGTGTACAGTGCTTTCTCTATCTCTTCTTTTCTTTTTTCTCCAATCCCCCTCTATAATGTCTTTCTCTTCCTTTTATATCTCCTCCCTTCTTTCGTATGGGTCAAATCAATGATCTAGATCTTTTTCTCTCCACCGCCCTTTGGAAATCTTCAAATAACAGCTGTAAGGCTGATTTGTACTGTTCAGATGTCATTTTCTCATTAATGCAGCCAGAGAGGTAGGTGCAAGGTCTTTAATACGGTAATAGCAGTCTTTTCCCTTGATATTTCTCATACATTCTTCCTCTCTATAACAGTGTGGAACACATCTTTACCCATCAAACCTTCCAAAATTCTCTCCCCAAACATCATGACGTGTCATACAATCTTTACTTGACTTAGCCTAGGAGATGCCTCTCCTTGGACAACCGCATCAACCTTTCTAGCAAGAGCTAGCTTGTGGGCCTCAAAGGCTCTGCTCGGATAGGCTCACACCACCAAACCAAGCCCAAGGCCCAAATGCGTGTTTTGACCATTTTACCCCCACAAATATATATATTTTAAATCTCCCAAAAAAAATAAAAGAGAGGAGGTGATGGTAATTTACATTCTCTCCTCCTCTCTTCTTCCCTAGTTTTTACACAATGATATTTTTTTCTTTTTCATTTTTTTCCCCACTTTAAGTTAAAGTTTGGCATGCATTTTTTATACCCAACTCCATTTTTTCCTAATAAAATATTTATAAAAAATATTATTTAATATTAGTCTAAAATTAAATTTCTATGAATAATATTTTTTATTATTTCATTTTTATTCTCAACCAAGAGTTTTCTATTCCTTTATTTTTTTCACTCCCATCAATACTGGCTACTGACAGAAGTCCAAGCTTTTTTTTTTTGGGAGAAAACAGAAGTCCAAGCTTTTTAAGCTTAGACCCTTGCAGCTTTATTTCATTGACTAATGTTGCACTTTGTCACGTACAAACTTACAGAAGTCCAAGCTTTTTTAGCGCTATCAAATTTATCAAGTTTTTTTTTTTTTTTGATAAAAGGGTAAGCTCTTATAAATTAAGATAATCAGATTGGAATACACTCTCCAACTCAGAGGGTAGATCTTCTACCCAAACATCTAAACCTGCAGATGAAACTGCTCTTCTAGCGAGAGCGTGGGCTAACTTATTCCCACCCCACCGCACATGAGAGAAACTACAAAAATGAAACAAATCAGCTTGACGACGGGTTTCCTCAACCACATTCCCATATAACGTGTTGCAGCAAACTGAAGAATTCAAAGCCGAAACCACTCAAAGGCAATCACCTTCCATCACCACTTTAGAGAGGCTTAGTTCTTGCGCAAAAAGCAAAGCACGATGAGCAGCCAAAGCTTCTGCCATTTCCACAGAAAAAGGAAGCGGAATTTTCTGAGATAAAGCCACAATCATCTCCCCATCTGAATCTCTAATTGCCACTCCAATGCCTGCACTACCCAGATTCTCAAACCAGGCAGCGTCATAGTTCACCTTGAAGGCACCCACTGGAGGACGAGACCAGCCCACCTGGGCCCCAGGACCTCTCGGCAAAACAACTGGTTTGTACAGGTCCAGGAATTCCCGAACCAAAGTGGCAGCCTTCTCACCTAGCTCCAGTAGCGGCCAAGTGGGTTGATTCTCCCTCAACCTGTTTCGCCTCTGCCACAAAAACCAAGAGATTGTCAAGAACAGAGCAATCTGAAATCCCGAAGCCTTGTCCAGAATTTCCTCCAATAAATCTTAGGGCCTGTTTGGTTGTGGATGAGATAGGGAAGATAGAAAATAGATGAGAGAAAAGTGGAGAGAAAACTAGTTTTATGAGGGTTCAGTTGGAGAGAAGGTGAGAATGGAAAATTGGTAAGGCCTAGGTATTTTCTCCCTTGATCCACCAAAATTCTATCTCCTTAATTTGGGAAAAAAATAGAAGGAACATGAATAGTTGCATCAATTATACGTTTTTTAGACCCCGTAAACACGAACAAATTAACCTAGTTATTTAGTCAAGTGATTAACTTAGGTGAACTCTCTTTCATATTCTTTCAAAACCTGTCATTATTGTAATTAAATCTCACATGTTTAAATATTTCTTTAGCACTGAAATGAATTTTATATTTTGAATCTTAATTAACTATTGAAAAACAATTAAAAACTTAACAACAACAAAAGAAAGCCTAGTTCCAAATTAAAAAAACATTTCTATATATTACATGGCTATAAATTAAATTTATTGTTTATAAGTCATAAGAAAATAAAAGTTCTAATAGACACAATCAATTGCTCAACCCACAAATGATCACAGTTGAAAAGTGAAAAAAGAAAAAAAAAAAAGAAAAAGAAAAAAAAAGAGCTAATTGTGGCTTCACCAGTTAATGCGGAGGCAGAGAGTAAGTAAAAGCTATTGTGGCGGTCTTGATTTTCACTTTCTGCCACTACTAGTTTTTTATTTTATTTTTTTCTTAAATTTTTGTCTGTCACGTATGTGATTTTTTTTTTTTTTTTTTAGAATAGGGGAGAATAAACCTAGACTCAATAATGCTTAGTGATATTTTTTATATCACAATTATGCAAAAGTTGTGATATGTTTTGTCTGTTGCGTGTGTGATTTTTTCTTTATTTGATATAAGGGCGGAGAAACCAAGACTCAGTACTTAGCGTGTGTGATATTTTTGATATCACAATTATGAATTATGCAAAAGTTTGTGGGAGCTGATTTTGACGAGTTCTTGTGATTTGGACAGGAGAAGTTTCACGTCCCAACCTCCAAAAAAATCTTAGCCACCAATGAGGCCAGGACTAAGAAATCATAATCCAGAACGCGACCTTATAAAGTCATGGCTTTTTAATATTTTACCGTAAAGGTTCGGTACTGTCACCACTAAGAAAATGCAAGAATTACTGTTAATTTTATATTCTTAGTTTTTCATAGTAGCCTACAATGTACCTCACCTAAAATTCCTTTAAAATAGGAGTAATTTAGTTTATTTTGCACCTGACGGAAACCTTAGATGAGTTTGTCTCTAAAACATTATATTAGTTTGCTTCCAAAAGATAAGTGCAACCTCGCCCTCCTATCAAGAGATACTACTAGTTCTTCTTCTTCTTCTTCTTCTTCTTTTCCTTTTTGTTGTTGTTGTAGTTGTTGTTGTATTCAAGAGATAATGCCTTAAAATTATATACTTCATAATTTGTTAAAAAAAACTGAAGGGAGTACTTGCATTGCAAACTCTGTTGATCTCTTCAAATTTAATTCAGAATAATTAGAATACAAAAGAACTTTCTTAGGGGCTTGAACATGCCATCTACAAATTATGTTATCTCCTTGATGTTTAAGGTCCAATGTCACCAAAATCCTCATCTTGTATAAAATCCATTTTGGTATTTTGAACATTAAGTAATTAGAAGAGTAGGAAAAAAATTGAATTTTACATAATTTTTCTAAAGAAATCAAGATAATGAGGTGGTATAAAACTTTCAAATTATTTTGAGTAATAAATTTATATAATTAGAATTAATATATTCAGATTAATTTTTTAAGCTTTCAATATTATCCTTATTCTACTGTTTAGAACATTTGGCGAGTAGCAAGGGCACATAAATTATGACATAGACCACATCTCACATAATTTTTTCATTTTCGACTTTTCAACTTTGACTTATTACTTCCTATAAATTTTTTAAATTTTTTTTTATTTAATAGTTGAAATTAAAGTTATTTTTTGCATATCAATATCAACCAATTGCATTAAGCGCAGTACCTTAATAATTGCACCGGTCCTATCTCCTTTAATAATAATAATAATATAATATATATATATATATATATATATAAAAAAGGTTATTGACTCATTGAGAAAGCACTTTAAAAGATAGCAAAACTCGAAGGCTGTTCTGTCATATCAACCAAATTGCATTAGGCTCAGTATACTTACTAATTGCACCGATCCTAGCTATCTCCTTCAATAATAATAAATATATATATATATATATATATATGGTTATTGACTCATTGAGAAAAGCATTTTAAAAGCTAGCAAAACTCGAAGGCGGTTCTGTCACCCCTCACCCCTCATGGAAAAACTTCCGCTATCCTTTCCTCCTCTTTCTCATTCTCTTCCTCAGAAGGGGTTTGTAGCTTTTATTTATTTTATTTTATACCACCTTTCTTCTTCTGTAACAGGGTAGAGATTTACGTTTGGATCAAAGTTCTTACAGCTATAGTTGGCTTCGGAATTGCTGTTCTCACTTTCTATATGGCTTGGAAGAAGTGTAGACAAAACAACAACGTTGAAAATCCTGGCCTTGAGCTTCAAGGCGTAGGGGAAAACCTTGTCTGAGATTGTGTGTTATGTGTTTGTATTGATAAATAATAGTTACTCAAGTAATTTAGTCCTTGCTTTTCTATCTTTTCTGATGTGAACACGTCTAAGTGTTGAAACAGGAAATAAGGGGCCGGATGGCCTTCTTCTCCGAATGGCCTTCTTCATATCCTCCCTTTGTAATGTAATATGGATTATGAGCTATGTGTTTGTATTGATAAATAATAGTTACTCTAGTAATCTAGTCCTTGCTTTTCTATGTTTTCTGATGTGAACACGTCTAAGTGTTGAAACAGCAAAGGGGCCGAATGGCTTTCTTCTCCGAACGGCCTTCCAATCCTCCCATTCTAATGGCCTTCATAGTCCTGGCTTTTCTATCTTTTCTGATGTGAACACGTCTAAGTGTTGCTGTAGCAACAAATATTTAAAATAAAATATAAAAAAAAAAAGTGCGAAAAGACGTTGTTTCTCTTGGTTTTGAAAAAAATCAAAAATACAAAAAAAAAAAAAGCACCCAACGCTGTCGTTTTGTCCCAGATCAAGGCTCCTATATATTCTTACTTTCCACTCTACTGACTTTTCAGATCTGTTTAGTTGAAGGAGGGTAAAAGGGGAGGATAGAAAATTATAGGTGAAAAAGTGGGAGGATAGAAAAGATTTTAATTTTCTTCATTTTTGCTTGGTTGGGAGTGAAAAAATGGAGAGATGAAAAAAATAAAATTGTATAAATTTACGTGTATACTATTATTAAAAAATAATGCCCAATTAAAACAAAAAAAGTGATAAATAACCAAAAAAAATTAATCACCTAAATTTATTAAAAAATAAAAATCATGTCCATAAAAAAAATCACATCTAAAAAAAAAAAAAAAAAAAAACACAAAAGGAAAAAAAAATACTGGACATGCCTGCCCAGTAATCAAAAGAAAAAAAAGAATAAGAAGAAGCAGGCAACCTGCGAAGTAAATCAAAAAAAAAAAAAAAAGGTATGAAGAAAAGTAATGCGGATGAATTTATTGTATAGGCATTTTCGTCCAAAAATGATGCACAATTTCTCTCCTTAGTTTTCTCTCTATTTTGGAGAGAATTTTTTGGTGGATTTGAGGAGAAAACACTTGAGCCCTACTATTTATTTTCCTTCCTCCCCATCCAACCAAACACACTCAAAAAAGTTTTATTTCTCATTTTCTCTCCAAAATTTTCCATTCACTTTGTTTCACCTCTATACAAACACACCCTAAAACTTTCTCACCTGTCTCTCAAGTCTTGCCACTCAATCACTCTACACACCAGACGGCAGACACCACACCAGGTAAGTTAGATAGTCCTCAACTCTAGCCCATCTTGTTATTCTTTTTTTCTTTTTCTTTTTTTTGACAAAATAGGTAGAAGTATATTAATAAAATGAAAGGGTACAACAATGGGTGGCTCCCACTTGAGCACATCCCATCAAAACAGTACAGCCAAGAGGAAAACAAATATAAAGTATACAAGGTCTCACAATTGAGGACAGCACACTCTTGTTATTCTTGACCCATATTAGTAAGTGATTATGAATTTATAATAACTATTTAATATTTTATGAATTATGATTTATCTCCTCTAATATGAATGATAAATCACATTTTTTTTAGAAACTGATAATCACATATGAATTAATTATTAATTAAGCCTATTATCATGTGAGGAAAAAAAAATACCATACCACTGTATTCCCAAATTACTAAATAACTAGCATTTACTCTATGTATATGTATTGGTACATTTAAAAATATCACAATTATACGGTTCAAATTAAACATTTTTTTAGAAGAGATTGAAATTAAACATGGTATTAGCTTACATTTTTTTTAACCATATATTTCTAAAATATGTAATATAATGGATTCTCATTATGTGTGTATACATATATATACATGATTTAGAATTTAATTAGATTTAGACTCTTTGATTTTTTTCATCTAATAATTCACTTGCCACAAAAATTAAAAAATTAGATGGACTCTTTGATTGAAATTCAATTTATAATTTAATTGAATTTGGACTCTTTGATTTTTACACTCAATAATTCACTTGACACAAAAATTTAAAATTAGATAGGACACATGACGCACAATTAGACTCTAATTAAAATTCAATTTGAATTTGAATTTGATTTTCTCTGACTTTTGGCTATATATATATATATATATATATATATATTACTCCATCCAAATTGTAGGATGGACATGGGTACATGATAATATTTTAGGGCATACTTATGATAATTGACTTAAACCAAAAATTTCCATTAAAAAAAAACTTAAAACCAAAATTTAGAAAAAAAAAACATTTTAAATGGAAATAGTACCAATGTTACTACCTCTATTTTGGCATATAAGAGTATTCGCACGAGCTCCAACAAAAATTTATGTCTAAAAGTCTATTTTAGCATAAAATCTTAGTTTTTTTCTTTTTTCTTTTTACATATTCACTTTTCAAAACATCTTACATCTAATTATCTATTTTACATTACATTTTATTAAAAATATTAATATTTCTTGATTTATGTCTATAAGTCTATTTTAGCATAAACGTCTTACATCTAATTATCTATTTTACATTACATTACATTTCATTAAAAATATTAATATTTCTTGATTTTTTAATTGTTTCTCTTTCTCACACACAACAACCACCATCTATTTTCTTTTCTCATTATCAAGATACAGAAAAAAAAAAAAAAAAAAGAATAAAAACTATATGTGGGTAATTTTTAGACAAAATTATGTCAATTCTACATTTTTTAAAAAAATTATTCACAAACTTATTATAACAGTGTTACAAACACACACGTATTTGATGTACCTTGTGCAAGAAGTTGTGACAAGAAAATTCAAAGAAATTGAGAGGAGTAAAAATGGGTCTATATATTTGGCTTGATATCTCCTCCGATATGCATGTTCCTTTCTTTGAGTCTTTAAAAGTGAGTGGGTTGAGTTGTACCTGTACCTGTACGTCTGTCAAAATTACGCAAACACAACATTTCATTACACATTGTCATTACAACACGGGGTGGCTCCCACTTGACCACATCCATCAAAACAGTACAGCCAAGAGGAAAACAAATATAAAGTACACAAGGTCTCACAATTGAGGACAGCACACTCTTTTTATTCTGACCCATATTATAAGTGATTATGAATTATAATAACTATTTAATATTTTATGAATTATGATTTTCTTCCTCTAATATAAATGATAAATCACATTTTTTTTAGAAACGTGATAAATCACATTATGAATTTAATTAATTAATTAATTAAGCCTATTATCATGTGAAGAAAAAAAGTATCATACCACTGTATTCCCAAATTATTAAATAACTAGCATGTAACTCTGTGTATATGTATTGGTATATTTAAAAATAATCACAATTATGCGGTTCAAATTAAACTTTTTTTTAGAAGAGATTGAAATTAAACATGGTATTAGCTTACATTTTTTTGAACCATATATTTCTAAAATATGTAATATAATGGATTCTCATTATGTGTGTATGCATATATATATACATGATTTAGAATTTAATTAGATTTAGACTCTTTAAATTCAGAACGCGACCTTGTAAAGTCATGGCTTTTTAATATTTTATTGTAAGGTTCGGTACTGTCACCACTAAGAAAATACAGAATTACTGTTAATTTTATATCTTAGTTTTTCATACTATTAACTGTACTGTTAGGTGATGGAATAAAATTTTGACTTTGAAATGAACTTTAACTTTGAATCTTAATAAAAATAAAATTTTATAATTTTTAGGTTTAATTTGGTAATAATAGGTAAATGGAGTCACATGGTTTTCCCATGCCCTTGAAGCAGTCCCTTTAATCCTGCATTAATTTCTCTTGTATTCATACACTAGTATTGGCTTTATTCTATTTCTCAGGTTTTGGTTTTCTTCTATATTCTTAATTGTTCCTTTCTCTGTTCTGCTTGGATGAGGTTTTAAAAAGAGTTGTTTTCATTACACTTTAAAACAAAACAAAACCTGTCCCCCGAAGTCTTCTTGGTTGAACGGCAGGTGAGGAGAGAAAAGAGAAAGTGAGAATCCTCCAATTCAAAGGCTTCAACAACGACCAAGTCCCTTCCTCTCTCTCTCTCTCTCAATCTCTCCTCTCTCTCTCTCTCGTCTCTCTCTCATGGCATTTTATTGTAAAGGTTAGATATTATCACTAATCACATCAAAGAAATATTAATAAAACCCAGAAAAAAAGTATTATCACTATTATTATGTAAATAAAATAATTACTGTTTATTTTATATTCTTTTTTTTTCATACTATAAACTATAATATGATTTCTTAGTGATAACAATTTTATTTGAATATTAATGCAAAATTTGACTAGCTAGTAGGCGCCATTCTACTTGCAAGTTATCAAAGTATTGATTTCCAAGGAGAGGACACAAAATCTCTGTAGAATAGAAATAATTTATAAGTTTAGGTTGATAGTGTTTTCAAATATCGATTCGGACCCAAATTTAGTTCACTTTCTTTATCTCTAGTTTTTTTCCACTGAGACTAGTTTGTATTAAAATATTACAAATTTAAACAAATTATGTTATCTCCTTGATGTTTACGGTCCAATGTCTCCAAAATCCTCATCTTGTACAAAATCCATTTTGGTATTTTGAACATTAAGTAATTAGAAGAATAGGAAAAAAAATTGAATTTTACATAATTTTTCTAAAAGAAATCAAGATAATGAGGTGGTATAAAACTTTCAAATTATTTTGAGTAATAAATTTATATATTTAAAATTAATATATTCAGATTAATATTTTAAGGGATTGCTTTCAATATTATCCTTATTCTACTGTTTAGAACATTTGGCGAGTAGCAAGGGCACATAAATTATGACATAGACCACATCTCACAAAATACATATATATATATATAAAATTCTACTGTTTATAACATTTGGCCAGTAGCAACGGACGTAGAGCACAGATGTGGTATATATACATCAAACGCTGTCGTTTTGTCCCAGGTCAAGGCTCCTCTCTATTCTTTCTTTTCCTCTTTACTCACCTTTAACAACGGTTTAGTTGAAGGGTAGAAAAGTGGGAGGGTAAAAAATTGTAGGAGGGTAAAAAAGTAGGAGGATAGAAAAGATTTTAATTTCTTTTATTTTTGTTTAGTTGGGAGTGAAAAAATAGAAAGATGAAAAAAGTGAAATTGTATAAATTTACGTGTATACCCTTATTATAAAATAATGTCCAATTAAAACCAAAAAAGTGATAAATAACCAAAAAAAATCAATCACCTAAATTTATTAAAAAATAAAAATCATGTCCATAAAAAAAATCACATCTAAGCAAAAAAAAAAAAAAAACACAAAAGGAAAAAAAAATACTGGACAAGCCTGCCCAGTAAATCAAAAGAAAAAAGAATAAGAAGAAGCAGGCAACCTGAAAAAAAAAACAAAAAAAAAAAAAAAAAAAAAAAAAAAAAAAAAAAAAAAAAAAAAAGGTTGTGAGAAAAGTAACGCGGATGAATTTATTGCATAAACATTTTCATCCAAAAATGATACACAATTTCTCTCCTTAGTTTTCTCTCTATTTTGGAGAAAATTTTTTGGTGGATTTGAGGAGAAAACACTTGGGCCCTACCATTTATTTTCCTTCTTCTCCAGCCAACCAAACACACTCAAAAAAGTTTTCTTTCTCATTTTCTCTCTAAAATTTTCCATTCACCTTATTTCACCTCTAAACAAACACACCCTAAAACTCTCTCACCTGTCTCTCAAGTCTTGCCACTCAATCACTCTACACACCAGACGGCAGACACCACACCAGGTAAGTTAGATAGTCCTCAACTCTAGCCCATCTTGTTTTTCTTTTTTTTCTTTTTTTTGACAGAATAGGTAGAAGTATAATAATAAAATGGAAGGGTACAACACGGGGTGGCTCCCACTTGACCACATCCCATCAAAACAGTACAGTCAAGAGGAAAACAAATATAAAGTATACAAGGTCTCACAATTGAGGACAGCACACTCTTGTTATTCTTGACCCATATTAGTAAGTGATTATGAATTTATAATAACTATTATTTTATTTCTGCGTAATCGAAGTCATAGAAATGCTTTGTGAGTCAACAGCTCCACCAAAGCATAAAGTTTGCTTTAGCTTTTTGAATGTGTTAGTGTTTTTGGTTGCTGAAGAAGAAAGAATGTAACAATAGAGAGATGATGCAGGGTGCATTGGGACTCTTCATAGCATGCTTGTTTGCAAAGCAGAGGAGTCCAAGCTGGAGTCATGTGCAGGGTGCATTTTGCAACATAGAGAGATGATGCACATAGTAATGAGGGCTTAAACGTTAGAGCTTCATATTCAACTAAGCAGAGTTTGATGAGGTAGAATGTCAGGTGTTCAAGCTGGGAGAAATTTCCACAAGGAGATACAAACAATCAGCAAATTTAGAATTGCAAGCATATCTAGTCCAGACACCAGACTAAACACACATTCTTTATTTTCTAACTAACAATTAGTAGAGCAGACTTTTAAAAGCTACTAAATACCTTTGAGTCTGACTGAGCAGCCTTAAGAAATTAATCTTAACATGAAAACACAAAAGGAGTAACCACATTAAGACAAAACTTCAATTGCTTAAGAATATGACTTTCCTGTAGAGCAAAGCCAATTAGTATTTGTTAGAATCAAGCATTATTTGTTAGGGTAGCCACAACCTTTATCTCTTTCTTAATTCTTTCAAGTAATATCATTAGTTTTTAATCAAATCTCCCGTGTTTAGTTATTTCTTTAAGTACTATAATGAATATCATATTTTGAATCTCAATTAACTATATATATTGAAAAACAATTTAAAACTTAACAACAAAGAAAAACAAGTTCCAAATATTTTCTACTTTTATATTTTACACATCTATAACTCAAATTCATCGAGCACTGTTAAAATTAAAGGTGCAAAAGGAAGAAACTAAAAAGAACTTATTCTAACATATATTACTCTTTAATTTATTTAGTAAAAGATGTACAATTTAGTTTTGTTATGTTAAAATTGAGAAGCATGTGAATGTTGTATAAGAAATAGAAGTGCCGTACGAGTGTAGCATAATGAGCTTACTACCAGTATAGCATAACTGAGCTTATGCAGTTTTAACTCCATCATCGACAAATTTAAGGGCATACATATAATTCCGCCACATAATTGAAGTAGCTGTGTCCTAGAGGCATTCGTTGCAACTAATGTGTACACAGCACATCAGTCCATCAAATGAAGGTATAAAATTCAATTCTACAATTACAGTTCAAAACAAAATTTCCCTACAATATCACCACTTTCAAAGTAGAGCCTACTATAGGATGGTACAGAATTCAACACTAAAAGGATCTAGAAAGCCATTGATTCCCAGCCATGAAGGCATGCCAGTTAAAAGGGGTGGTATGGTGGTTCATGATTGAGCAATGGTCACATAAAAGCGATGAACTCAGAGAAAGCCAGGCAGTAAATGAAGCTTGTACAACTACAGTTTGGCTCATGTCTGATGGCATAATTTGGGACTTACTAAAAAGTGAAAGATAAAACCATATATGTTCCCCAACCCGCCGACCCACCAAAACCGACCCGATCCAACCCAATCCACTACGTTGGGTTGGTTTTTAGACCTTGGTAGGTTGGGTTAGGTTGGGTTACAAAAAAATGTTTGATAGTGGGTCAGATTGGGTTTGGGTCATAAAATTTCAAACCCGCCAAACCCAACCCAACCCACCCATATATTTAATATATATTATATATTTAAAATATATTATATAATTAATAAATTTTTTAAAATAACTAGCTCTTCCTATCATATATAAAAGCCAATTAGTACACACAAACCCTAGTAAATTACTATTGTTGTTTAGTCATTAGTGTTATTTGCCTTTAAGAAGTTACATTGATACTAATCTTTGGGTTTTTTTAATATATTTATATTTATATTTTTTCTACTCAATTTAATAATAATAATAATAATAATTGTCCAACCCATGGATTTAACCCACCATGGTTGGTTGGGTTGGGTTGAATTTTTTAACCCATCATGATAGGTTAGATCAAAAAATCCTCTCAACCCGACCCATAAACACTGCTATTTTGAACACACACCCAGCACAATTATTTTTATAGTACATGATTAGTCAAGAATTTACTGATACTAAAATTAGAGCACATGCGAATTTGTAATATAATAAGTTAGTTAAATTCTAACATGATATGACAATATTAGCAAGTTTTGAAAAATTATAACATGATATGGAAGATAGGATACCGTTACGACACAGGTACATAGCACCCCAAATAAAGTATCTGTACAACCTAGATCATTATTTTACATGAATAGCTAAGAATTTACTAATACTAAAATTAGAGCACATGTACGTATTCATCTCGATTGAATGCGACTGCTCCAACTTCCAACCCTCGTGCCATTTCCAAACTGAAGCTGAAGCTGAAGTGCTATTGAAATTGATATATAATCACGGTAAATACCATTTATACCCCTCTTTATTACAGTTTTTAAGTTTTATATGAAATTTTGTATTCTATAATTTTTTACAAGAAATAAAAGAAAGAATAAAATGAAAAACTTGACAAGTATTTTTTTTAATATAAAATAAAATGGATAATTTGCTTTAGGTTTTGTTTGGTTTGTGTTAGTAGTGAGTGGAACTCGATATTAACAATTTAACATGTCAATTATATGCACAAAGTTTAAGTAAGGAGTATCGTTCATTCAACTCTTGGCGAAGGGGAGTGTCATTTCATTAATAATTTAGGTAAAAATATTTTATTGCATTAGTAAAATTGAGATTCAAGGGCATTAACTTAATTTATGTAATTTATTATGCTTTTTTTTTATAAAATTTTGAGACATTTAATAAATAACTAAATCAATAAATAAACTAATTTAAGAGCACTTTTTCTTCTTCTTTTTTTTTTTTTTTCCTTTTTCTGAAAATCTAAGGGCACTTGAAGACTAGTTTTGGTCTCATAGTTTAAATAACAAGTCTCAAACCTATTACTTCTCAACCGTTATTTTTTATTAGTATTTTATCCTGTTGGCTATACATTGGGGTTTCTTGGCAAAAATAACATTATTTTATTAACAATTAATAAAGATATTGTTGTAAACAAATTATTTGGGAGAATAACCTATTCACAAAATCATGTTTTAAAAAAAAAAGATATATATATATATATATATATATTGGTTTAGTCAAAAGTTGACAGGACTTAACAAACAATTGAAAATAGAATTTTAGTATTATCACATTTTGCACTAAAATTGCATTTTGAATACAATTCTTTTAAGTGCTACGTCCACAATATTTTCACAATAAATCTTAAGTAGTAGGTTGGTACTGGCTATTACGAGTAAGGAAAAAATAATTTAAGTAGTGAGTTCAAATTAGAACCAATAACAACTTACCATATATGATTTTTTTTTTTATAAAAATGTTGTGTGCACAAAGCTTTTAAAAGAAATTCATTAAAAAAATGGCAGTACTAAAAGGAACTGAAATGCATAACGTATCATTGATTAGCAATGGAGATAATGCTAGAGTACAACATGCAAAATTACAAGTAACTTGGCTAGAGCACAAGACACAAACTTACAACTAGTATCTTGATATGTGAACTGTAATGAAAATCAACACCAATTTTACTATGAACACAAAATAGACATATCAACCACAATACATGGGCAGCAGCAGCTGGCAAATCAAGGCGCTTCCAAGAAATAATTTGGAGAATGTCCAAGATTAACAACCAGCGGAGGTCTATTTCCTCAATTTTGTAAAATCGCTATGAGATAATACTTCAAGGATGAAATTAAGTAGATCTTCCTGCATAACTTTGAGAACAAAAACGCTTTTTGAGATGTGCGGAAGTGATAAAAAGCGGTATGTCATGCAAAAGATTCAAATTGAGCTGAAAATCTCACCTGCATATTTTCCAGTATCATTAGGTTTTTCTGATCTAATTACAGAGAAGCTATCCACACAAGTCAAATCAAAGAGGAAGCCTATCTAAAGGTTTTATTGCTGCAACACCACTGAGATCAGGCCTCATGTACTTCTCATATGAGACTCTCAACTGTCCTTTTCCAGCAGCTTTATGGGATCTTATGATCATCTGTGCGCAATCCCTGCAGAAATCAAATAAACATAATTGAGATTCTAAGGAGAGTCAAAAGTGAAGAAGGTGCTAAATCTTAAAAATACCTCAGTTGGGACTCTTCATAGCGTGCATGTTTGCAAAGCAGAGGGGTCCAAGCTGGAGTCATGTGCAGGGTACACCTTGCAACATAGAGAGCTGATGCACATAGCAATGAGGGCTTAAACTTAAGAGATTCATGTTCAACTAAGCAGAGCTCGATGAGGTAGAATGCCAGGTGTTCAAGCTGTGAGCAATTTCCACAAGGAGTTACAAACAATCAGCAAACAAACTGAGGATTGCAATCATATCTAGTCCACAGATTAAACAAAATCTAAGCATTTACTAACTACAATTAGTAGAGGGGACTTTTAAATGCTACTAAAATACCTTTGAGTCTGCCTGAGCAGCCTTAAGAAACCTTAACATGAACACATAAGGAGTAGCCACATTAAGACGAAACTTCAATTGCTTAAGAATGCGCCTCTCCTGAAGAGCAGAGTCAAGGTGTTTAGTTAGAATCAATAAAAAGTGCAACTTTAAATGGCTTTTTGACAAATCATCCACATCAATGGTTTGTATACAAAAAGTAAAAAATCAGCAAAGTAACCAGCAACGTCTTATATATATTCCCAGAAAAGCAGGATCATTTGGACATATGAACTCTGTAAACATGAGGCCAATCATTTTGTGCAGATTTTTAAGCAAAAAACGATCTCCCAGCGGGAAAGAAAGCCAAAAGGCAAGTTCATCCTCATTGTATACTCCACAATCTAAAGAAAAGAGGAAAAAGAACTTGTAAAAGAATGCTCATGAGTGGACATTAGCATACCATTGCAAGCATTTGATCTCTTGTGTACGACTCGGCTGAGATGCTGATTAAATCCTTGACCTGTATTGAAAGGAGCACGCAAAACTTATGACATTAAAACAAGTTGTGATGAGAAGCATGTGAGTTGTACTCATTAATACTTACCCTTGGATGCCAAAAGTCTTCATATTTTGATGCTAGCAAGAGTGCAGTAAGACCAACCAACTGCATTCATTCTTCTTTACTGAAGCTTGTGAGAGATATCTGTCTAACAATGTCACCATGAGATATAGAGTCTCTTGCATCAAATCAAATTTGAAGTGTACCTGTAACAAGAGTGATAAAATTTTCAGTGAAGAATTGGGCAAATCATCAGAATGCATTGATAACCACTATGGGAAAAGCAAAAAGAGAGAGCAAAAAGAAAAAAACATGTGATCAGAATGCTTTGGAAGAAAAGATATGTACCTCAATTAACCAATTGATCAATATGCCCCGCATATGAGCTGTAATGTCTGTCTGAATTGACATGTAATTTTCCATTGATGGATTCTGTGCCTGCAGTCAAGCCAATTAGCATTAGCAGATCATCAAGCTGAACCAGTTTGGACAGTAGTGCTAGAATGCCAAACTCAGACATTAACTAAACATAAACAACGTGAATAATGTCATGTCAGTCAAACACATTACTCCTGTTTGAGGCAACCATGAAAGTGTAAAGCTCCTCTTGATAAGATCTAGCAAAAGAAACTGTTTGAAAAGTCATACTCGATTTCGATTTATTTATTTAAGTTTATAATAAAAAGGATTATTTAGAAAATTGGTAGACCTTTTAATTTTAGAGAAAATGTATTAAAAGCTGTCTCCTGAAATAGTTGGAATTTCTAAGGTGGACAAAACAAAATGCAACAGAGGGAGTACAAGTTACCATCTGTTTTCTTCATAACTTTAAAAATATGAGTGATAAATCAAGTAATCTCTTATCCGACTGTCTTGTCATAAGATACAGATAATTAAAAACTAAAACTGAGAATATATGCCACCGGCTACTTCAAAAAAACATAATGGATTTGCTGTAGATACCCACAGATCCCTGGTAGATTGGGATCCCATTCCTTTGATTTCATTCCTCTTTCTACTTTATCAGTTCCCAAGCTATTGCATTACAACACTTGAGAAATATAATGTAAAAAGTTTGTTAACCATACTATCCTGACCAGAATAAATAAAAATAAAATAATTTAAATTGGTAGAAGAACGAAGCAATAGATAGGAAGACATTATACATCACCTCTGCAACCCAATAGTACTGATAGATCTCATCAACATATTCAGCAACTTCTAGTTGATTGCAATTGTCATCAATACTTGGTAGCTTTTCCAGCTTCATAACTTCACCACATCCCTCCAGTAACTGCAAGATAAGACCAATTGTAATTGAAATTCACAAAAAAAGGGTAAATACATTACATTAAAATATAATATAGTATGCCTCAACCTTTGATCCTGCCATCAATAAAGATGTATAAGATCTCCTCCGTTTCGATTTCTTGGGAATGACATCCGATACAGTACTTGGGTTGCCATTGCCATCAGATGGAAGCTGTCCTTGAGTAGCTTCATGTGGAACCACAACTGCAGCACCAGCAGATGGAAGCTGTCCTTGAGTAGCTTCATATGGAACCACAACTGCAGCATTCTCAGAAATTGAAGATGTCACTGCTTCCTCCTTGTTCTTAGAGGAATTTGCAGCAACAGATGTTGACTTGTTAATATTAATATGTTCTTGGATTTTAAGTCCTTTGCGCAAGGGTAGCCTGGAGTGTGGTCTTCACAGTTGGCTGTATCATTAATAATATTAGAAGGGAATCAAATTGCTGATACTAATAAAACATATTGACACATCTAGTAAAGATAAACTGATTGATTTTGATATTATTGGTTTTTAAGAAACAAAAGTTGGATTCTCTGGTAATTATTGATAAAGTAAATGTAAGCCCAATATCAAAACAACATGGAGCATCATTAAAATTTATAAAAATTAAACTATGTAAAAAAAATGTCACATACCCTCACAGATTTTCTTGTCAATGCGTGAGCCTCTACGTTAGTTTTGCCCCTGGCATCATACATGCAAATTAAATTAGTATGTAGAAATCTCAACCTTATCCAGTTAACCATCCTTGGAAACTGAAAAAGAAAAGGTGATATTAAATATATTTGCTTACAATTGCAAGTACAAAGTAGTAAAATGAGATTATTAAAGCTGAAAAGGCATGTAAAGTTTGTGTGTTCCTGTTTCTGAGAAAGGAAAAGAAAAACAGAATCCAAACTCTACATAACAGCCTGACATTTCCTTTTCTCTAAAAATTTGGAAAGACACAAATTGCTTAAAGTCATGTGTCGCATCTACAAGAAAAAGAAAAAAAAAAAAGATTTTGACCACACGTCCATCAGTTTAGGCAAAGAAACAGAACAGTAGTCATATAGGTGAAATATTCACGGTGTAAAAATGCTCTATATATATATATTAACGTTATGCAGAATAGTTTTAGCTAAAGAGTATGACTGGGAAATCCAAAGTCAAGCTAGAATCACATTTTCTGCTTGTGTAAGGTCAAATATATAATTGCAGTAGATTTTTTTTTTTTTTGATAAATAAATTTTTATGATCTAAAACATATAATTGCAATAGATCTAAATGCTTTAATTAGCAGTATTAACATATAAATACACTCCCATGCCACGTGCAAGCCTTACAGACTAGAACACTAAGGGCAAGTATACTGCCATTTCATTTATGCAGAAGCAGAATTGAATGAACAACTAGCAAGATTATTGGAAAGATTTTCAAGTACATCTAAACAGGCTGTGAGATAAAAATGCTTGTATGTATCATTGTTACTCACATTATTAGGAAGCCATCACTCATTCGATTCTGCCAAAGATGGCTCCTATTGTTTATCCGGGATGCTACTTTCTTGCCAGCTTTAGGAACTGAACACAGCAATAAAATTATTAATGACAAAAAAAGAAAAAAGAAAAATCAACGCGGATTTTGTTGAGCATAAATGCATAAAATGATAACAGCTGGCCCATTTATGAACAATTTTCTAAAATTTAACATTGTAATTAATTTAAGAAAAGATATACATATGATGCACAGTAGACCGCATCATGTCTACAGGTACTGGCCAACTAAAGGATTAACTAAAGCCAACAACACATTCTGATCAGTATGGCTCTTTGCCATTGCACGTAAAGAACTAGGCAAATAAGCATAGCTAACCTGGATATCCACTTCTTTCTTTGCCCTTGCCAGAACTTTCAGCATTTTCCTGCAAGTGAAATAGATTCAATATAAAAAAGAAAAGGAAAAAATATTTAGCAACAAGAACCTAGAACTGGAGAAAGAAACAAAACATTAGGAAAAGCAGAAGAAAATTCTGCAATCCAGATCTTTATTTAAAATAGGAAAAGAAAAGAGAGAGAAAGAGAGGAGGAGGAGGAGAATCACAACCACCTTTTGGATATTTGTCTGTGCCTGGGTCACCCTCTTTAGCACCGGTAAAGACTTCCTTCAAGCAGAGAGTGACAATAAAAATTGTGTCAACAGCAAATACAAGATTTATTCATGTCACATAGAACATAGAATATTTGAAGGATACCTATTTGATATAAGAGAAGTTCTTATAGTCCTCCTGATAAATAAAAGAAAGTGTCATGAAGAGAATGTCCACAAATATAAGTTCTAAAAGACATGAGCCACATACAAGTTTAAAAACACTCATCAGCAAAGAGCCTCCAAATGAGAACGCTTATTCTAACAATATAAAGGGGGGAAAAGAAAAACCAGGGTTACAAATACCTGTCATTGGTAACAACAGAATCATGGCTTTGACCCATGGTCTTGTTCCTGAAAGAATCTGAAGAGGCCTCTAATGTTTAAAACTTAATATTTTTTAAACCAAGTAACTACCTATTGAAATACAAATCATAGAAATAACAATGGTAAAAAGGATTTTAAATCACCTCTCTTGGAAGTGTGTACATCACCAACACCTTGACTTACATTTTCCTGCATTTTGCCCTTAATTAGAACCCAAAAAAAAATCAGCATCTCTTGCAGGAGAAAAATAAAATAATTCAAAAAAAATAATGCGAAGGGAGGAGAGATTTGCACTAGTGACCTCTGCTTTATAAGGCATGGTCACTAGTTGATTGTGCTATCCCTTCGGATTATTTACTAATATATACTAAGAAATGCTTATAACCAAGGCAGAAAAAGGAGTTTTTTGTAAACTTAGAAACATCATTCTTAATAAGTCAATAAGTTGTGTTAGAAACAGAAAAACAACTGACTTTACCAAGCTATCATATTGATTTTAATTTCATGGGCATCCTTACAAATAATAGATTTTGGAAACTAAGTCCAAACCCATTACCTGGAAATTCCAAAGATTAAGAGAAATCATTCTTTTACTTTGCCCTTCCCAATTATGATATGCATTTTTTTTATTGCAAGAGATTCTTCCTACCCTCTTGTTTCAAGATCGTCAATTCTCATTATTTAAAATGTGTGTGTGCGTGTATGTGTGAGCGCCCTTCTAGTAATAGAAGAATTAACTAAAAATCAGAATATGATCCGATGTGAGTTTCATATATCAATTACCTTCTCTAAGGTTATCATTTCAAGATACTTGCAATTTTTTAAGAAGGGGACTTGATGCAGTTTTAAAACCATTTTTTCACCATTTAGAAATGAAGCAGTAATTAAGCAAGTTTTTTAATCTGATACTTTGTTCATCATTTTTTAATAGTACATTACACATGCACCAATGGGCTTTGAACCCGCACCCTCATACTCGGCCATTCTTGTGTGAAACAGAAGTTCTGTTTGAGCTAGAGTTCATTGGCCTATTCCATTCTTCATTCATCGAAATGGTATACAAGCAACAAATCTTGATACTTTTTAGCAACATTTATTAAGTACAAATACCATTAGAATAAATGAGTCAGCACAACCGATTAGAATGTTTTATACCTTTCTCATAAATATATTATAAAAATAGACAAAAAAAGCAGAAGATCAATGCAATGAAACTATAAAGGAAGCTAAGAATCAATACAAAATTATTTCAATCGGTTTTGGTTTCTATACCGTAAAGGATTTCCTTGATGACACATTTATAGTCCTTCCACCTGGACCCATGGAAACCCTAGAAAGAAACAAAACAAATATTGTACTTGATCAAAAAAATTTACTAGCATGGAGAAACTAAAAAGAAAAAACAAAAAAATAAAAGACGAAAGAAGATCCAGAAAGACCCATGAAAACATACTAAAGAATAGTACTATATTTTCTTTTACTAAACCATTTTCATAATCATGACTGCTATGATATAAAAATCCTGAACTACAAAACACATCATTTTGACATGCATGTAGATGAAAAAGAATGATTACAAGCCTGCTAATCAAGGTTTAGAGTACATACCGTTGCAAAGATGTTCTTTCACTTTTACTTTTCCTGCAATGCAATAGGTCATGTAGCTTTAGAACTCTACTAGTTCCAGGGCCAAAAAGGCTAAAAACCTATAATAGCATTCTGTTCCAATTTTTTTTTTTTTTTTTTTTTTTCATAAGAAAGGGTAGTATCAGAAATTATTTCAAGGGGCAGGAAGCAGCAATGGGAAATTCTCTCCCCCCAACAACCCCTCTTCTCCAAACAAAGTTTCTCTCCAAACTAGTTTGGAGAGACCTACAAACTCATTATATATATTTATATTGAGTGTGAATTTTGAAAATCTAACCGATAAATTTCATGTTCCTTATGTTCTTAACATGCATATCAAATTTCGTTCAAATTGGATATTATTTACTATTTGATCAATTAACTTATTTTTTATATAAAACTTTATATTACAAAAACTAAAATTATAACATTTATTTGATGACATAGCAATTGATCTTTGATTTTCTTGAAATTTGTAAGCATTAAGGATGTAATAAAAGCATGCAATCTAACAGTTAATTTTCAAAATTCACACTCAATATAAATATATATGACGAGTTTGTAAGGTTTCTCTCCATACTAGTTTGAAGAGAAACTTTGTTCCTCTCCTCCCACAAAAAGGAAAGAACAATAATAGTAAATTAGGAGGTAATTTTTTCAAAATGAAAAGATACTCACGTAAGCTTGAGGCTGACCGGAACTGCCTTCCTTGAAGAGTTTCCCTGGGCATTACTGACATCAGCAAGTGCTTTTCTTCTGACATTTGTACTTGCTGAAAAAACCAGTCTAAAACTGTTAAAAATAGTTCTCAAAGTATAACTTGAGCTCTGTTAACAAATTTACTCTGCTTAATGAGCCTTACCAGAGCTAACTAGTTTGCCTTTGTTCTTCTCCACATTATTCCCACCCTGCAGATAAGAAATAAGAATGAGTGTAAAATTCCATACTCATAAAAGCATCAACATTTTCCATATTCTCTATACACTGCTACTAAGAACAACCAAAACTACCAAGGAAAGGACTGAAGAAGTATTACCCGCACACTAGTCAGATTAGCCCTTTTGCTAGCAATTACAGATTTCCCTTCGCTGTAAAAACAACAAGAGTAGATAAATAAAAACAAAGTAAAGAAAATACAAGTTCCCCTTACCCCCATGTTGGTCGCCAAGAAAACCAAACTAAGAGTAACTGAGTTTTATGCTACAAAATAAGAATAAGTAAATTTTATGTTCTATGCTTTTTTTTTTCTTACTAGAAGTGTAAAAGCAACCTCATCTAAGACAAATAGATGTAAAACAAACTGGGGTTTATAAATTTTGATTTAACAAAAACCAAAATTCAATATTAACTTAAGTTTGATAAACCAAATTATGTCAGCAACAGCAGCCAATATGAATAGAAATGATAAATCTTACATTGTGGCCAACAGGGTCCACTCAAACAAAACAAAAGTACTGAACAGCTGCTAGGCTTTCATAGTTTAATTAACCCTCTTGTTTTGTTGAATCGAAACCACAGTAACATAAAACATAAAAATATCAAAAACCCATATCTTTTTTTTTTCTCTTTTACTAATAATCTAATAACAACTAAACTTACTTGCTATCAGCATCAGCTTTAGCTGGTTCACTTTCCACATAAACCTTCAAATTTCTAACACCCACTACATTCAAAAAAAAAAAAAAAAGACTTAAAATTAAAATTCAAAGCAACTTAACAAATCGCTAAGAGAATGTAATGAAAAATGTACCACTTTTGGAAGCGCGACTATCATCGCCAACACGGTTCAAACCGGCAGCGAATTTTCCCTAACATTGTCAAGAAAACAAGTCTTGTTAAAAAAAAAAAAAAAAAACGTGAATGAACGAATCAAGAATCTGATTACGGGGTTTAGTGTGCCGTACCTTCGCAATCACCATTGCGATTCTCCTTTTCTTTGATTCCTTCAAAATTCTCTAAACCTGATCGAAAAATTTTGGAGTGAAATTTGCAGCAACAAAAAAATTAATGAAATACATAAATAAAAATTCGCTAAAATGGAAAAAAAGATTCATGAAATTAGGGTTTGTAAGAAAAAAAAAATTAAAAATTAGGCAAAAAATGTAAATCTATACATGATTGTTATCGCAAACCCTAGTAATTAGGGTTTTTGGATTGTACCTAAAAAGCTTGAGGAGATCTGATATTTTCTTCAGCCACTGAGAGAGAGAGAGAGACCGTTGCGTTTGAACTTGAAGTGAAATTTTAGAGAGCGCTTTGTTTTGTTTTTTGAAAAGAGTGTGATTTTACGTTAATATCCCTGTCCTTGTTTGGATAATTATTTGAAAATAATGTGATTTTGGGGAATTGGATGAAAATAACGTGAATTTACATTAATGCCGCTAATATTGTTGCGGAATTAGAAAAAGTAATGTGATTTTACGTTAATACCCTTGAGCTTGTTGGGGAATTAGGGAAAAAGAAATTTTATTGGCCCATGCAGGTCTCGAACCTGCGACCTTCGCGTTATTAGCACGACGCTCTAACCAGCTGAGCTAATAGGCCATTTGTTGAAATTCGTTTTGTATATTAAGATAGTTATATATTCTATTTTGGATTTTAGTGTGCCTAGATGTTTTAATACTAAATTTTCCCTTTCAAAATTAAATAATAAGACAAATTTTTCCTCCAAATTGATTTGCTTCCAAAAAAAAAAACCAATAAATCACTCACATTGAACTTGTAATACACCAATAAAAATGGATTTTGGCTATAGTGCTCATCCAAAATTATCATTGTAGTTTAGGCAACATATCTTCTTTGTTGCTTCTCTAACTTAGTCCTAAATATAATTCCTCATTCTTGAATGTACAAAGGTAAAATGAAAATGAAAAAAAAAACAAAAAACAACAACAACAACAAAAGAAAAGATTCATGTAATTAGGGTTTGTACCAACAAAATTAACCATAAAAAATTAGGCAAAAAAATATATACATGATTCTTATTCCTATCCCTAGATCTTTTGGTCCTTTCATTCACATTGGAAACACATGGAAATAAATTTTTTTTTAAGTGTTGAGTGAGAAAATACGAAAAATTAGAGTTTTCTCAATTGTACCTAAAAAACTTGAGAAAAAACACTCCATATTTTCTTTGGCCACTTGAAAGGCCACTGCTCACTTTGCCTTTTGAAAATGTAATTTTACATTAATGTTTTAAAAAATAATAATTTGCCTTCCGCTTGCCTTCTGCTCACTTTGCCTATTGAAAAAAAAAATGTGATTTTACATTAATATATATTTTTAAAACACTTTGCCTTTGAAAAAAAAGGGTGATTTTACATTAATGCTCTTACACTTGTTGGCGAATTAAAAAACAAAAGTGATTTTACGTTAATATTTTAAAAAAGTATTATTGGTGAATTAATACCCCTACTCTTAATGGTAAATTAAAAAAAATATGATTTTACATTAATATTTTTTTTTTAAAGAGAAAAAAAAAAAGTACTATTGGCCCGTGCAGGTTTAAGACCTGCAACCTTTGTATTTATTAGCACAACGCTTTAACCAACTAAGCTAATCGGTCATTTGATATCTATAATTTGTATTAGATTTTTTTTGATGTCTACTACTTTTATTTTATTATTAGATTGTTTTTTTCATTAGTGTTACTCAAGTTGTGAATATTGTTTCAATGGCTTTTTAGTGTGTAAATATTCAATGCTAATAAGTGTCTATTTGGCAGACTTTTTTCCGGTAGCTTGTTTATATAGTATTTGTCAAAAGATGTAACTTTTAATAATTTTTTTGTTAAATATGTAACACAGAGATAAAAAATCGATTATTTCATTAAAAAAAAAATAAAAAAAAAACCTAAGGCTAAAAACTAAAAGCTTTCACCTTTGCCCAAAAGCACCCTAAATGTACCATCATGATATTACACAGATGGAGGACATTCCAACACTTGTGGAAACGGGATTCAATGCTTATGAATAAGATGTTTCAAGAGCTTAGAGCTATATATATGATGATGCACAAAATCATTAGTGAGTTGATTGCCTACACTCGCAACAATTGAAGTACCTAAAGAACAAAAAGAAACAAAGAACCTAAAGAGACCACTGGTAGGATGCTGGCCAAAGACCCTTCGAAGGATAAGTCAGTGATAGAAGAATCTGTAGAAACTCAGTAGTGTGAGAGCTAGGGATTTTCACGTACCTTAAGGAAGAGGGAGCTTGGTGTTTACATAGTGGTGTAGAGCTAAACAACATCCCTTGAAGGTAGGGGTTTTCTATGTAGAGAAGATCCAAAGTTATGGCTTTGAGATCTCAGGGCTCCTATGAACGTGTCGTAAGGTCTTTAGGTGGTATGCAAGTTATTTCCATATAGGAATACATGAGTGAAGTGCATGCGAAGGTTGGTGGGACCCAGCTTGCTCAGCTGTTAGTATTTGATTTATCCGTTGGTTTGGAGATGGAGGATAAGGTCCAACCATCCATTGGTACATATACTAACCATCCGTTGGGAGCAAACATGTGACACTTGACGGATCCTTGGAGACCAACGGGTATTCTAGGAGAGTATGGTCGTGAAGGGTGGTGCTTACATCGTCAGGTCTTGAGGAGGTGAGGTGTTTAATCCCGACAGATCACAGAGTTAAAAAATTTCTCATGAGCCGAAAATATCCTTATCAATATATATATATATATATATATATATATATATAACAAAATTTTCCTCCAAATCAATTTAGTTTAAAAATATAATAAATCACTCACATTGCTACTTTGTTTAGGCAACATATCTTCTCGGTTGATTCTCAAACAAAAAAAAAAAACACTCAAATATACACCAATAAATCACCAAATAATTGTTTTTTTAAGAACAATAACAAAATTCAATTCAAATATCTTTTAATATTGTTGATAAGTTGGTGATTTCAATTCCTAGTTTCATATCTACACCCACGTTCATATCTCTTCAACATACTCTTTGCTTTACTGGAGTCTACAACACTATTAATATCAATAGCAAACCCTCCTCTGTGTTTTGTGGTATGGGGGGGTTGTGTGGGTGATCAGTGATGGTGTGGACAAATGCGCAGAAGGTTATGCTTGGTAGTGTAGGTTGCAATGAAGGGTAGTGCAATGAGAGAGAGAGAGAGAGAGAGAGATTTTGGGGAAGACTAACATAATATTTTAAGAAATGGAGAAAGAAATAAAGGTTAGAAGTGGATTTTATTTGAAAGTAGGTAAAATATAAAAGTAGCTTCTTAAGTTAATAATTGGCACAAAGATTGGCTATGCTAATGTGAATACCCTTACATGACTGTTCCTAAAACCATCCATGTATACTTATATAAAAAATAATTAAAAAAAATATCCACGTATATTAGATTATACGACTCATTAAGTCATTTAGGGCGAGAAAAAAAACTTGGTTCAACTTTTTGAAACTGTGATTTTTGAAAAAAAAAATGATGTTTTTCAAAAGTACAATATGAAATTAGACTTTAAAAAAAAAAAAAACAAAATATTGGTAAAAGTTATCAAAACGTGTTTTTGAAAAAAAAAAACTAGGGTTTAACTAGCATTTGTAAAAGTGGTGTTTTGATATGTAAATTACCAAAAAGGACAATATATATATATATATATATATATATATATATATATACATACATACATACATACATACATACATATATATATATATATATATATATTTAAGGAAATTTATTTTATACTTTTCGTTTCACCTTCTTATTAAAATAAATACATAGTAAATAATAGTATTAATAATATATTATTGTTACTATTATTATTGTCTTAGTTTTTTTTTTTTTTTTTGAGGAGCGAGTTGTGTGGCAAATGTGAGATGTGCTGAAATTAAAGGAGTAAGGTTAGGTATTAAAGTTTGGTATTTTCCTTTTTCATCATAAGAAGTGTCACAGTTAAAAGGATATTTGGAGCCAACTCCTAAATTAAATATTCAAACTATGTGCTAAAATTTTTGTTGAACTTTGGTAAGATTTGGGTTTTAAATTTTGGTATTTTCCTTTTTCGTTGTAAGAAGTGTCACGGTTAAAAGGATATTTGGAGCCAATTCCTCAATTAAATATTCATAATTACACCCACATTCAGACCTCTTTAACATACTCTTTGCTTTTCTAGTGTCTACAACACTGTTAAGATTAATAGCAAACCCTCCTCTGTGTTTTGTGGTATGGGGGTTGTGTGGGTGATGGTGTCAGCAAATGTGCAAGTAATTATGCTTGGTAGCGTGGGTTACGGTAAACATGGCAATAAAGGGAGTTGGGTTTTGTGAAAAGCGATGAAGGGAGTGGGTTGCGATGAAGGGCAATGCAATGAGAGAGAGAGAGAGATTTTGGGTAGAAATGGCAATTTTTCCCCGCTCCACTTAATCCGCCCCTTCCCGTTTCGCCCAGCTCGGGTTTTCCCCGCCCCACAAAGGTGATGGGACAGGGATGGGGCAAGATTTTAGCCCCGAACCTCGGGACGGGGCGTAGGGTTGGCAATTTATATCCGACCCGTGGATATCCGGCTCGGGCCGACCCTAATGGGTTGGATTTTACTCGGCCCGATAAATTATAGGGTCGGATTCGAGTTTTTAAAAAAATTTGGCCCGAACCCAGACCTAGACCCCGACCCAACCCGTTTATATATAAGTTAAAAAAATACTAAAACACCCCCCATATATATAAGTTTAAAAAAAAAAAAAAAAAAAAAAACCCTAATCCCATACCCATTTGACACTCAGCCGCCTCCCTATCTCTTTCTGCTCTCCCACTCTTCATCTCTTCTCCCACTCTTCACTTGGTCACTCCCTCTCACTCACCCCCAACCTCCAATCTACCACCGCCGACCATCACTTGCACCTCCAGCCGCCTCGCTTCCTCCGTGTTTCTCCACCGAACCACCTTGTTTTCTATCTTTTCTTTTTCTTTTTCTTTTTTTTGGGTTCATTTCGTCTTCTTTTTTTCTAGGTTCATTTTGTCTCTATTATGTTAGTTGTTTGTGTTAGGATTCTTGTTTGTGTTTGTGATTTTGAAAGGGAAAATCATAAATCTGAAATTTTTGTGTTTGTATTTGTGTTTGTGATTTTGAATGGGAAAATTATAAATTTGAGATTTTTGTGTTTGTGTTTGTGTTAGGATTTGTATTTTTTTTTTTTGTCTTTTTGTTTGTTTCCTGATGGGTCTCTTTATTTTTCAATTTCTTTCTTTTATTTTCTTTGCCGATCAAAGAGGTAAAAAAAAAAAATCAAGGCTTGAATCTGGGCGTGTTTGTGTTTGTTTCCTGATGGGTCTTTTTATTTTTCAATTTCTTTCTTTTATTTTCTCTGCCAATCAAAGAGTAAAAAAAAAAATCAAGGCTTGAATCTGGGCAAACACATCTTCAAAAATAATGACTTTGGCCAAACATTTTTTTTTTTTTTTAATTATTGGGCCACAGTAATACAGTTTAGGCTTAGGCAAAATTTGTTTTTTTGGGGATTGGGCCACAATTTAGGCCCAAGTTGGGGCATGGCCAGCGGGGCCCATGGGGCCCGCAAGTGCTTGACGGGCAGGGTTTGGAGTTAAGAAAAAAATTTGTTTAGTAAACAGGCTAGGTCCGGGTTTTTGGGATAGACCCGCGGGTCGGGTCTGGGTATGAAAAAACTCGGCCTGAACTCGAACCGTTGTCATTCCTAGCGGGGCGGGGATGGGTTTAGACTTTTTAGACCCACCCCGCCCCGCCTCTCGTTGCTAAAAGGTTATAATTGTAAATTTTTCATACCTTAAGACCCTACTATTTAAGCAACCATATCAATATTAGCTTGTTTCATTCTACCCAATGTGGTTCTTTGCCTTTATTTTGTTATGTGTTATATTATGAGATTTTTTTTTATAATTGTCTTGTTAAACACTTGGATATATTATTCAATTTTTAAAAAATTGATTTGATTTGATAGGATAAATTTAGTTGTAATTTCAAGCATATTTTTATTAATGAAATAGGTTTCATTAAAAAAACTTTACTAGTTGTAGGGCAAATTAACAAAAAATAGAATTTTACGGGGTAGGGCGGGGCTTTGCGGGGCCCCAAGGGCGAGGATAGGGTGAGAAAGTTTTCCCCAACATACGAGGCGGGGCGAGGATAAGGCAAGACAAAACCATACAGGGCAGGGACGAAAACCCCATCCTTCGACCCCACCCCACCCGATTGCCATCCTTAATTTTGGGAAAGGCAGAACAAAATATTTTAAGAAAATGGAGAAAGAATTAAAGGTTAGAAGTTGATTTTATTTGAAATTGAGTAGGTAAGATATAAAAAGTAGCTTCTTAACTACATAATTGGCCTAAAGATTGGCTATGCTAATGTGAATATTCTTACATGACTATTCCAAAAACTATCCATGTATACTCATGTAAGATAAATCTAGAGTTGGAGCAAAAAATAAATAAACACAAAAATACCTCCAGCTATAGTTTTTTAAGTGTTTGGAGAAAAGAAGACTCATTATATGACGATAGTGTTTATAAAAGGAGTCTTCTAGTTTATGGCCTTTACCTTATATATTTCCTTTTGATGGAGACAGGCTATATATATGGGCTAGACTAGGGACCCTTTTAAATTAAGATTTATTCCATAACCCCCTTCTATCAAGGAGTTTAAAACTTGTAACTTCAAGGTGTTTATTAACCAAAGGGTTATACCAATTGAGAGTTACTTAGAATTTGTTATTTACCATTTCACCATAATGTCTTTCACAAATAAAATCCTTAAGACATGAGTTTTATCTTCACTCAAATGTGGGCCACATAAAATTCTCTTTAAGGAGATATAAGCCTACATTCTACCACTTGGCCTGCATGAAATTTAAATAACTCAATAAGTGATTATCACTATGTTATAGCCATGATATTATCCATGTCACTAGTTGTGAAATGCTCCCACTCAAATAAAGAATCCAACACATGAATCATGGCGGTAATGCCCTCAATTATTATGAGTACTTCCTTCCATGTATTATAATGTATGGTAATCCTTATATAAGTATTTTATGAGCCATTAATTTTTTATGAATAGACTACCTATTAGCCATTCGGGTCCTCTTTTATACATCCTCATGGATATATCATCCTTATATATCTCTATAGATATATCTAACTTAATACATATACTTTATGTGCACAAATAAAAATCATATATTTTCTTCTCCAAAAATAACCAAATATGTGTCCAAAACATAGAATAATTAGAGAGGAACTAAAAACCAAATGAGTTAACAAGTTTCATATGTCCAAAAGACTTTTATACTGCTTTGCCGGCAAACCTTTAGTTATGAAATTCACATATATTAGCTTAATAATTTTAATACTGTTAGGACATATGTAGTTCACTTGTTAAAAACATATGTCATTCTTTTATGTAATTGGTTAATCCTTTGACAAAACGCATTTTACTTGTAATTGGGAAGATTTAGGATGTGTTTAATACTTCAAAGAACATGTTGTTCAAGTCTAGTATTAAAGCCATGAAGATTGGACCAAAAAACAAGTGAAGAAAATGTGTTTACTAAAGCTGGACACCTGCTCGACAGATAGCTATCTATCGAGGTTTAATGAGGCTCAACAGATGTTATCTATCGAGGTTACGGAAATCAGAATTCTCAGATCTGATTTTAGGGCCAAACTTTTGTATTTGTGTAGAGTTTCTTTTCTCACAACCCTAGGCATATATAAGACTTATTTTAGAGGCCGTCACATAAGAGAATACAAGGAGAACGTATGCAAAATGTGACCAAAGCCATATTTTCTCTGAAAGAAGCTACTGCGTCTTTTGCGCCTTAGGGTTTTATAACCAAGTGCTTCTTGATCTTCATTGTTGATGAAGTGAAGAACTTTGCAACCAACATCTTCTTCTTTAGTTGGTAATTGAAGTCGCATACTGGGATCGGCGTAATTGGTTAGTCACGTATTGAGATTCGTGCATCAAAGGGTGACATTCATACATTGAAGAGTTCAGAGGTTCTGAAGTGGTAGAAAGTTTCTGCTGTGAGTTCATCTACTGGAATTTTAGAGTCTAAGGACAAAGGTTTTGTACTAGATTTGAAACTTCTGTTTACTATAGTGAATTGCTTTTCAGGAAAGTTTCCCTCCAGGTTTTTTACTGTGAAACTAGTTGATTTCTGATGTGCATTGATAATAACTTAATTTTGCATATTTATATCATTGTTAGAAAGTATTATCATACTTATTGAGTTAATTCATGCATTTTATATTTGGTTTTGGAATAATGGTGAATAATCAATTTTGAACTTAATTGAATCTTATTGCGTGAATTTATCTTTTGTAGGAGAATGAAATTAAATAAGTGGATTTGTGCAAAAAAGAATGCTAATGGACTTTACATTTACAAGGGCCATGATGAAGTTAAAGAAGGTCAACCCAATTAAATTTAAGTCCAATTGGAGCAGGGAATCAAAGGAAATTTGCATCAAATCCAAGTCTAATTCGGATTGGGATTTCAGCCTGCATATCAGTTAGTATTTTTAGCATAACTTTCGGCTCAAATGTCCAATAGAGATGATTCAAGTTGGGCTTGAAATTTAACTTAAAGGGCTACAACTTTGTAGTTTACTAAAAGTCCAAATTGTGACATTAAATTGGCCAAAATCGTCAGTTAAATAAAGCCTAAAAATTTGAAATTTTCCCTAAACGGAATTCAACTTGTAATAGGATTCCTTGACCTATTTAAAGACTTTTTAGGGCAAAATTCAAGGCGGCTAGTGCTAGGGTTGGGGCTAAACATATAGAGTGCGGCTACTTCTTTGGTTTTCTTCCATGACAGTTAATTTTATTTTATTTGTTTAGTTTAATATTTAGTATTTTATTCTTGTGTTTTATTTTAATTACTATGAGCAGCTAAATTTATAATTAGGGTTGAGGATGAAACCTTGTTAAGGATGAAACCTTGTTAAGGATTATTAGTAATATTTATGTGATTTGATTTTTCCCACAATAGTTGTTCTTTAATGATTTAAATAGTTCTTGCTTCATATCAATTGACTGAGATGAGATTCTAGATATGAGTTTAATCATGTTTTTCTCATGATTTAGGATTAGTCTTAATTAATTGAATGTTTGGTTTATTAATTCTTGATTATAAAATTAGATATCGCTTCTGATTTGTTAGTCAATGGATACAATTTATGATTTGATTTTTGAATTGGATATATCTTGTGATTTGTTTGGTTACGGATATAATTGATGATTTGATTTTATATTTAAGAAACGAAGAAGAACATGCTTTTGATTTTTAAAATAAGGATTTTAATGAGAATATTTTCCATGATAGCAAGATTGATTTCTAGATTATCATGTAGTGAATTGGAAAAAATTAATGATCATAAATATATGCTGATATGACTTACAAGGCAGATTCCAAAACCTTAATTCCTTTCCCTTGATTGTTTACATCTTTTTATTGTTTTATATCTTTTGCTTAGTTTAACTATTTTCTTAATTTGATTATTTTCTTAGTTTACTTAATTTCAAAACAACCAATTTTTATTAAATTAGATTAGAATTAATTTAGTTAAGATTTAATTAATTTTCCTACGTTCATTCAAGTTCTTGTGGGTTCGACCTCATTTTTGTTAAACTATACTTTGGTACGGTTCGTACACTTGGGAGTATTTTAAAATTTCACAACAAGTTTTTGGCGCCGTTGCCGAGGACTTGGTTAGGAAAATAAATTAGGTCTTAATTGAATTTTTTCTTCTACTAGTTGTAGTTAAATCTTTTTTTTTTAAACAAAAAAAAAATTATTTCTTTGTGCTTGGTGTATGAGAACTTGGATACGTAATAAAGAAAATTGTCTTGTTAGTTTTGATTATTCATCCACAATGGGAGAAACAGGAGATGATTCAAAAACTCTTAGGGAGTTGTTCTCACCCATAACCACCAACCCTCCATCTTGCATAGTATTGCCTGCAACCATTGCTGCACATTTTGAGTTAAAGCCACAGATAATCCATCTTCTTCCTACTTTTCATGGATTGGATAGAGAAGACCTTTATATGCATGTGAAGGATTTTCTTGAGATTTGTGCTACTTGTAAGTTCCAGAATTTCACTGATGACTCTGTTCGCTTGCGTCTATTCCCTTTTTCCTTGAAGGATAAGGCAAAAGCATGGCTTAATTCTTTGTCGCATGGATCTATCACTTCATGGGAACTATTGGTCACAAAATTCCTCTCTAAATTTTTCCCAATGGCCAAGACCAATGCTTTGAGGAGAGAAATTGCAGATTTTTATCAAGATGAACAAGAGAAATTTTATGAGTTGAGAGAGATTTAAGGACTTGATCTTAAAGTGTCCCCATCATGGTTTTGAAACATGGAAACTAGTACAATATTTTTATAATGGTTTGACTCAGACAAATCGTAACATGATTGAGTCCATGAATGGTGGTGGATTTTTGTGTCTTATAGATGATGAGACATACAAATTTCATGAGAATTTTTCTAAATGATCACAACAATGAGATTTTTCCAACCGTAAAGAGAGATCTACCCCTGCAATTAAGAAAGGAGGATTGTATGAAATCAGTGAAGATTTAGACATAAAAGCTAGGTTGGATAATCTCACTCGTAATGTTGAGGCTTTAGCTTTAGGTAGAGTGATGAACTCTGTCAATCAAGTTCAAAGTGAAACATGTTCTATTTGTGCAAGTCCTATGCATACAACACAAATGTGTCCTTCCACAGCTGGGTACCCTGATTTTTATACTAAGCAAGCTAATGCAGTGAATAATTATGGAAAACCATTTGCTAGTCCATTTTCAGAGACATACAATCCAAATTGGAGGAACCATCCTAATTTCTCATGGAGGCAAGATCAGCCTCCCACAAATGTAGGTGGACAACAAGTGCATCAACAAAGTCAATTTCGTCCACCTACTCAAGCATATCCTCCCAGTCCTCAATCAACTCCTCAGTTTGTAGCACCACCAAGACAACAACCATCTTTGGAGGAGTCTCTCAAAACTTTCATGCAATCAACTAGCCAAGCCATTTAAGAGATGAAATATTCTACCCATTTGAATACTCAAGCTATTTCAAAGTTGGAAAATCAAGTTGGCCAATTAGCAACCTAAGTTGGGGAGAGGGAAAAAGGAAAGTTTCCTAGTCAACTTGTACCTAACCCAAAAGGACAGTATGCCATCAACGGTTCTTCTAGTTCTAGTCATGGACAAGAACATATCCAGTCTATTACTACCCTTAGGTCTGGTAAGCAAGTTGATAAACAAGTGAAAATGTCAAAAGTGGAGGATGATGAAAATATTGTGTTAAAGGAAAAAGGAACTCATAGTTCACATGATGATCATGGAGAAAAGGACAACCCACCCGCCACTCCAATTCAAGATCTTAGTTCTCCCCTTGATAAGAGGTTTGTTCCTAAAGCTCCATTTCCTCAAAGGTTAATTAGTCCTCAGAAAAGTGCACAATTTGGAGACATTTTAGAGGTTTTTAAGCAAGTGCAAATAAACATTCCATTTCTTGATGCAATTCAGCAAGTTCCTGCTTATGCCAAGTTTCTAAAAGATCTTGTGACAATGAAGAGAAAGAAAAATGTCCCTAAAAAGGCATTTTTGACAGAGCAAGTTAGTTCAATTATGCAGAATAAATATCTAGTGAAATGTAAGGACCCAGGATCTCCTACAATTTCATGTAAGATTGGGGATCGTCTCATTGAGCGAGCTTTGCTAGATTTGGGGGCAAGTGTGAACTTATTGCCATATTCTATATACTTACAGCTAGGTTTGGGGGAGTTAAAACCAACAACCATGGCACTTCAATTAGCTGATAGGTCTATGAAAATCCCTAGAGGTATTGTTGAGGCTGTACTGATTAAGGTGGATGCATTCTATTTTCCTGTTGATTTTGTTGTGTTAGACACTGAGCCTGCTCTAAATGCCAATACACAAATCCATGTCATTTTGGATTCCCTTTCTTAGCCATATCCAATGCTTTGATCAATTGTCGAAGTGGTGTGATGAAGATTTCTTTTAGAAATATGACTGTTGAGCTTAATATCTTTGACATAAGTAAGCAAGTACCAGATAATGAGAATATATGTGAGGTTAACATGATTGGGAACCTAGTCCATGATACTCTCATCCAATCAAGTTGTGAGGATCCCCTAAAGGATTGCTTAACCCTTTTTGATAGCAACTTGGATATTGAAAAATCAATTGAGGAAGTCAATGCATTGTTGGATTCTGTTCCTCTCCTAAGTACTAATAGCTGGCAGCCAAAAGTGGTCCCTTTTTCCACTTTCTTCATCCCCACTCCCATCTATTGTAGAACCACAAAAGTTTGATGACTTTTTGGGAACACCAATTGATAACTATACTTCAAGAACACAAGGAAGCTGAAGGTTGGAAATTGCTGATATTAAGGGTATTAGTTCCTCTGTGGTTATGCAAAAAATTCACTTGGAAGACACTACAAAAGCTTCCCAAAATGTTTTTGATCCAGGTAAGTTACAATCTCATTGGACTAGTCCATTCATAATATGCATTATTTATCCCCATGGTGTTGTTGAGGTTTGGATGGTCCTGTTTATCAGGATTAATCTCTAGTTGTGTTAAATCATTTTACAAAAGAAAAAAAAATTCTTTTTTTTTAAGATTAATATTTGTATTTATTTTCTTGTTTAGTTTTATTCTCTTTTGTTCTAGTTGATCTTTGACAAAAATTAAAATTTATAACAATTAGCTTGATCAAGGTATGTCTCCTCCTTCTCCTTAACTTACTTGTTTCTACTTGATTCTCATGTTGCATATTAAAATTTTGCTCTCTTTTTATTCAAGACATATATTTGAGAGTATCATTTTTAACATTGAGGACAATGTTTGGTTTAGATTTGGGGGGATGTACATAGATTTCTATCTTTCTGTTGTGTTTTGTTTAGTCTAAAAAAAAAAAAAAACTTTTGCCTAGCTTGAGGTTTATGTTTTAAGTTTGTTATACTACTCCTGCTTAAAGAATTTCATTACTTTCATGCTCAATTCATTGCACATGTACGTAGCCACTCAAACACAACTTCTTATTGAAGGATAAAAATGATTAGAAAATCTTGATGATAACAATGTGGAGACTGTAACCCCTGTGAGTTTTAAGCCAATCATTATTTTTGGAAGGTTATTTATTGTTTCTAATATTAAAGTTCATTTGGAAGTGCGTAATATGTTTCCTTTGTTGTAGACTCCTTGTTCTTTCTTTTGGCCAAGAAAAAAAATCTAATTTTATGCCACACTTGAATCTTTTGAAGTCATTGATGTTGAATGAACTATACTAGTCTTTGAGAGATGAAATTAGGTCATTTTTGTCTACTTTGAGCCATATATGAGTTTTTCTTTCTTAATACATTCTTGCTAGTCACCCCATTGAGCCTTTTAATTAGCCTTTCTTTCTTAAAGCCCTTATCCATAATGTTTCAAGATGGAATTTGATCAGTATGTTTCAATGTGGTGGTTTGTGCAAGAATTCAAAGAAGAAAGAAAAAAAGTCAAAGAAAGAAAAAAAAAAGAATTCAAGAAAAAGAAAAAGAAAAAAAAAAGTGGAAAAGTGTCAAAAAGAAGAAAATAAAAAGGGTTCTCATCAAATTTTGAGAAGTGAGATGTAAGGAAGGAATACTGCTTTGAAGAAGAAGAAGAGTTGAAAAAAAAAGTGTTGAATGGAAATTCCAAAAAGAGTTGACATTCCGACTATCTTGAAAACACTTCTTATTATTTACCCTCACCCATTTTTATTTCATTCCCTTTGCTTTTACCCTACATTATGTCCTAATAAAGTCCTTATTTGATCTTGAAGATTGTGTAGTTCAGATATTGATATGATTGAATAAAAAGTGTAGTATAAATTCCTTTTGGCATCCTTTCAAGAGACTACTTGTTCTTTATTGATTAAGCGTTTTTCATGTGATTTATATGTGAGGTATTTGATTTTGTTTACATTATTCCACTCACATATATTGTTGAGAGTGTTACACCCCATTTCAGAGTGATTTCATTTGTTGAGTGATAACACCGGAAAGATTTGAGTTAAAGCATACTTTCAAATAGAGATTCGAGTCAAGTTTATTCTAAAACTAAGAGTATGTTTGGGTTGGCTACCACTTTTCACTCACATTGAGTTTTGATGGCATGAGAAATTTCTTTAGCATTTGTAGTGTTTTTGAACTTGAACTAATCCTCTTTGCAAAAGGCAATTGAAAACAAAAAAAAAGTTTGTTTGATTTTCTTTATTTGATTTTTTTTTCTTAGAATTTTGTGGGTATATTTCCTACAAACCCTCACAAGACTACAACTCGTCCACTAGTGTAAGCTAGGGGTTTAAAGGCTTGTTGCATATGCTAAATGCAATTGAAAATTCCAGCAATTGTGGATTAGTTGGGGATTTTCTTTTTCTTTGTTTTATTTTACTCTTTATCTGTTTTGCTCGAGGACTAGCAAAATGTAGGTTTGGGGGTATTTGATGTGCATTGATAATAGCTTAATTTTGCATATTTATATCATTGTTAGAAAGCATTATCATACTTATTTTGAGTTAATTCATGCATTTTATATTTGGTTTTGGAAAAATTGTGAATAATCAATTTTGTGCTTAATTGAATCTTATTGCGTGAATTTATCTTTTGTAGGAGAATGAAATTAAATAAGTGGATTTATGCAAAGAAGAATGCTAATGGACTTTACATTTACAAGGGTCATGATGAAGTTAAAGAATGCCAACCCAATTAAATTTAAGTCTAATTGGAGCAGGGAATCAAAGGAAATTTGCATCAAATCCAAGTCCAATTCAGATTGGGATTCCAGCCTGTACATTAATTAGTATTTTTAGCATAACTTTCGGCTCAAATGTCCAATTGAGATGATTCAAGTTGGGCTGAAAATTTAACTTAAAGGGCTACAACTTTGTAGTTTACCAAAAATCCGAATTGTGATATTAAATGGGCCAAAATCATCAGTTAAATGAAGCCTAAAAAACTGGAATTTTCCCCAAACGGGAATTCAACTTGTAATAGGATTCCTTGACATATTTAAAGGCTTTTTAGGGAAAAATTTAAGGCGGCTAGTGCTAGGGCTGGGGCTGAACATAGAGAGTGTGGCTACTTCTTTGGTTTTCTTCCATGACAATTAGTTTTATTTTATTTGTTTAGTTTAATGTTTAGTATTTTATTCTTGTGTTTTATTTTAATTACTATAAGTAGCAAAATTTATAATTAGGGTTGAGGATGAAACTTTGTTAAGGATTATTAGTAATATTTATGTGATTTGATTTTTCCCACAATAGTTGTTCTTTAATGATTTAAATTGTTCTTGCTTCATATCAATTGACTAAGATGAGATTCTAGATATGAGTTTAATTATGTTTTTCTCATGATTTAGGATTAGTCTTAATTAATTGAATGCTTGGTTTATTAATTCTTGATTATAAAATTGGATATCGCTTCTAATTTGTTAGTCAATGGATACAATTTATGATTTGATTTTTAGAATTGGATATATCTTGTGATTTGTTTGGCTACGGATACAATTGATGATTTGGTTTTATATTTAAGAAGCGAAGAAGAACATGCTTTTGATTTTTAAAATAAGGATTTTAATGAGAATATTTTCCATGATAGCAAGATTGATTTCTAGATTATCATATAGTAAGTTGGGAAAAATTGATGATCATAAATATATACTGATATGACTTACAAAGCGGATTCCAAAACCTTAATTCTTTTCCTTTGATTATTTACATCTTTTTATTACTTTATATCTTTTGCTTAGTTTAACTATTTGCTTAATTTGATTATTTTCTTAGCTTATTTAATTTCAAAACAACCAATTTTTATTAAATTAGATTAGAATTAATTTGATTAAGATTTAATTAATTTTCCTATGTTCATTCAAGTCCCTATGGGTTCGACCTCGTTCTTATCAAACTATACTTCGGTACGATTCGTACACTTGTGAGTATTTTAAAATTTCACAACAGTTTCATTGATTAAGATTTAATTAATTTTCCTATGTTCATTCAAGTCCCTGTGGGTTTGACCTCGTTCTTGTCAAACTATACTTCGATACGGTTCGTATACTTGTGAATATTTTAAAATTTCACAATAGTTTCATTGGTTTTCCTGTGTCATCATATCTTGTCTTATTTATTTTTCCACTGCACTTATATTTGACTTGATATTGATATTTTTTTGTTTTAACAAGTTTATGTATAATAAATCTAATTAACAACTTGGATTCAAAATTTGTTAATTCTATCAACCGGGGTCTAAATTTCTCAACAAGTGGTATCAAAGCGAGTAAACTCTGATTGGATTAATTTCCTGAGTGTGATCCTTGACCCCCGTTGTCATGGATCGTGGACAATCTCTTTTGATTCCTCCTTTATTTGATGGCACTAATTATGCGTACTGGAAAGTTCGTATGAAATTTTTTTTGCAGGTTCTAGGTGAACAGGTATGGCAAGCTGTTAAAGTTGGCTGGATTAAGCCAAAGGAATCGCCAGTGAATTGGGATGATGCAAATATCATAGCGGAAAATTTCAA